>CM076574.1:568780245-569365161 GCA_034641835.2 Pinus albicaulis
TGGAATTTTCACTATATTTTTTTTTCTGCAAAGCTTCAAATGTTGAAACTAAAAAATCATTTGGGCAAAATCGCGATGAAGCTCGTGTCCGAATTTCAGATATTGGTTCTCTATATTTTCGGAGATATGAACTGAGGAATTTAGGAATACAAAGACATTTTCTCCTCACTCACATGTGGTTGTCTCCTTTTAAATGTGAAAAATAGAACCATGTTATTTCAGAGAAGGCTGAATATAAGACACCTGGAAGCATCCATTGCAACTAAATAACCCCTCCACTTCATCTATTTAATGTCACTATCATGATTCAAAACAAAAAGTAGCCCATTTTCATCACATGCTGATATTTCAAAATAATTTCTACCTTCATAGAAAAGGTAGCTAATACCCAAAATGTTTCTCCAACTCAGGCATGTTCTTCATTCATCAAAGGTCCAGAATAGAAGAAAATATTCTAATGGTGTAACGTTCCAAATCTGGAACTTAGCACTGCATAAGATGTATAATGGTCCTGTTATGATAAATAAGCTTAAAATATACATAATAAATACATAGAAATCATTTTTAGCTATATAAATTAATTTTACTTTGTTGCATGATCCGGAAAGTGGGGAAAGGGGTATTTTATGCCCTAAGAAGGTTATTTTCAGAAATGAGCATAAAAATAAGTAGGGGAGATGGTTGGATATGATATCTTAGGTCATGACGGACCTATGCTCCGAATTAAAGCTCAAAATAATACTCCTAGATATGTTAAACAACTCCTCCTTTCCCGACTAGGCTAGAAAACATTGATTTCCCATGACTTTGCTAAACATAAATTTCTGAATACTGTGAGAGAGTAATTTTCATGAGGGCTTCTATAGAAAATGATAAAATAATACTGATATGCAACTTATATTGATCAAATAATAAAGAAAATGAGGTTTACACTCTTATACAACAAAAACAAGACACCCAGCAAAGGATCCCGACAAAATGCATGAATAACAAGCAGCACTGTAGAAATAACGTATTTACTACATCTCTATATTATACATGGATAAATATGAAATGAGATAAAATAATAATACAAATAAATGGCCCTAGGCCTTCTTAATGGAACTCCCAGAGGGAAATTAACAACTCCTCCTCAAAGACTAGCACACAAAGGCAATGTTTAACCCAGCAACAATGCTTCTGCAGAAAAGGACGCAGTTTCTGAAGTAAACTGCACTATGTCTGAATGTGGATGAATGGCCCCAAGCCAAATACTGATACGAAGCTCAAATCACTCCCCTTTGATCCCTTAAGAAATTTTATCTAAAGAGAGGATGGAATTCCCGCATAGGAATTCCTTGAACTAAGTAGTGCAACAACTCCGGCTAAACAGCTAAAGCATGCAAATGGTCTCAAGACCAAAATAGATGAATACATGAATGAATATCCTTTGATTCTATGCCTTCCTTTTATCTTTGGTGAGCCTTCTCACCCTGGACCTCACACAAAGTTTAGGTGACTTCTTCATGAAGCTTCCTCTTTCAAAACTACGTTGCACTAGTTAGCTTCCCTACTCTTGTGACAGTGTTGTTGACTTGGTCAACTGGAGCCAATCCACCTGCAATGCCTCTGTTCACACCAAGGGATCTTCAATCTGGTTCTCATATGTGTTTCTAGGCTGATCCTTGTTCACATTGAGCTAGTTTACTTGAGTATTTCTTCCTCCTCAAGAATGGTTGTTGAATTAGTCAAACTTGACTATGTCTCCATCTAAAATGTCCTTGTTCACACTTGGAAGTGTAAAACTAGCTCCTAAGGTGATCTCTTACCTTACTAAGGTGGAATTTATTCATATTTTATTTTTCATGGGCCTCCTTTCCCATTTATTCCTCTCCTAGGTGAAAGTAGCAAAATCTAATATTCCAATTTGCTTATGTGCAAATTTTGGAATATTACAGTCCTCCCCTCCCAAATGTTGCTTGTCCTCAAGAAAATGCAAGGATAGGACTGAAAAGCACCCTCTTCTCCCCTACAACAACCTCATAAGATAAAATCCTCTAAGGATCAAGGTGCTACATCATCAATACATCTCCAAGTTGCCCCTCCAAAGTGTGCAAGCCATCTTTTGGGAAGCATCCCAAATAGCTAACGCTATGTGACAATGAAACATCCATGGAAGCAACAATGGGATATTTGTAGGTCCTCTTGAAGCGTGAGGGCTGATATAGATTGGGATTCATCATCCCCATTTGAATCCCTCCTCCCCAAGCTATCAACCAAACAAAATGAGTCACCCTCCAAAATGGTAACTCATGCAAGTCATCCTCCACCTGAAGCTCTGGAAAAGTAGGTGGGCTAAAATTTTGGACATGGTAGACATAGTAGTCTACCCCATGTTGCTTTCCTCTCCACTTAAGACAAGTGCAAAGGATTTGATGATCTTGGGCTGCCATCATCTTGCCCTCAAATGGAAAGAAGGAAGCTAGACCTCCAAAGGTCCCTCTCCCAGCGTTGTGCATCAAGATGGCCCAAACTATCTCATACATGATGGATAAGAAACCATCATCATATGGCACTCCATCTATCTCATGGTCCTCCTCATAAGAGAGAAATATTTTTCTATAGAAGCCATGTCTCTTCCCATGCTCCCCTTAGATCATGTAATGCAAAAAGTGTGGGGATGCTCCTCCCCTAAGAACACACCCACTCCATGTGTTCCTCCTCCAATCATGCTCCTCATATAGGCAAGAATAACATCAACACATAGGATCATGATCAGCATCATAATAATAGGAATGTTGAAGGTTCCATGTAATTTTGAAGTGTACCAACAGTCTCCCAAGTGGTCACAGTGCAGTCTTCCCCACTGCAACTTCAAAAAATGGTATGGCAAGTTGTCTCTTGAAAAATGGCTTGCTGTATAAGTCATCACACCCACTAGTAAATAGTAGATGGTTGAATATGTCAATTGAGCACATAAGAAGCAACCATATACTTGCCCCAGATCATATATTAGATGGTTTTCTCCATCATAATAGTTGGCCAAAGATGGACCATGGAGCCCAAGGAAAAACTTGCCCCTTTGTAGAGAAATGCACTGCAAGGACATGGTAAGAGTATACAAATATAGTGATGAACAATCAATAAGTGCAACAACAAATTTCTTACCATGTGATGGAAGCAAGATGGTGACAAGATCCATAGATGAATCCTCCATAGTGGTATGGCATATCAATCTAAAGAGGAGTGAATCACATGCCCCATGAAAACCCTCCTTCTTATGCTTGGACATCCAAGTCAAGGAGAGCATACCACAACAACCAATGAGTCCATCCACCACTCTATCAATCTCACCTCCTCTATGCCCACCAAGTGCATCAAATATGAAGTGATCCTAGGAACACTACACCAATAAGCTCAAGCTCCCAAGTGATAGCATTGTTGGCCTATGCAAATAGGCTCCTGCCAACTCATAAATCCATCCTCTGACATGTTCAATGTCAAAGACTCCTCTCCTAATGTTGCCATCTCCTCTCATTGCAACATCATGTAAAATGTGAGAGCAACTCTTCCCTTGCTCTCTCTCAATCCTCCAAAGCAACAAATTTCTTCGCTGCCTCCTCATACCTCCATCATACAACTGATGCAGTGAAAAAAAAATGACCATACCATCATAATGCATCCACACTCCTTGCTGCCCCATGATGAAAGTATCCTGCCAATCTTCCGTTCTCTTCTCACCCCATGGAAAAGGACATGTCATAGGTTGACAAAACTCTCTCAAGAGTAGCCAACGCAACATTGCCTCTTGCTGCCCGGTGTCATAGACTTGCAAGTGGTTTATAAGCCTCTTTCCTCCCATACACATCCACTCAACTCCTTGTGGATTCTTCTCATCATTCTACATCTTGGTATTTCTCCAATGAGATCTACCATCCTCTACAAACAGTTTCTTTTCTTTGCCTCTCATGAAGGGCTGAAAGGCATCTCCTTGGATATCTCTTAGAGAAGATCTCATGTCTACAATCATCTTGAATCCATAAGGATCCAAATGTGAAGAAGGCAAAACCCTCTTACTGCTATCTCTTGACAGTGCTGTATAACTCCTCCTCCAGGGTGTTTTGGCTATCTCATGTCTCAAATCCCGGATGAACATTTGGTTCTGCATGAATTTGTTTGGAGCAAGGTTCAATCCATCCTCCATGTTCATGATTCTCTCCAAAATACCACATCTCAACCTCAAGGGTTGTGTGCAACTCAACAGGGGTCTATGAGAGTGATGGTTCATTTCTCCTTGCACCATTCAAGCTTGCACAGCGCAGTGCAATCCTGTTGCTTTATCTCAGCAACATCATTTGATCCTGGGCCATATGAAAACAAATCTTCAACCCTTTCCATAAAATTTTCTAAAATTTTAAGACATGGAAATTTATGCATACCTATGTGAGTCTTTGGGACATCTTCTATGGCTGCAAGAGGTCCTCTCTTCAATGTGATGGCTAATCCAAATGCTGATGTAGAAGGCTGCTCTCTCAAGGCTATGGCAGCGCTAGTACTTGCCTCCACCCATGGTGGTGTGGGTCCTCTCTCCTCTGATCTTTCCTCATCAAATTTTTTGATCAGCTCTTGAGTGAACTCGGAAAAAGAATTCACCCTTGTGTGGTTTAAGTGACTGCACCACCAAGCATTGGCTTCACCCTCCAGGTGCAGCACTGCAACTTCTGCTACCTCCCTCTCTTCCACTGGATGAAGTATGAAGAATGCCTCAATATTTCTTGAACAATCTCTTGCTGTAATTGAACCATCAAATTTATACATAGGAATCTGTTGCCTTTGATCTCTTCTTTGCTGCAAGGTCTTCTTTCTTCTCTCCGTTGAATAAACTGAGGAAAATATAGAGTCTCTTTGAAAGCCCTAGGTTGGCCCTTGTACTCTGAAAAATACCCACTCAGAATTTCATGATATAAGTGGTCTCCTTTCTCTTCACTTCCTCTACAAGAACAGGAATTGCATGCATCTTTTTATGCCTCTTGAAACCTAGAGGTTTCACTGCAGCTCTCTCCTCCTTGAAACCCTTTTGGAGTTTCAATGCATTTCTCTTCTTCTTTCTTCTTGGATCTGAAAATGTATGAGAGTAAGCTCATCCTCTCCATAATTTTTATCTCTTATTTTCCTCTTTTCTTCTCTGATAGCTTGATATCACAAGCTATGCTAGAGATCATGCTCTGATATCACTGTAATGTTCCAAATCTGGAACTCAGCAATGCATAAGCTGTATAACGGTCCTGTTATGATGAATAAGCTTAAAATATACATAATAAATACATAGACATAATTTTTAGCTACAAAAATGAATTGTACTTCGTTTCATGATCCGAAAAGTGGGGAAAAGGGTATTTTATGCCCTAAAAAAGTTATTTTCAGAAATGAGCGTAAAAATAAGTAGGGGAGATGGCTGGATATGATAGCTTAGGTCATGAGGGACCTATGATCCGAATTTAAGCTCAAAATAATACTCCTAGATATGTTAAACAACTCCTCCTTTCCCGACTAGGCTAGAAAACATTGATTTCCCATGACTTTGCTAAATAGAAATTTCTGAATACTGTGAGAGCGTAATTTTCATGAGGGTTTCTGAAAAAAATTATAAAATATGACTGATATGCAACTTTAATTGATAAAATAATAAATAAAAGGAGGTTTACACTCTTATACAGCAAAAACAAGACACCCGGCAAAGGATCCCGACAAAATGCATGAATAACAAGCAGCACTGCAGAAATAACACAGTTAATGCATCTCTGTATTATACATGGCTGAATATGACATGAGATAACAGAATAATACAAATAAATGGCCCTAGGCCTTCTTAATGGAACTTCCAGAGGGAAATGAACAACTCCTCCTCAAAGACTAGCACACAAAGGCAATGTTTAACCCAGCAACAATGCTTCTGCAAAAAAGGATGCAGTTTCTGAAGTAAACTATGCTATGGCTGAATGTGGATGAATGGAACCAAGAAAAATACTGATATGAAACTCAAATAACTCCCCTTTGATCCCTTAAGCAAGCTGATCTAAAGAGAGGATGGAATTCATGCATAGGAATTCCTTGCACTAAGCAGTGCAGCAACTCCGACTAAATAGCTGAAGCATGCAAATGGTTTCAAGACAAAAATAGCTGAATACATGAATGAATATACTTTGATGCTATGCCTTCATTTTATCTTTGGTGAGCCTTCTCACCCCGGACCCCACACAAATTTGAGGTGACTTCTTCATGAAGCTTCCTCTTTCAAAACTACGCTGCCCTAGTTAGCTTCCCTCCTCTTGTGACAGTACTGTTGACTTGGTCAACTGGAACCAATCCACCTGCAATGACTCTATTCACACCAAGGGATATTCAATCTAGTTTTCATATGTGTGTCTACGCTGATCCTTGTTCACATTGAGCTAGTTTACTTGAGTATTTCTTCCTCTTCAAGAATGGTTGTTGACTTAATCAAACTTGACTATGTCTCTATCTAAAATGTCCTTTTTCACACTTGGAAGTGTAAAACTAGCTCCTAAGGTTATCTCTTCCCTTACTAAGGTGGAATTTATTCATATTTTATTGTTCATGGGCCTCCTTGCCTATTTATTCCTCTCCTAGGTGAAAGTAGAAAAATCTAATATTCCAATTTGCTTATGTGCAAATTTTGGAATATTACAAATGGCCTTTGCTTTAGTTACCATTTTATCAGACCTCTTTCTCTGTGCTTGGCTCTTTGACTGATTTTTCTTCTTCCTTTCAATTTTGTCTTTTGGGCTCTCTTCAATGTTGATAATTTCATATCTTAGTTTAGGATTGGCAATCAACTTGTTGTTCAGCCTGAGTTTGTTTTTTGGTCTAGTATGAGGTCTTTTGACATAGGGATCAGGGATGAATTTGGACCTGTTTCCTCCATGTATAAATTTACTAGACTCTACCTCTCATCTTCTGACTCTGTGTACTCAGGGTCACTATTGTCTTCATATGAGGAATAGGAGTGTATCTCTTTTTTCTTCCTTTTCTTGATCGAAGAACAAATGGAGGAAACTAAATTAGCCAAAGTAGGATCTTATTTTATGGTAGGCAGTATCATTTTATATTTTCCTTTCTTGAGAGAAAGAAAAACATGTGAGAGGGTGGAATTTGTGAGATATGTGCCACTACTTGGCTGCACTTGATGAGATGACTTAGGAACATGGCTTGAACTTTTCATACCAGGTTTGACTTCCACTGGTGAGAAAACAGGCTTAGGTGCAAGAAGACCAGGGTTGACTTCCACTGGTTCTTCTTCCATGAATAGTTTCTTCTTAGGTTGGCTTCGTGAGGAGGAGGAAAATTCAGGCAATTTTTTATTTTTCCTTTGACATAGGCTTCTTAGGAGACTTTGAATTTTTGTGTTGCAATTTCTTCTTGTACTCATTCATGAAAGACCTTAGGGTTTGGGGTTCCCTAGGTGAGCTACTGACATAAACTTCATCAACTAGTGATACTGCTGATGTAGGAATAGGATTTTCAGCTTTTCTACTTGAGTTTCTAGTTAGCCTTTTGGCTGAGATAGAGGTAAGGTTAATTTGACATAAGACTGATGAATGTACAAAGTTAGATGGTGAACTATGTGAAATAGGGGCAGCACTGGTTTGCTCATGGATGTCTTTCTTCTTTGGTATCCCTAACCTTCTTCTGGAATAAATGCTGCCAAACCCTTCCTCTCTTAGAAACCTATCCCAAGTAATTTTATTCTTTTTGAGATGATAGACAACTAAAATTTTAATCTTCCCTCTATGATACAAATTGTGCAAGGAGTAGTTTGGAATTTTCTGTAACTCAAGGGAAATTTTAAGCAGAGATTTATCTATAAAATAGGGTAGGTTTAGACGTTTATCTCCTTAGATGTGAGCAAGGAACCTTAACTGATAATGATGAACAGAAGAAAATCTCCCTTCGCATGTGATGTATTTTTTAACTAAGGTAATAACATGCTGCCACTCAGCCTTGAAACAAGAGATGTGAGCATTTGGATTCCACTTAATATTAGCATACTCGGGCTTAAGGTAAGAACTTCTTAAGGCATCGCTTTGATTTTAAACCAACGTTCACTAGTTTCATAAGTCTGGGTTTCACAAGCTATGATATCCTCGTAAATTTTGAATGTTTTGATGCCTAATTTAACCCTTTCACCATCGAAAGTCTCTGAGAAAGCTTGAGCTAGAGCCACATTCTACCCAGAAAATTTTTGCAAGAATTTGTACCAATCAGCAGATTTGAACTTTGATTTAGCCCTAGCATCCACAAATCTTGTATTAGCCGGCTCTGACCTATTTCCATTTCCTCCTTTCCCCATTTTTCCAACAACTAAACTGCTCACAAATACAACTGTTGAACTCTGGTTGCAATACTGTCCATGAAGCCTTGATTTACCTGCTTTGAAAATTGAGACTGCTTGCTGGAGGATTGGTCTTTTTTTACCCATAGCATGCATAGAGGACTTAGGTTGAGTGATCACTGAGCTCTCTTCTCTAATTTTTCACCTATAATTATGACAAGGAGTAATGACATGTTTTGAAATAATTCAAAAGCCAATGCCAAGTCATCCCAATAAGCTTCACAATCCACCTTATCATTAAATGTCAGACTCCTCATACCATTCTTTCTACTTGTCTTAGGTGAAATAGCTGCAGGTTAGCAGCCTAGGTAAGTTAACCATTAATTAATAATAATCCCCTTGGATCGAATAATAATTAATCTTAATTAAAAGAATAATCATATTCATAGCATAGGGGTCTTCAAATGATATTCAAATATGAATGATACTTGCCTTTAAATGTTCTCTATTGCTCCTATATATTGGATGAACAATTATCTTTACCTATGAATTGAGATAACCAAAATCTTAGTGAAATAGTTGCGCTTTCACTGTGTGAAATATATAACTTCAAATTCAAAGAATTAGCTGCCCTTTATTATAGCAACTTTATTACCCAAACAACGACCAACCTTTGGCACTATCATAAGTTAAAATAGTGATTTTAACTTATTTTATGACTCTAAAACGCTAATGAAACCTATTTACTTAAAAATACCTTGATGTTGGGTCGCTTTTTCACATTTTTTGGAAATGACTCAAACTTGGACATGGAATAGGACATTAAAAAAAAATTGGAAAATGGTGAGACAATGGCGATTACACCATTAAAATTTTCAGTGCTAAGAGTGGCTCCTATTGGGGTTGAAGTCCTCCCTGTGAGGCTTCCAGGACAGTAGACTCATTGCCTCAAAAACTCTTGAAATACAGAAGACTTATTGAAAATAAAGACTAGGATTGACCATTGACATATTGGACTCAAGGCTGACCATATATACATACATAAGTACAATTGGGCATGGATTTTATTGACACATCACACTAGATATTTACAATGGAGTGACTCAACTGAATTACTAAATAAATAAATTCTTAAGAAAATGACCATTGACTGGGCCTCCAGTTAGCTAATCATCATCCAGATGTTTGAGCAAGAAAGTATTTTTCTCCAAAACTTCAGCAATTATAAATGGCCCAAAACAAAAAATTTCAAACTTACCATGCTTTCCATGGTCTTCTCTTCTAACATCCCAACACAGCACCAAATCATTCTCCTAAAACAGCTGCTGATTTTTTCTTTTATCAAAAACAAATTTGACTTTAGCCTGATACTTCTGTACTTTTTCCAGCAATGATTCTCTGATTTGGTATGCCTCTATCAACTCTCCTTTGGACTGGATTTTTATTATCAACTTCATCTTGCAGGAACTTCATCACAAGAAGAGATAATTGCAAACGCATTACAGAATTAGTACCATAAACAAGCTAAAATGGAGACATTCCAATTGATTTTTTACCACTTACTCTATCTGACCACAGAGCATGTATCAGCAGAGTGTCCCAATTTCTATTATTTTCAAGCATCATTTTCTTGATGATCCTCACCAAAATTTTATTAGATGAATCGGCCAATCCATTACCTTGAGGGTGATAAGGCATGGAATGAGTCAATTCAATCCCATATTGGTTACAAAAGTTGTACATCTTAGAAGAGTTAAAGTTCGTTGCATTATCAGTTACTAATTTCCGTGGACAACCAAATCTTGACATAATGTTTTCCTAGAGAAATTTGATAATTACCGTATTAGTAGCATTCATGGTTGGTACAGTTTTGATCCATTTAGTGAAATAATCTGTAGTTGTGAGAATCCATCTATGATGTCCTAATGAAGGTGGATGAATTTCACCGATGAAGTCTAGCCCCCACTACTGGAAAGGAATATCTGCTGAAATAGGAATGAGAGGTAATGATAACAATTTTTGTTTACCGAAAAATTTCTGGCATTCGACATAGCTCTTGACTTTGGCAAAAACATCAGAGAAAAGAGTTGGCCAATAATAGCCAGCTCTTAAGATTTTGTTTGCAGTGGCTCTCCAATACAAATTCCCTCCACACACTCCTGCATGTATCTCTTTCAAAATCTTCTGGGATTCTGCTTCATCTACACATCTTAACAGGACTCCAACAAGATCCTTCCAGTAAAGATGGTCTTCCAAAATGCAATACTTCACCGCTCTCAATTTAAAATCTCTCCTTTTATAATTCTCCATTTTAGGTGGACAATTGAAATTTCACAAAAAGTAAACTATATCCTTGTACCAATCTGAATTAATATTTCAGGATAATTAGCAATACCTTCTCCATCTTCTCCTTCAACTGCCTCTACATTCATATTTAAATCTTTGCAGTTATATTCAGCCATCAAGAGAGCCAAGCCATGACCTTTTACTAATTTAGTTGGTTTAATTTCAACATCAAATTCCATAATTTTGGTCAGCCATCATCCCCTTCTTCCATCTGTATCTAGCTGCAGCAACACATCTTTAATAGTGATATCAAGTACAAAAGAAATTATTTTTTAATGCAGCACATAAACTCAAAAATACTTCAAATCCTTAACCAGTGCATATGCTTTTTTTCAGTCAAGTTGTACTTTAATTTAGCATCCCTTCAAGCGCGACTGAAAAATGAAATAGGCTGCTTCAAACCCTCCTTGTTCTTATGTAGTAAGAAAACTGTAATTGTTTCTTCTGAAGCATATGAAAAAATCAGAAAATCCTTTTCAAAATTAGGACTAATCAAAACTTGAGCTTCAGTCAAGGCAGATTTAATTGTTGAAAAAGAATTCTTTGCTTCATATTTCCACTTAGATTCTACATCTTTTTTCAGCAAGACATTTATATGTTTGATCAGCTTTGCAAAGTTAGGAACAAAACACCTCAGAAAATTGATTTTCCCTAAAAATGACTGCAATTATTTTTTATTTCTTGGCAAACCAATCTTCTAAATAGCTTATAATCTTCCTGGATCAATACAAATGCCACTTTCCTTTACAATATGTCTCAATAAATTACCTTCTTAGACAACAAAAGATGACTTTTTTGGGTTTAAGGACAAACCAAACTTTCTGCATTTGTAAAAAACTTGTTTCAAATGTTTCAAGTGGTCTTCATTAGATTTTGAATAGACTGTGATGTCATCCAAATAGATAACCACAAATCTTTCCTTTTCTCCCACAAAGGCAATATCCATTTCCCGCTGAAAGGTTGCACCTGCATTCATCAGACCAAATGGAATTTTTTTTACATGAATTTACCCTAGGGTGTGGTAAATGTTGTCTTTTCTTTGTCTTGCCTGTCAACTGAAATTTGATTATAGCCTGTAATATTCCTTTTTCAGAAATATCACAAGTCTATGCTAGAGATGGACTGCGGGGGAATTTACCGGATATGTCATCTTCTAAAGAAGGGTGAGATCCAGAGGCTTTATAGCCCTTTGCAGACTCTGTCTATAGATATGTGAAATTTCCTAGTAGGAATGGCTAGCAACCCAAGCCTGGAAAACGAATTTCCCAGAAATGGAGGCAGCAAGATTTGATCCCTAGTCTGGGATCCTTTAAATATATCTGTCTGGAGCTGAAATCCTGAAGTGGACTCAAAAAAAATCCTTCTAGGAGCTTGGGATAGGCCTCCTTCACCTGTTACCTTCAGAAAAGGGCCCAATGAAGAGGGCTGCAACAACACTTTTCTCAACAAAGGAAATGACAGCGTTATTTCTAATGAGCCATGTCACATGAAGATGAAATCAATCTGTAAATATATTTGCAGCAGAAAATGTAGAAAAACTCTTGAGGAATCTCTTACTTAAAGCAAGCCAAAGAATCTCAAGGAGACAATGTACATAAGAATGGAGAAAGCACTGCTCACATATTTTATTCCTACTAAGACTACATAGTCTATGGGAGGTACTGCATCAGTAAATACATAAACATGAATGATACAACATTGTAAGCTCAAATAAGAAGGGGGATCAAGGCTTCAACCCCTGAAAATGAAATACAACAATCCTCTAAAAGGATTGGATGGAAACTAGACAAAATGGAATTTTTACCAAAATGTCGGAGTTGTTGGGCAGTTGCTACAACTCAATAAAGACTAGAAATGAAAGGAGATTTCTGAATATGATGCCTTTTCTGAAATAACTCCTTTGTTCAATATTCTATATGAAAGGTTGATCCTTTCATAGAAGATCTCACCACCCACCAAAATGTTGCAACCCTCACTGCAAATTCTCTCTATGAACTGCGCAGTCAAGGAAGAGGGATGCTCTTCTGCTGATGGAAATGATTTTCCTGATGCCAAATATGATGGATTAAAGTTCAAAATCTCCCTCACTGATCTCCCAAAGGAATGGAGACTCACTCCTCTGAAATACAATGCTGGAAGTAGTGTTGAGGAACCCTCCCCTGCAACACCCAGCGACACAACTCAACCACTAATGGAAACTGCATTGGAGCTGAATGGAATGCTTTAGCCTCAAGCCAAAATATGGGGAAAATGAAGAAAAATATCTTCCAAGAGATACTCAATGGAAGATATGGGATTCCTGCCCGAGAACACCCAGTGCTAGCAGCACTGCATCTCAGCTAAACAGCCAGAGAATGCTCTTGTCTGAGAAGACAAGCAAAATGATAATCAAAAGCATGAATGAGAATGGATGCTTCATTCTCCTTTTAAACAAGTGAAAGGTGCTTTGACATGGGCCCCACACCTTAGGTTTTCCTCTCTAGAATTATCTTCTCCTCATGCAAACTGCACTGGCCCACCAAGTGAACCTTATCTTGTCTATCTACGCAGTCAACTTGGCCTCTTCTAGAATTATCCACCTGCAATTTGTCTCTTTTCACACATGGGGTGTGAAATATAGTTATTTATTGACCCCTTTTCATATTACAAGGGTTCCTTATTCATATTTTTATTATCAATGGGTTTTCCTACCCATTTATTGTTCTCTTAAAGAAAAAGCAAAAGTTTTTAATGTTCCACAAAATTTTGGAATATTATAGTCCTCCCCTCCCAAATGTTGCTTGCCCTCAAGCAACTTGTAAGGATAGAACTGTAGGATGTCCTCCTCCTCCAACTATAGCATCTACTTATGATGAAATCCCCATGAATAATGAGATGTTGTATCAACATAGAGTCTCCATACTGCTCCTCTCAAGTAATGTAAACTACCCAATGTGGCTATCATCGTGAACATGGAATGTACTCAAGAAGGAAATAAGGTGCTGTCTAGAGGTATCCTTGAGGAATGGTGTCAAAAATGAATTGGGAATAACATTCCCCTCATGTGAATCCTCCATCCCCAATCAATCATCCACAAGAATCTAGTCACCTCCAGATAAGGCAGTTGTTGAACATCTTCTTCCACCTTGAGCTCCAACAAAGAAGGTGGGCTAAAAATATGAAAGTGGCAGGAATCATAGCCTACCCCATGATGTTCACCTTTCCACGTATGAAAATTTTAGAGTGAAGGATGCTCTTGGGTTGCAGAAATGTTGCCCTCAAGTGGCAAGATGAATTTTGGATCTCCAAGGGTCTTCCCTCCTCCATTGTTAATCAAGTTGGCCCAATGTCTATCCTATGTGATGGGAAGGAGATCAACACCATCATATGACTCCCCATCAATCCCATGGCTCACCTCGAGAAGGAATAAGTGCTGAAATATGGTGGCCACATCATCTCTCATGCTCCTCTTAGAGCATGCCCTGCAAAAAGTATGGGGATCTTCTCCCCCAACGGACACATCCATCCCATGTGCCCTTCCCCCAATCATGCTCCCAACAATAGTATGATCTATATCAGCATATAGAGCCAAATTAAGAGTCAAGATGGTTTCCATATATAGCAAGTGAGTGGGACATGGATCCCTCTTATGCAATCAACGCAGTTTGGGCACAAACTGCAAGAGAGAATGACAAAAGATGTGGTTATTCAACCACCGGTTTGCTGCTACATTCTCCTCATGTATTTGGAGGAAATGAATGGTGTATGATACATGAGGAACATGCCCTCCAAAATAAAAATCTTCCCCAAGTCCATCAAGGAGATAGCCATCAAATATGCTCTTGGCCCCAAGTAGACCAAGGAGCTTTTGACAAAGAATGCTCCTCCTTGGAGCATCATCCTGCATATACATGGTTAAGGAATCAACATGTAAATCATATAAATGAACAATATCCTTACCATTTTTTCTTCTCATGCAAAGGGAGCAACTCATAGATGAATCTCTCCTCTTCCCCCCAAAGGAAAAGAAGTGACTGTGCCCACTCCTCCAAAGAGTGGTGTGCATATACTGCTCCCATGCCAATTGTACAAGTGGGAAGGCTACTGTCCCTCCCTTGCTTCCCCTGACGCAGCGCAGGTACTAAAAGGAGAGTGGGTAAGAATGATAGTGATGGAATGCTACACTCTTCTTTGGTTTTACCCAAAACCCCCAGTGCTGCAAAAAGTTGTCCCAAGGCCTCCACACTGCTGAAATCAGTGATTGATGCCTCATTGTTTTAAGCATCTATCCTCCTCTTCTAAACCAGTGGCCTCCTTGGTGTGATGTATCCACTCAATGAGACATTCTCATTTGAATATGACTATATACATGGATGAACAACCCTGTCCATGCTTCCACTACACAGCTCAATCACGTTCCTAGGTGTAATGACCTCCAAAAATGGATAGAGATGGGCCCTCCTCATCACATGGTGCTAGGTCTCTCCTCTATATTTTTCATAAATCTTCATGGTTTTACACCTCTTCTTCCATGGCACATATGAATCATGAAGTGTGCCTTCATCTCCATGGATGAGATCCTGGGGACCTTCCTGCAAAGACACAAGAATCCCTCTATTTGGAGCAAAAGCTCCTTCTTCCTCTGCATGAGGTACTAGATGATCTCTATATTTGGCAGCATTGTTTCCCTCTGTCTATGCAATTAAGTTGGGCAACATCCCAATAATCTTATCCACCTTTGAAAAAGAGAGCTCTCTGGTTTGTTGCTCAAAGGTGTGGGATGAAAGTTTGGCCTCCAAAAAGGCTTGATGCAAGTTTTCAGCCCCTCCAATTGTTTCTTGAGGTGGTTCTGCATTTCTATGCAAGGGTTTTGTTTGAGTACCTTAGTTTAACCCCATCTCATAAGTTTCAAGAATGTTCTGTGTTAGCACCCAATCTGAACCTTAGGCTGAAAAAGGCAAATCAAGGTAACAACTAAACCACACTCAGCCTTGTAGCTAGCCCTACAAGGACAAGAGAGGGCTATCTCTGTAGAATAGATATTCAATAACACAATAATGAACTGATTTTAGGCTAGGTATATAAATGGGAAAAGCGGTTTTGATAAATGACTGAATTTTCAGGGATGTATGGGACAAAAGGACAGTATGAACCGAGGAATTAGATCAAAGACACAAAGTATTTCATGGGGCAAGATAGGCAGGAGATTTAGCAGTCAAGTTGAAATAAGATGGAGTGGAAAGACTGTTGAGAAGATGAAAAGGGCATAATAAATGAATCCTTTTCAAACAGAAGAAAACACACAGAGTATGAATGATTCCCCAAGGCATAGCATATAAAATGGATTCTACCTTTCTAACTTGAAAACATTCAACTAGAAATGTTTATGAATGAATGGTGAAACATAACAATGTACATATGAAACACAAAGGAGAGACATATGCTAAAACTCATACCACATGAATCCCACAAATCAGAGCTGCATCACTTTATTAATTCCCTGCCAAACTGTACAATGGAGTGCAGAGCTCACTGCCACACTATTCCCCTACTTCTGAGTTTTCAGACTTCATAGGCTTACAAATGATTAACATTTACAATAAATAAACAGATTTTGTGGGAATGCAGATCGATGGAAGGAGGAGAAATCATAACTGAAGATGGAAAACCAAGAGCTAATAATCTCTCCATAAAGGAAGAGTTGTGTTACATTTGGCCAGTGAGAAAGCGAAACATTGTAACATAGATCTTTTTGTACTAAAGATGTGACTAATACCATTTTGTTTTTAGGCCTTTCTGACTGTTGTGTTCCATATGCCGTTTGAAGAAAAACTGAAATTTTATTAATATGCCTTTGAAATAAAACTGAAATGAAATTACACTTTCATGAAGGGAAAAATTTATTTTGCATGGGAAAAAGGGAAGGGGAGTAGGCCCGACCTACATATTAATTGCAATCGGAATGGACGGGCAGAGAGGTATAACATACAGTGAAACTTACAATATGTTGTGGAATTTATTTCAATACACAGAGGTGATCGCAATCGGGATAGGGAGGTGGGACGTGTTTGAAAGCACCATACAAAAGTTCTGATGCGACGGAGTACTTTAAAAACCTTTGACAATCCTTTTATTGCTTTTACAAAGGGAAAAAGGGTTTTTTATTTGAATGGGGTGGAAGTATTTAAATTGTGGGGCCGGGGCCAATCGGCATCGAGAGATTGGAGGGGAGCGGGGGTAGACATATGTGAAATGCCGATGGGCAAGGTTCGATGGGCTGTAAGCCGTTGGATTGGCGGGATCGATCGACGGTGGGGACATTAAATGGAGGTTTGTCATCGAGAGTAATCACATCGGAAGAAAGGGATTTGCGATGCGATCGGAGTAGGGGGGGCGATCAATCACATCAGAGTAATCGAAAAGGGGCTTGCGATCGGATCGGATGGAGTCAATCAGAGGTATGGCAATCAGAAGCACTCAATCGCATCAGAGTTTTGCAATGGGCTGATCAGAACACACATATCAATTGTTGCGATGCAATCAATCGGAGCGATTGGATAGGGGTTGCGATCGACGGGATTTATAATATGAAACTCTTTTAACACTTTATTATAAGGGTCTATGGTATGGAGGGGAAGCGGTTTAAACGGTGGGGAGTTTATATGTATAAAGTTTAGGGGTAATGATGGGGAAGTGGTTATGTTTAATCGCATATATGATTTATATGTTTAAAAGAACTTTATAATGTGATTTTGCAATCGGAGAGGGGAAAAAGGATTTTATAAGGGAAACATTAAACTTTAGACATAAAATTTAAGGGAAGCATGCGAAATAGGGGATATATGAGGATATAGGGGACTTTACTTCACTTAGGCATAAATTTCAATCCAGAAGTCAGTTTTAAGAGTGCAATATGCCGTTGGAAAGCTCTTTCCAGGCTCTTTCTGCTGGATCTTCTTGGAAAATGATTTGGTGCTGAACATGCTGCAAAAAAACTTCTTTGAAAGGCAGGGTGATGATTTTGTCGAAGATGACAGCTTCTGAATTGTCACTGAAAGGAAAAGTATTAAGTTTTCACCTCAAAACATGGTTTTGAGGTGAAGCTTGCATCAAACTAAATAAATGATATCTCTAATATTCTCGGTGCTATGATTTTGAGTTTATTTACTTTCTCATGACCTTGCTGATCTTTATTTGACACTTGACTCATTAATTTGATTATGGTGAGACCTTGGAAAATAATGAGACCTGTCTTATGACCTACTGACATGATTTGAGAGTGAAAGTGACTTATGACCAAAGGCCATAGAAAGGAGAATCAGAAAGTGCCTCATGAGAGAATACTGATGAAAAATCACTACCATCAATGAATCCATGACCTAGCAGAATGGTGAAATTTATTTGGTGTGAGACTCCTAATATGCAAATGAAAAAGAGAAATTTTGATCACTGATGGTAGTATGACTAGACTGACACTAACATTGGCTCCAATGGGGATGGTAGCTCCTTGGAGGTGCCAAGAACACCATAGACCAAGTAGCCTTATCCATTGCGCATGGAGTAAAAAATACTAAAAAACTGACACAATGCAGACTGACACTGACTCAAGACTAAGACTGAGAAACTGAAATAAAACCAAACCATACACATAACATTCAAGTCTTATAGCCTTCACCTCGGGCCCCAAAATTCAATGACTGTGTACTCTGAACTCTGATAAAAATAACATGGTATATACAATCATGATGACATAAGTTTTGATCCTTTGTTTTCAACAATGGTAGTGCTTTAAAATCCTACCATTTACTGCTCCTCCAGGGCAATCTTGGCCATCCATTTCTGAGAGCAAGAAGGAATTCTGTCCTCTGTATGTTGAAGGTCCTTTACACAGATTGTCGAACTTACCATGCTTCCCTTTGTCTTCATTTCTGGCATCCCATTTCAACACTATATCATCCAGCTGAAACTTTTCTGCTTTGGTTTTTTTGTCAAAGATCTTCTTTATTTTCTCCTGCAACTGAATAGCGTTCTGTGACACTTCCTCTCTTGTTTGCTGAAGGTGGATCATCTGATTGATCCTTCGCTGATTATCATTATCCTTGCTACCAACTTCTTGCAATAATCTCATAACTAAGACTGTAAGGGATGTGGGGAAGACAGCATCAGTTCCATAAAATATTTCGAAAGGAAACATATCGATTGATTTCTTACTGCTAACTCTGTCTGCCCACAGAGCGCTGATGAGCTTGCGATGCCAATTTATTTTGTTTGCCTCCAGCATTTTCTTAGTTATCTTTACCAGTGATTTATTAGATGACTCAACCAGGTCGCTTCCTTTTGGATAATACAATGTCGAATGGCCCAGCACGATGTTGTATTTGTCACAAAAATCAATCATCTTCTTGGATCGGAACGCTGCTGCGTTGTCTGTTATGATTTTGCATGGGCATCCAAAACGAGATAAAGTATTCGACTCCAGGAATTGAATGATTACCATGTCTGTTTCTTGCCTGGCTAGGATGGCCTTGATCCATTTCGTAAAGTAATCTGTCCCTGTCAATATCCATCGATGTTGTGCTGAGGAAGCGGGATGAATTTCTCCTATGAAATCGAGCCCCCGCTGCTAAAAGGGTGCGTTCATTGAAACTAGTTTCAAAGGGAGTGGAAGAAATTTCTTCTTCCCTTGGAAGATTTGGCACTCATGACATTTCATCATTGTCTTATATAAATCAGAAAATAATGTGGGCCAATAATATCCTGCTCTCAATACCTTGTTAGCGGTAGTCTTCCAAAACAAGTGATCGCCACAGTCGCCTTTATGAAAATCGTGCATTACCTTTTGCGCCTCTTCTTCAACCAAAAAATTGAACAAAACACCTCCTGGATCTTTCCAATAAAGAGCGCTGTCTAAAATGCAGTATTTTGCATATTTAAGCTTTAGAGATCTACCCTTACTCTTAGAAATGCCCGTAGGAGGTGACAAATGCTGAAGGACATAGACAATATCTTAATACCACGAGGACTGCAGAAAAATATCTGAAATTGGAACCATCAAAAATTCATCTTCATTTTCTGCCACTGCTGTTATGATGTTTATATCTAAAGCACGCAGATTTGATTAGACCATCAATTTCGCCAAGCCTTCGCCTTTGATCAACTTCGTGGGCTTGATCTCCAGATCGTACTCCAACATAGCTGCTATCCACTTACCTCTCCGACCTTCTGGATCAGTTTGCATCAACACATCCTTCACTATTGCATCAGGGACATATGCTATAGTATGTGAATGCAGAATATAGACCCTGAAATCCTTCAATGCCTTGATAAGAGCCAATGCTTGTTTTTCAATAATATTATACCTTAAAGAAGCATCTCTAATAGTTCTACTGAAAAAGGCAATTGGCTTTTCAATCTCATCTCTCTTTTGCATTAAAACAACAGTCAAAGTATGCTCAGATGCAAACGAAAATATGATAAAGTATTGAGTGTAGTCGGGACTGATCAAAACTGGGGCATTGGACAAAGCGAACTTTACCAGATTGAATGAGTTGATAGCTTCTTCACTCCACTTGAAAATTCTATCCTTCTTCAACATGTTAGTCATTTCCCTCAAATGTTCAGCCAGATTGGGTATAAATCATCGCAAAAATTTCATCTTACCATTAAAAGCCTGAATCTCCTTCTTGCTTCGTGGAAGATCTATGTGCTAAATTGCCTCCACTCTAGATGGATCAATGTGATTACCATCCTTAGAGATGATATGCCCCAGCAACTTGCCTTCATCCATGGAAAAAGGGCACTTCTTGGGATTGAGAGAAATCCCAAACTTTTTGCATCGCTGAAAAACAACTCTCAAATGGTGGAAATGCTCATCATCTGATCCTGAAAACACTGTCAAATCATCCAAATAAATAACCAGAAAAACATCTTTTTCATTGGAAAAAGTGATTTCCATTGCACGCTGGAAAGTAGCTCCTGCATTATTCAGTCCAAATGGCATTTTGGCGTACTGGAAGGTTCCCCAAGGTGTTGTGAAGGCAGTTTTATCTTGGTCCTTCTCATGCACCAATATTTGGTTGTAGCCTGAGCAGCCATCAAGTAGTGACATCCTGGATGCTCCAAATACTCTCTGCAGAATATGGTCCATTTTCAGAAGTGGATAATTATCCTTTAAGGAAGCCTTATTCAAGTTCCGAAAATCTATACACAATCTTATTTCTCCAGTCTTCTTACGTACCGGGACCAAATTTGAAATCCAGTTAGAAAATATAATGGGGACTATGATACCAGCTTTGTACAATCTATTTACCTATTTTTCGATGGATGGCAGCAGCTTCGGATTGATTCTTCTCAGCTTATGTCTGAATGGCTTTTGATCCAGCTTGATAGGAATAGTACGTTGGATTATGTTCTTATCATACACCTTCAAATATGAATAACCCCATGCAAATACATCAGAAAATTCAGAAAGCAACTTCACATACTTCTCCTTCGCTTCAGGGGACAATGCCTTTGACAATTTCACAAACTTGGGTTGATAGGGTGTTCCAAGATTCACATCTTCAACTCCTTTCTCCGTGGGCACCAAGCTTGGATTCTTTGCCACATCGTCCTGATCAAACAATACCTCTAAAGGTATGAGACCTCTAGGAATTACGTTATCTTTCAGCTGCACTATGTCCATCTGGTTCATTTCCAATCCTTGATCATCAACCACATACTCACCTTCTATGGGAGTGTCCTTGAATTTTCCATCACCCTGCAAAAATGCATTGATCTCATTATCATCCAAAAATACTTGCCAATACCTTAAATTGTCCGGAACAGCAGGCCTGTGTTTGACATGGATCTCAGACTTGTTGCTAGAGTTCATCGGAATCTTCAGGTTACTTGTAGTAGTGGCAAGAGAATCAACAATAAGATTCTGCATCCTGGGCACTGCTGTCAAAGTGTACTATGGGAATGTCTTCAAAATGTCCAGAACTGTGTTTCTGTATGCCCTCAATCTTGGATGTTTAGCTTGGTATTCTCCTTTCACCTACTTGATTATTAACTCAGAGTCACCATACACAGAAATCCTTTTTTCCTTCAACTTGTTCAAGATTTTGAGGCCTGCAATCAGAGCTTCATACTCTGCTTCATTGTTAGAGCAGTCAAAAGCCAACTTATAAGTGCATACTCTAACATTACTAGGGACCTTTTCAGGCTGGAAAATAGGGCTCTGAATCCATATTCCAATACCTTCTCCATCCTTACTAACAGCTCCATCAAAATCCATACCCCATAGGCCTTCTTATTCTTCTTGTAGATGCTGAAATTTAGTTTCTTCCTTCTCTTTACCTTGGCTAATTTCTGGTTGTTCGCTGTCTTTTTGCTGCTAGCGGACAAGAGGCTCAGAAGTACTTGTCGCTTTGTCCTTTTCCTGTTCAAGGACCTCTCTAAAATTTTCTAAAATCTCAGGTATCTCATCCACTTGTACCAACTGAACATCCTCATCATTTAAATCACCATCTGAATATAAGACAAAAGACTCTAAATCTATGTGGACTGCATTGATGGGATGGTTTACTAGCTTGTCTTTGCTAGTAATCATATATTTCATTTTATTTTCCCTATATAACTTTCTCAACTAGCCAAATAAAGGGATTGTGGCATAAGAGAAGTCAAGCTGTATGGTCCCCTTAAGTTTTGCACCCCAAGACCTAGATAGAAGCATTCCAAACCGTGGTGGGACATCAGCAACAACTACATCCATCAAGAAATTTTTGGCTGGGATTTGATCTAAAGACACTACCAAGTCTTTGATAAGACCAATACAATGGACCCTACTTGAGTCAAAAGAATACAAATCATGGTATTTTCTAGTAACATCAAGGCCTAACTTCTCCATGACAGCTTTGGGCATCAAATTATGTGAGGCCCTGGACTCCAACATGGCATTATGCAAGATAAACTCATGCAACCTAAGACTTAGGTAAAAGGGAGGGACTTCATTTTCTTCATATTCTTTTGTGGCTGGACCAAAAATAAGTTTAGGATAGTCATGTTCCACATTAACCATATTAGAAAGAGGGTCAATTTGTAAGACTTTAGACACCTGAATTTATTATACACTATTCTTCACCAACTCAGTCAGTGGCACAGAAACTTTGAGTTTAGAAATTTCATTTTCTAAATTAAAGGAAGGAGATTTTTCTACCTATTTAATGGGAGGGTCTTTCTTCTCTGTTTTCTCCTTCGCTATGCTCTACTGGCTTTTTTCATTTGTTGTGTTAGTAGCTGCGGGTGCTTTGCTGGATGAAGGATTGACCGACTCTTTTCCTTTCTTCTGTGCCTCATCCTTCATTTGGAGTTCTTTTCTCTTTTGAATGGGACTGATTGTGACGTTTCTGTTTCTCAGAGAATACTGCCTTTGCTGGGCTGATAGAGCATTCATATACCCTCTCTGGTAGTCATCAGATTCTTCCTCTAACACCACGTCATTGGCCAAAATGAAATTTTCGTCCCCTCGAATGTCTGGAGTCACCACTATGTATTCTTCATCTTCTGTGAGGAAAATGGGCACACCATCAGCTGTGAAAAAGTGATTGGCCTCGATCGCAGGTTAATCATCATCTGAGTCTGTCCCTTGCACGTAGTTCTGCTGCAATGGCATTTTAATCTGCTGTTGTGGTACCGCTTGGTCCTGCGCCCTCTATTCTCTCTATCTAATTCTAAATTGCGGCTGTTGCTGTCCTCTAAAATTCAGATTTCTTATTTTGGGTTCTGTTCTGTCCGAAATCATTAATCAATCAACCATCCTTTCCATTGTACGAATCAGTGCGTCCATTTTTCTGTCTGAAGGTGAGGCTTCCTCTTTCACTACGACTCTCTTTTCAGCTCTGGCTCGAGCTCTTCTAGCTAGCAGATTAGCTTCAATGCTTACTGCTATCTTCTGCATGTCTTCCAGTGATGGCGGATATCTTTCATGTAGTTGATATGCCATATCAGCATCAAAACCATCTGTAAACTTCAGCAGAGCTAAATCCACAGGAGGTTTGAGGTTAGCCGGAATAGCATTGTACACAGCATTGAATCTTAAACAATAGTCTTGCACAGTTTCATCCACATTTCTTTTAATATTCTCATATTCAGACAGAATTTGGAGTGGATTATTTTTCACCTCCCACCGGTCTAAGAACTGTGTGTGTAACTCCTGTAAAGTGTGAATAGAGCCTATTGGTAAGGCTCTAAACCACTTTCTAACTTCGCCTCCAAATCTTTGAACAAACAACCTAGTGGTTACATTCTCTTCCTCTACCTCATGAAGATAAAAAAAATCATTCATCTTGTCAACATGCTGCTGGGCTGTGATGCTTTGAGCGGCATAAAAGATTGGAATTTTACTCTGATATTTAGCAGGCATATCATTTAGGACCTGGGGTAAAACCAGGGGTGCATACCGGGCGGCCATGATTCTGGGAAGATTTACCACAACGTTTGTAGTACTGGGATTTGAGCGAGGTGTTGATGGAGGAGATGAAAACTGGGAATTGACTAATGGGAATGTTGATGAATCAGGAGGATGGAGTGCTGGCCCTTATGATTTTGAAACCTCGGGAATATTAGTTACAGTGATGGACTGAGGAGAATTCAAAATGTAGTCATCAATGGAGGAATTTGCTCTCTGAACTTCAAAATCTACAAGAAACTCTGGATCTAAAACCGTGTCTTCAAGTGCAGTTTCAGACTTATTTCTAAACAAAGAAAGCTCAAAACTCTCGTCAAAAGAAAGCTCTTCTACAAAAAACCACTCACTGGGCCAATTATGGGACCTGAAAATAGGTGTAGGACTTAGTGATCCTTCCTGTCTTCTGACTATTCTTGGGATAAGATTTGGATTTTCAAACACAGGGGGAGGATTTGGATCAGGATTAGCCCTTGTGTATCTTCTTGAAGCTAGTGTGGTCAAATTACTACTGTACAATATTTATATCAACCTAGAAAACTCTGAAATATCGTCATCGAGAATTTACAAGAAAAATATTACTGGGGTGATAAATCTTCTATGCAAAAAGTTTGTAACTTTCCCCATTTGAGTCACCAGAGATGTTAGCACCCAATCTGAACCTCAGGCTGAAAAAGGAAAATCAGGGTAACAACTAAACCACGCTCAGCCTTGTAGCTAGCCCTACAAGTATAGGAGAGGGCTCTCTCCGTAGAATAGATATTCAATAACACAATAATGAACTGATTTTAGGCTAGGTATATAAATGGGAAAAGGGGTTTTGATAAATGACTGAATTTTTAGGGATGTATGGGACAAAAGGACAGTATGAACTGAGGAATTAAATCAAAGACACAGATTATTTCATGGGGCAAGATAGGCAAGAGATTTAGCAATCAAGTTGAAATAAGATGGAGTGGAAAGACTGTTGAGAAGCTGAAAAGGGCATAATAAATGAATCCTTTTCAAACAGAAGAAAACACACAGAATATGAATGATTCCCCAAGGCAGAGCATATAAAATGGATTCTACCTTTCTAACTTGAAAACATTCAACTGGAAATGTTTATGAATGCATGGTGAAACATAAAAATGTACATATGAAACAAAAAGGAGAGACATATGCTAAAACTCATACCACATGAATCCCACAAATCATAGCTGCATCACATTATTAATTCCCTACCAAACTGTACAATGGAGTGCAGAGCTCACTGCCACACTATTCCCCTACTTCTAAGTTTTTAGACTTCAGAGACTTACAAATGATTAGAATTTACAATAAATAGACAGATTTTGTGGAAATATAGATCGATGCAAAGAGGAGAAATCATAACTGAAGATGGAAAACCAAGAGCCAATAATCTCTCCGTAAAGGAAGAGTTGCGTTACATTTGGCCAATGAGAAAGCGAAACATTGTAACGTAGATATTTTTGTACTGAAGATGTGACTACTACCATTTTTTTTTTCGGCCTTTCTGACTGTTGCGTTCCATATGTTGTTTGAAGAAAAACTGACATTTTATTAATATGCCTTTGAAATAAAACTGAAATGAAATTATGCTTTCGTGAAGGGAAAAAATTATTTTGCATGGGAAAAAGGGAAGGGGAGTAGGCAGGACCTACATATTAATCGCAATCGTAATGGACGGGTGGAGGGGTATAACATACAGCGAAACTTACAATATGCTGTGGAATGCATTTCAATACATAGAGGTGATCGCAATCGGGGATAGGGAGGTGGGACATGTTTGAAAGCACCATACAAAAGTTCCAATGCGACAGAGTACTTTAAAAACATTTGACAATCCTTTTATTGCTTTTACAAAGGGAAAAAGGGTTTTTTATTTGAATGGGGCGGAAGTATTTAAATGGTGGTGCCGGGGCCAATCGGCATCGGGAGATCGGAGGGGAGCGGGGGTAGACATATGTGAAATGCCGATGGGCAAGGTCCGATGGGCTGTAAGCCATTGGATTGGTGGGATCGATTAACGGTGGGGACATTAATCGGAGGTTTGTCATCGGGGGTAATCGCATCGGAAGAAAGGGATTTGCGATGCAATCGGAGTAGTGGGCGCAATTAATCGCATTGGAGTAATCGGAAAGGGACTTGCGATCGGATTGGATGGATTCAATTGGAGGTATGGCAATTGGGAGCACTCAATTGCATCGGAGTTTTGCGATGGGCCGATCAAAACGCACATATCAAGTGTTGCGATGCGATCAATCAGAGCGATTGGATAGGGGGTGCGATCGGCGGGATTTATAATGTGAAACTCTTTTAACACTTTATTATAAGGGTCTATGGTATGGAGGGGAAGCGGTTTAAATGGTGGGCAGTTTATATGTATAAAGTTTAGGGGTAATGATGGGGAAGTGGTTATGTTTAATCGCATATATGATTTATATGTTTAAAAGACCTTTATAATGCGATTTTGCAATCAGAGAGGGGAAAAAGGATTTTATAAGGGAAACATTAAACTTTAGACATAAAATTTAAGGGAAACATGGGAAATAGGGAATATATGAGGATATAGGGGACTTTACTTCACTTAGGCATAAATTTCAATCCAGAAGTCAGTTTTAAGAGTGCAATATGCAGTTGGAAAGCTCTTTCTAGGCTCTTTTTGCTGGATTTGCTTGGAAAATGATTTGGCACTGAAAATGTTGCGAAAAAATTCTCTGAAAGGTAGGGTGATGATTTTGTCGAAGATGACAGCTTCTGAATTGTGACTGAAAGGAAAAGTATTATGTTTTCACCTCAAAACATGGTTTTGAGGTGAAACTTGCATCAAACTCAATAAATGATATCTCTGATCTTCACGGTGCTATGATTTTGAGTTTATTTACTTTCTCATGACCTTGCTGATCTTTATTTGACACTTGACTCATTAATTTGATTATGGTGAGACCTTAGAAACTAATGAGACCTGTCCTATGATCTACTGACATGATTTGAGAGTGAAAGTGACTTATGACCAAAGGCCATAGAAAGGAGAATCAGCAAGTGCCTCATGAGATAATACTGATGAAAACTCACTACCATCAATGAATCTATGACCTAGCAGAACGGTGAAATTTATTCGGTATGAGACTCCTAATATGCAAATGCAAAAGATAAATTTTGATCACTGATGGCAGTATAACTAGACTGACACTAACATTCTGATCAAATATTTTCAGCAATGACTTAGTTAAATTTACATAAGATGAAGCTTTAACATTCTCAAAAGAAATGGACTTGAGTTTCCACAATGCATGAGCCTTACCTCTCAAATGAAGCACTGCAACCTTGATGATTTCTTCTTCTGAAATGTGGTGCTACTGTTGGAAGGTGTTTGGCTCCTCCACCCAATCTTTGGCTGAATATGAAGGTGAACTTCAAAAAGTAGATAGATGAAATCTATATTGCTACTCCTTCCCCTTCACCTTGCTCTTGCAAAACTCAAAAAAAGTGGGTTGATTCCTGAATCCATGAGTGTGAGACACATAATCCTTCAATAAATAACTAATGGTTTCCTCCTTAGTCACCTTTCCTCCTTCTTTCATCTCCCTCACAGGAATTCTGGGCCTTTGACTGCGTTGTTCATCATGGTGTGTGGCTGCATGCTTACCCTCACCATGTGCAAATCTAGGGCTTCCTTCAGTTTCGAACCCTCTTTGAGATTCTCCATCTATATCCCTCCTAAACTTTCTGAAATCTTCATGTGTGCCTTGCATAGATTTGGGAAGAATACTTGTGAGTATTTTCTTCTCCTTTCCTCCAAGAGAAGGAGTCTCTCTCCTGCTCAACTCCTTATTTCCTTCTAGATGAGAATAGGAAATGCAGGGGTCTTCCTTTTCTATTTTCTTTTCCTCCTTAGGGAGGTTCTTCTTCTTTTCAAAAATGGATGAGATCAATCTCATCCTCTTCATATTATGTTCTCTTTCTTGGGCTTTTAAGGCCACAGGCTGAGCCAAGAAAGATGCTCTAATACCACTGTAATATTCCTTTTTTAGAAATATCACAAGTCTGTGACAGAGATGGACTGCAGGGGAATTTACCGAATATGTCATATTCTAAAGAAGGGTGAGATCCAGAGGCTTTATGGCCCTTTGCAGACTCTATCTATAGATATGTGAAATTTCCTAGTAGGAATGGCTAGCAACCCAAGCTTGGAAAACGCATTTCCCAGAAATGGAGGCAGCAGGATTTGATCCCTAGTCTGGGATCCTTTAAATATATTTGTTTGGAGCTAAAATCTTGAAGTGGACTCAAAACAAATCCTTCTAGGAGCTTGAGACAAGCCTCCTTCACCTATTATCTTCAAAAAAGGGCCCAATGAAGAGGGTTGCAACAACACCTTGCTCAACAAAGGAAATGACAGCGTTATTTCTAATGAGCCATGTCACATGAAGATGAAATCAATCTGTAAATATATGTGTAGCAGAAAATGTAGACAAACTCTTGAGGAATCTCTTACTTAAAGCAAGCAAAAGAATCTCAAGGAGACAATGTACATAATAATGGAGAAAGCATTGCTCACATATTTTATTCCTACTAATACTGCGCAGTCTATGGGAGGTACTGCAGTAGTAAATGCATAAACATGAATGATACATTGATGTAAGCTCAAATAAGAAGGGGGAGCAAGGCTTCAACCCCTGAAAATACAATACAACAATCCTCTAAAAGGGTTGGATGGAAACTAGACAAAATGGCATTTTTACCAAAATGTCGGAGTTGTTGGGCAGCTGCTGCAACTCAATAGAGATTGGAAAGGAAAGGAGCTTGCTGAATATGATGCCTTTGCTGAAATAAATCCTTTGTTCAATCTTCTAGATGAAAGGATAATCCTTTCATAGAAGATCTCACCACCCACCAAAATGCTGCAACCCTCACTGCAAATGCTCTCTATGAACTGCGTAGTCAAGGAAGAGGGATGCTCTTCTGCTGATGGAAATGATTGGCCTGATGCCAAATATGATGGATTGAAGATCAAAAACTCCCTCAATGATCTCCCAAAGGAATGGAGACTCCCTCCTCTGAAATACAATGCTGGAACCCTCCCCTGCAACACCCAACAACACAACTCAACCACCAATGGAGACTGCACTGGAGCTGAATGGAATGCTTTGGCCTCAAGCCAAAATATGGGGAAAATGAAGAACAAGCTCTTCCAAGAGCTACTCAATGGAAGAGATGGGATTCCCGCCCGGGAACACCCAGTGCTAGTAGCACTGCATCTCAGCTAAACAGCCAGAGGATGCTCTTGTCTGAGAAGACAAGAAAAATGATAATCAAAATCATGAATGAGAATGGCTGCTTCGTTCTCCTTTTAAACAAGTGAAAGGTGTTTTTCCATGGGCCCCACACCCTAGGGTTTCCTCTCTAGAATTATCTCCTCCTCATACAAACTGCGTTGGCCCACCAAGTGAATCTTATCTTCTCTATCTGTGCAGTCAACTTGGCCTCTTCTAGAATTATCCACCTGCAATTTGTCTCTTTTCACACATGGGGTGTGAAATCTAGTTCTTTATTGACCTCTTTTCACATTAAAAGGGTTCCTTATTTAAATTTTTATTATCAATGGGTTTTCCTACCCATTTATTCTTCTCTTAAAGCAAAAACAAATTTTTTTAATGTTCCACAAAATTTTGGAACATTACATAGCCTGAAAAGCCATCAATCATTAACAATCTTTTGGATCCTACAACCTTCTACAAGATATAATCCATCTTGGGTAGTGGATAATTATCTTTTAATGAACACCAGTTCAGGTTGCAAAAATCGACACAAATCCTTATTTCTCCATTCTTTTACGAGACCGGAACTATATTAGCTACCTAGTTAGGAAATCTCAAAGGCAGAATTATCTTTGCCTCCCATAATTTTCTGATTTTTGTCTCAATGATTGGGAGCAACATGGGATTGATGTGTCTTATTTTTTGTGCTACAGGCTTTGAATCTATTTTAAAAGGAATATTGTGTTCCATTATGCTCCTATCATAAGTTTTCATCTCACTATAAGACCATGCAAAAATATCAGCATATTATTTCAGCAGTTTGATATATTTGTTTCTAGTTTCAAGAAAAAGGAATTTGGACACTTTGACTAATTTTGGCTGATCTTATGTACCAATGTTACATTCTATCGTACTCTCTCCATCAAATTTTCTTTCAAGCTTGAGAAAAACATCATTATTATCGAACAATCTTTCTAAAGGAACTAAACCCTTAGGAATATAGTTAGTTTTCAGATCTATAATTTTCTTCCCAGCCATGGTTTTCTTGAAAGGGCTGCTATTTTGGTTTTCAACAATATCCTACTCATCATCAATTTGTATGTCTACAAACTCTTCGACACACTCTAAAAATTTCTAAATTTCCTTGTCATCCTCAAACACTTGCCAATGTTTGATGTTATCAGGAATTGAAGGTCTGTTTTTTATTTGAACATCATAGGCTTCCTTGACATCTAGAGGAACTTTGAAATTACTAGCAACAATAGCTAGTGAATCAGAAATTTTATTTTCTTATTTAGTGACAAAATTTATATTAAATGTTGAAAAGTAATGCTCAATCAAATCCCAAACTTCATTCCTATAATTCTTCAATTTGGAATTTTTTACTTGGTAATTGTTTCTCACTTGCTTGATCACCAACTCTGAATCACCAAAAGCAATTTGTTGTTCTACTCCCCAATCTTTCGTTGCCTTCATACCCAACACAAGCGCTTCATACTCAGCAGTGTTGTTAGTGGTAGAAAATTGCAGCTTATATGATATAGTTACCTTCTGTTGAGTGGGATAAATAAGGACTAAGGACTACACCGGCTCTCGATCCTTCTCTTGATGAGGCTCCATCAAAATACAATTTCCAGATCTGTCCACCTTCTAAATGCTAGTCATTTTCACCTTGAAAGTGTTTTTTTTCACTTATTTTAGGCAGGAAAACATTATCATCAGCAACAAGGTGCAGAATTGATGACCCCAATTCCTTTTCTTTAGCATATGGGATGGTTTTATGGATTGTGCTGATCACTAATGATGTAGGCCATTTGGGTTTCCATATACAACCTTCTAAATTCCCCTCCAAATACTAGGATGGTAGCATATGACATGTCCATCTAAAGGGTACATCCCAATTTCTTAGACCAAGAGCTGGAGAGTAACATCCCAAATATAGAAGGAATGCCAGCAACCACAATGTCCATCACTAAACACTTCATAGGAAGCTGGGTAAGGGAAACATCCAAGTCCTTAATCACTCCTAGACACTTGACTTTTTTGGAGTCAAAGGTATAGAGGTCATGGTACTGCTTGGTGATCTCTAATCCAAATTCATCCATCACTTTCTTTGGCATGATATTGTGGGAAGCTCTAGAATCTAACAAACAATTATGCATCAATTTTTCATTTATATTGAGTGACAGGTAGAAAGGAAGTGAGTTGTCATCATTTTGGTCTTGGACATGACAACCTAGATAAATAGTGGGATCTTCATCCTCAAGGTTGACTGAATCAAGAGCGAGAGGATGTTGTAGCAAAATTTTAAAAGACTCTTTGTATGCCAGATTTTTCAATAATTCCAGGAGTGGGACTAGAATTTTTATTTTATTCAATTCGAATTTGAAACTAAAATAAATTGGAAGTAATTCCTTATTTTCTGTAGTAATTTTAACAATTGGGGCATCATTATGAGGTGGAGGAACCTCATTGACCTTAGCCTTCTATTGAGTAGATTTTTTATCTGAATATGATTTTTGTTGAGGCTGCTGAACAAGGTCTTTGGACCTCAAAGGGTAATTTTTGTTTTGAAATTCTTACTGTTTTTGTTCATTTTGTGCATAAATTTGAGCATTCACATCAACTAAAAATAGACATATCCTTGATCGATCTTCATATTCTTGCAATGTCAAACATGTTTACTATGAATTCTCACCCACAAGGTTTATTTCTTCATTTTCTTTTTCATTTCCTTGTTGTTCTTCTTGAGAAAAATTATTCAAAGGAGGCTGAACATTTTGATCATCAACATTCCTCCTTGGGCACTGTAGGATTTTTTGAGGCTAAAAAGGCCTCCTGAAGGGAGCCTTATTTCTATTAGCTTCATTTTGATTGGATCTAGTAGTTGGTTATTTTCTACTTCTAATTTTGGCATCTTAGAGGCAAGTTCCTTGATCAAATTGGACATTTGATCGATCTTTTCTTTTTTTGAAAGAGACTTAGAAGAAGAAGGTTTTTCTTCTTTCATCTTCTTTTTGTCTTTTGCTACCTTTTCTTCCTCCATTTTTAATTTATTAGAAGCCGTGAGATTAGACTGCACTCCAATTGTAGCCTCTTGCATACTTGTCAGTGTCTGTGATTTTTCAGCCCTCAACCATAAGGCAAACACAAAATCTAAAGCATTTGCAAAATGTATCATAGTTGTGGTTTCAGTGGGTTTAATTTCTTCATAAATTTTCTGATAAATATTATTAAAACTCTTAGTAAATTCAGCTAATGACTCATCTACCTTTTTCTTCACAGTTCCAAATTATGTTAGATAATAGACATAGTATTTCCTATAACCCCAAAGCTTCACAAATGTCTCTTCTAATTCATCAATTCCTGTTATTGAATTTGGAGCCAAACTTCTAAACCATTTACGAGCTTCACCATCCAAGCTTTGAACAAAGATTCTTGACCAGACATCTTCATGTTCAATATTATGATTGTCAATATAACTATATAAATCCACTAAATGTTCCTCACCAGAAACTCCTTCTCCCTCCCAGTGTATTTTGGAAGATATTTCAAGTAATCTCCTTAAGGAATAGGATGCAAGGGTTGAGGGAGAACAGGTGGCACATATCTCACAGCCACTATTTGTTGCATCCTTGTAAGGGCAGGCTAGGCCATATTTTGCTGATGTATAGCTGATGTAGTTTTTTGGAAAATAGGAATTACAATTGGTGAATTTTGATTTTGATTTATGACAACATAAAATTGGGGATCTTGAGCTGATTTTTCAGGATTTGGAACTAAAAAAAGTGGGCTTTAAAAAATATGAATAGAGGATGTCTTGACTTCTCCTTCAGTATAAGAATCAAAATCTAAATTTGTCTCTTGAGGGGATGGAGTTAATTCAGCTTTATTTTTCTAAGCAAGGAAATCAGATAGGTTAAAAGTAAGACCTTCAGGTACAGTCTCTTCAAGTGGATGAGAGGAAGATGACCCAATAGATGGATTTTGAGAAAAAGGAAAATACTCTTACTGAGGGGTGATAAGAGACTGGTATTCAGGATGCATTTGAAGGAAATTTAAAATAGTCTTGAAGTCTTCTTCAGTCAAAACATCCATATCAAGAAAAGGTGCAATAACCAATACTTGTTCTAATTCCCCTTCAGTCAGCACAAACTTTTCTGATTTCTTATCAACACTTAGAAATTTATTTTCTCCCTCTTTGACTAGAACAATACTTATTTTAGATTTACTAGGTGATGAGTAAGAAAAAATTTCAGCTGAGCCTAGGTTAACAACATCCGATTTATTTTCTACAGGAGTAGCTTCAACTTGAGACTTTACAGTAGAATTTTTTGAATCTAAAACCTCTTTTGATTCTAAAGTAGATGAAGGTACATTTTTCTTTAGAACGTACTTTTTGTGTACCTTCTTCACTGACTGAGATGTGGCTTCAACTGATCTATGTTTTCCTTTAGCATCTTTGATGATTTTCTCTGGGTCAACAACTGGAGTCACAGTTGGAGATCTATTATTCCTCCTTGTAGAAGGAGGTCTTGAAACCCCTCTTCCTCTTTGTGGAGTCACCAAGTGAAAAAATTTGCAGTTTTCTTCAGGTCACCAATTCTTTTTCACCATCAAGAATTGATTATCAAAAATTCATAACAATAGACTCGGGAGAATACTTCATTACAAGGCATTCATCTCCTAATAGACGTACCAAAATTTTTTGGCGCTGGAATCAACACTTGGAATACAGGAAGCACTTGACTAGATACATCCTAAACTCTAAGGCAATTTAATAATTTGTTTTATGAGATTGGTAGGTGGTACAAACTCTGATTCATTGAAAAGAGATTTCAGTTAAATCCACGGTTCTACTAATGAGGGTATTGTAACTTGATGTGTCAGTAGAGTGCAAGTTTTCAGCCTATGAGGAGAGGAAATTGTAATATGAGAGAGGAAACAATAAGTTTGTAAAACAAAAATCTACTGCATTTGGTAGAAATTCACAAAAGTAGCAGTTTTACAATATTCCACTAAGAGAAAGCTATTTCTAGTCTAACAAGATTCACACTGAATTATCATGAAAAATAACTATTATGAATGATGATCCTCCACTGTTATAACATTTATTTCACTAGGAATTCTCACTGTGTGAGACTAACAAAAACTGATAAAACACATAATATGCTTAAGAGACTGATACGAACACATAATAGAATAATGTTTTGCAAACTGTAACTGAAAGAAAGGAGATATGGAAACACAAGTAAAATAGACAATACACATAAAAAATTGGTAATAAGTCCTCAATAGTATCATTCCATTTCATTCATAAAAAATATTATAGATCATATGAGTCAAAAATTGTAAAACCACCAACCTTGACTTCATATAAATTTGGCATATATATACAGAATATGATATTGTCATCTTCCATAGAAAAAGGTAAATATGTTTCAAAAGTGATTACAACCTCGTGCAAGAGGTGATGCTTATCCCTTAATCTTAATTACAAAGTGCTATATTAAAAACAAGATAAACATCATGAAGGTTGTCACTCCGAAATGGTTGTATGAGGTGGCATCCTATTCGAAGATCACCCTCTTGTTTTGGTGCAACCAATCTTTAGAAAAAGTGTAAAATTAGTGGGAGTGACATGCAGCTATCTCCTTTTAAATGTGCAAAAAAAAAACCATGGTATTTCGGAGAAGGCTGAATACAAGACACCTGGCATCATCCATTGCAACTGAATAACCCCTCCACTTCATTTGTTTAATGTCACCATCATGATTCAAAACAAAAGTAGCCCATTTCCATCACATGCTGATATTTCAAAATAATTGCTACCTTTGCAGAAAAGGTAGCTATATCCAGAAAACATGGAACATTTACCCAAAAAGTTTCTCCAAGTCAGCGCTATACTTCATTCATCAAAGGTCCAGAATAGAAGCAAAGATTCTAATGGCCTCTACTTTAGTTACCCTTTTATCAGACCTCTTTCTCTGTGCTTGGATCTTTGACCGAGTTTTCTTCTTCCTTTAAATTTTGTCTTCTAGGCTCTCTTCAATGTTGATAATTTCATCTCTTAGTTTAGGATTGGCAATCAACTTGTTGTTCAATATGAGTTTTTTTTTTGGTCTAGTATGAGGTATTTTGACATAGGGTTCAGGGATGAATTTGGACCTCTTTCCTCCATGTATAAATTTACTAGACTGTGCCTCCTCATCTTATGACTCTGTGTACTCAAGGTCACTATTGTCTTCATATGAGGAATAGGAGTGTCTCTCATTTTTATTCCTCTTCTTGATCTACGAACAAATGGAGGAAACTAATTTAGCCAAAGTAGGCTCTTCTTCCATGGTAGACTCTCTCATTTTTGGTTTGCCTTTCTTGAGAGAAAGAAAAACATGTGACAGGGTGGAATCTGTGAGAGATGTGCCACTACTTGGCTGCACTTGATGAGATGATTGAGGAACATGGCTTTAACTTTTCATACTAGGGTTGACTTCCACTGGTGAGAAAAAAGTCTTAGGTGCAAGAAGACTAGGGTTGACCTCCACTGGTTCCTCTGTGATGAAGAGTTTCTTCTTAGGTTGGCTTCGTGAAGAGGAGGAAAATTGTTCTTTTTCCTTTGACATAGGCTTCTTAGGAGACTTTGCATTTTTTGTTGCAATTTCTTATTGTATTCATCCATGAAATACCTTAGGTTTTGGGGTTCTCTAGGTGAGCTACTAACATAAAATTCATCAGCTAGTGATATTGTTGGTCTAGGAATAGGATTTGCAGCTTTTCTACTTGATCTTATGGTTAGCCTTTTGGATGAGATAGAGGTAGGGTTAATTTGATAGAAGAATGATGAATGTACAGAGTTATATGGTGAACTATGTGAAACAGGGGTAGCATTGGTTTTCTCATGGATGTATTTCTTCTTTAGTCTCCCTACCCTTCTTATGGAATTAATGTTTCCAAACCCTTCCTCTCTTAGAAACCTATCCCAAGTAATTTTATTCTTTTTGAGATGATAGAAAACTAAAATTTTAATCAACCCTCTGTGATACAAATTTTGCAAGGAGTAGTTTCAAATTTTTTGTAACTTGAGGGACATTTTAAGCAGATCTTTATACAAAAAATAGCGTAGGTTTAGAGGTTTATCTCCTGATATGTGAGCAAGGGATGTTAACTGATAACAATGAACATAAGAAAACCTCCCTTCACATGTGATGTATTTTTGAACTGAGGTAATAACATGTTGCCACTCGGCCCTGAAACAATATATGTGAACAGTTAAATTCCACTTAATATTAGCATATTCAGGCTTAAGGTAAGAACTTACTTCTTCAGGCAACACTTTTCTTTTAAACCAACGTTCACCGGTTGTAGAAGTCTGGGTTGCGCAGGCTATGATAGCCTCAGAAATGCTGAATGTTATGCTACCTAATTTTATCCTTTCACCATCTAAATTCTCGATGAAAGCTTGAGCTAGAGCCATGTTCTTCCCAGAAAAATTTTGCAATAATTTGTACCAATGAGAAGATTTGAATTTTTATTTAGCCCTAGCATCCAAAAATTTTGTATTAGTTAGCTCTGACCTATTTACATTTCCTCCTTTCCCCATTTCTCTGACAGGTAAACTTCTCACAAATACAACTATTGAACTCCAGTTGCAATATTATCCACGAAGCCTTGATTTACCTGCTTTGAAAACTGAGACTGCTTGCTGGAGGATTGGTCTTTGTTTACCTATAGCATGCACAGAGGACTTAGGTTGAGTGATCACTAAGCTCTCTTCTCTAATTTCATGCCTGTAATTATGACAAGTTGTAATGACATGTTTTTAAATAATTCAAAAACCAGCACCAAGTCATCCCACTAAGCTTGACACTCCACCTTATCATTAAATGTCAGATTCCTTGTACCATGCTTTTTTTTGGTCTTAGGTGAAATAGCTACAGGTTAGCAGCCTAGGTAAGTTAACCATTCATTAATAACAATACTCTTCGATCCAATAATAATTAATCTTAATTAAAAGAATAATCATATTCATAGCACAGGGGTCTTCAAATAACATTCAAGTATGAATGATCCTTGCCTTTAAACATTCTCTGCTAATCCTATATTATTGATGAACAACTGTCTTTACCTATGAATTGAGATAACCAAAATCTCACGAAAATAGCAGCACTTTCACTATGTGAAATATATAACTTTCAATTCTGAGAAATAGTTTCCCTTTTATTGCATTACTATTTTGACAATGAAATCACAAGAAAGGTAGCTATTATTGCAGACAAGATGACTGCAACTTTATTACCCAAACGATGACTGACGTTTGGCACTTTCATAAGTCAAAATAGTGATTTTAACTTATTTTATGACTCTAAAATTCTAATGACACGTATTTAATAAAAAATACCTTGATGTTGGGTCTCTTTTTCACCTTTGTTGGAAATGACTCAAACTTGGACATGGACTAGGACATTAAAAAAAAATTGGAAAACAATGAGACAATGGTAATTATACCATTAGAATTTTTAGTGCTAATAGAGTGCACAACAACCTTCAAAATATTTTTGAATTTAGGCTTTTGTGATCCATATCTCGAATATGAGAACTATTTCGGTAAAAATCACATCAGAAAAATTATTTCAAACTAGCAAACATAGCCTTCAAGCACAATAGTATAATAACTCCATCAAAATATACCATCACATAATCATATGATTAATTATTGAAGCCCTATGATACAACAATTATCGATTTCCTTCTCAACATCCATGATTTTGTAAAGTCGGTTACAAGACAATGGACAGCTAAAAAGGAAGAATTACAAGTCGATTCTTAGGAAGAAACACAATGGATTGAGATCTAGAGGATTATATATGCTAGAAAAATTTCATACAATATTTACTTGGGATACCAAAAGGAAATAGATAAGAGAGAGGAGTGTTAGGTTCATTTTATGCTTTTGGCATTAACACAATCAAAGGAAGGAAATAAGGAAAGGTCAACACTAAGCACACCAAATGAAATTGATGGATGAGGATAGTGTTAAGTCAATGGCTTTTTTGCAAGGAGTGTTAGGGTTATACGATTATATGGTAGATATGAGTTACAGTGGTATAGAAATTGGGAAAAATAAATAAATTCGGACTTGTGAATCTGATACCATGTCAGGCCAAGGAATGAATCTTGAATATTTATGATATTGCATTAATGAAAAATGAATTTATAACATCAAGGTCAGACACCTTTAGGATTCATATTCAAAGGTTGGTTCCTATTCTAACTAATAATTTTCCCTTTAGTTACATATTTACAATTATTCACCCAATCCCTGAGGATTAGTTGTCTAATAGAAACCCTCCCTTGGATTACAAACACCTTATCGAGAATCACATAGAATCAAGATCAGACACCTTTAGGATTCATATTCAAAGGTTGGTTCCTATTCTAACTATTAATTTTCCCTTTAGTTACATATTTACAATTATTCACCCAATCCCTGAGGATTAGTTGTCTAATAGAAACCCTCCCTTGGATTACAAACACCTTATCGAGAATCACATAGAACCATATCACACCACATCATTTTTTGCAATATTCAGCAATACTGAGAGGAGGGAGTGAATTAGTATTGGGAAATTTTCAACAATTTTAATCATATCATGTAAACATTAAATGTTTAAACACACCATTTAGAAATGCACAAAATCATAGAAAATATAAAATATATTTTTAAGTGGAAACTCTTCCACTAGAAAACCCATTGAACGCTTTTAATATAACTCTTAAATACTACATGATCAGAAAGATCCAACTTCCAATATTCTCTAGAAAATACTGGAAGGAGGCTAACCCCCTAGTTTTATCAAATCTAACTGAAAGGATACACCAACACCTTGATTTTACCAGCTCCAACTGGAAGGATTATCCAACACTCTGGTTTATTAGCTCAAACTGAAAGGATGCTCCAACACCCTTATATAATCAATCTGCTACCCTCACACCACCCTGCCACCCTGAAGTGTTCTCGAACTCCAACCTAAATGAGACTCCAATATCCGGCTTGCACCACCCTTCCAGCTTGAAGATAGAATATAAAATAATAATATAGATCACACTAATCATATACTTCAACCATTGTTCCAACCACTGTTGTCAATAACCCTGATGTCTCTATTATTAATACCACTACTACATTTCCTTTACTTCTATCCAATTTTCATAATATTGTCATAACATTTTTTTAATACCAATTTTAGCAATGGTGTCACCAACAAGACAACTCTCCTCACATTAAACTTCTCAAAAAATCAAAACCATGTCACCGCTAGCTCTTACCCACATTCAAAATTTGATGTGCCATAAATCTGTCTTGTGCCCAACCTTAATTTATCTCAACAATTTCCTTATGAAACACACAATAATAAAATCCCTATATATTTTCCCAAACCTTAGATGTATCAATGCTCTCAATAATGTATTCTTTGGATAGTACCACTATAAACCCTTTACAAAAACCTATAATGCAAACCTTTGAACAAAAAACCCTAAATGTTGATCTAGCCAAACTCTGACATCTTCAGCTCAAGTTGAAACCTTAGTTGCAACACACATAAACATAGCAATGTTATAAATATAATCTAGTATCTAAATATTTTTCTCAGAAAATAGTCATACCTTGGATAATATATATCCCTAACAGCAATACCAAGTCATTAAAGAAAGTACATTTGAGTCAGTGAATCCTAAGAGACAAATTTAATATTCCTAAATAGAAATCAACAATAATACCAAAAATGATGTAGAAGGAAAAACAAGATAAATGAAAATAAAAGCCACAAATAAATACACAATAAACACCATAAAAATATTCTAATCCATTCTATTAATATTTGGGAACTAGGTACATAGAATGGGCTCAAATAATAGAATCTAGGCTTGTTATTCTAAGCTATGCAAAACCCAAAAGAAATATCTTTGACGTAGATGAGGAATGGATCAAAATGGTAAATGTGCACTTCCTAGAAGTAATATACTACTGATTTTGGCTAGAACACTCATTTCAGAGTTGAATACTCCTCAGAATACTCTAGAATTTTAACCCTAGACTCCTCATCCAAAACCCAAGAAAACCTGAAAAAGGTCTAGCTCAAATCCAATAAATGTGAAAGCCCTCCAAGTATTGTTAGTTACCCTGTTATCCATTGGTGTGTGTTATTTTATAATTCACTATTTAAACTACCCTTAATTCCCTCTATTGAAGATATTCTCCACCAATCTAAGCCTCTCACTGGAAATCCAAAATATTTCAACCCTTTAACCCTTCAACCTGCCCAACTCCTAATCCTTTGCAAGGCTTTCCCAGAAAGGCTGGTGCATTGCAAAATTTAGATGAAATTTTCCCTCAAAATTGGTTCACTATTGGCCTTGCAAAATTCCACAAAAAATCTGAATACCACAACGGTAAATTCTCTTGTAATTTCCAGCTCACCCAAATCCTGTAGCTAACCTGAATTCTAATAGCTCAAATTTCCTTATGCCCAAGTAGTGCACACAACTGAAAGATAAACTAAAAATAAAACCTTGTGGAATCCCATGGATGGACTCCTCAAATTCCTAGCTAGGGAGACACTTGAACTTCTCTGAAACTAAGTTAGATTTTGCTTGAAATATAGGCGTTAAATATCTCTCTACTGTCCTATGTTGAACATCTCCAAGATGTTTTAAATTATGAAGTATAACAGTCAAAAGATGAGGAGAAATTCTTCCTTGCTTCACTATATATTCATGAGCCCCTTGTCTCTCCTTGGTGACCCCCAAAATCCACAAAGTCACCCCCATTCCTTGAGGTTTAAATTTCCTCCTTTGGTGGCCCCCACATTCCATTAAGAGCTCAATTTATCCCTCTTGGTGTGTATTTCCTCCCTTTTCTAGAGCATGCGACGTATATAGCTACATTCCCTATGTCCAAAATTCCCAAAATTGTCTCCAATTCCAAAAATTAAACAATTTTGTTATAGTCAAAAATTTATGAAATAGGGGATATCATAGTCCTCCCCACCAAAATTTGTTTTTCCTAAACCAATTGCAATGCAAGGTTTTGTAACACATGTTCCCCCTCCCATGTAGAATATTCCTCAGGTAATTCCTTCCATATAACAAGGAAATCCTAGATGACCCTGTCCCTGAGCTTCCTTTCTCACACCTCAAAAATGGATTTAGAAACTAATACAGGATGTCCTTACACATCCAATGTTATGAAACCAGCTCACAAAATAGAAGAAAAGATAGATCGACGCCTTATAAATCATCCTCTTCGAGGGGCCAACCTCCTTTACATTACATAAATGAACAATTATTGGATGATACAAATGAAAAAACCTCCTTTCCATATATAGGAGTCCAATGGGTCACAGTATAATCCTAGCCGACATAAAAATAATTGTGTAAGGCCACAACAATAACAATATTGGGCTTCTATGGGGAAAAAATAATAATATGGGGAATGCATGGGCACAACAATAACAATAATGGTGATATAGTGACAATAACAATAAGGGGATGCATTAGTATTATAGGGACCTAGCATTCCCCTCTCCTTCAAAAAAATGTTTTACTCAATGCTTAAGTAGTTATGTATGCTTCTGTTTAAAATTCTCATCCTCCCATGTCGAATCTTCAGCAAGTAAGTTCTTCAACTTGATGAGATACTCTGAAATTGTTCAATTTCATAGCTATCAAGTTCTTGTTTCTATGACTACTTCAGGTTCCAATATGATTTTTCCTTATTTTTCAAGTACTTTAAATATTTTTTGAACTGGTAGCTTGCCACCTATAACCTTCTTTAAGCATGAAACAAGGAAAACTGGGTGCACTTGGGAAGATGCAAGAAACTCCAATTTGTATGCCATAGCACCAATCCTTTCCAACACCTTGTAAGGACCATAATACTTTGGTGATAATTTATTATCCTTCTTAGCTTGCTTGAGGGAAATTTTCTTGTATGGTTGTAGCCATGAAAATACCCAGTCGCCTACATCAAAACTTCTTTCCCTGCGATGTTGATCTTCCTGTTGGTTCATTCGATTCTACGCCAAAGCGAGGTTATCTTTTAAGAGTTGTATAACTTTTTTTTGATGCTCTATGTGATCTTCCACTGTTTGAACCTTATAATTTTCTCTTAAATATGATGTGATGGATGGTGGATGATATCCATAAAGTGCAATAAATGGGGTCCTTTTTGCTGCAGTATGGAAGGAATTGTTATACCACCATTCAGCCAGAGGTAACCACTTGACCCATTTTGTTTGTTTATTAGATACAAAGCAACGGATATATCCTTCATAACATTTGTCGTTGTCTCATTTTTTCGATCAGATTAAGGATGATATGATGATTTATGAGCTAATTGAGTATCAAAACAAGAAAATAATCTCATCCAAAAATTTTCTGTAAAAATGGGATCTTTGTCTCTTACAATGATCTTTGGGTTTCCATTTAGCTTTTGAATTGTTTCCATAAATGCAATAGTAATTTTACTAGCTTTAAATGGATAAGATAATGCTCAAAAGTGCGCATACTTGGTAATTTTGTCAACTACCACCATGATGACAATATTTCCTTCAGATTTGGGTAAACCTATAATAAAATCCATTGAAACCTCCTCCCAACGTTGACTTGGAATGGATAAAGGTTGTAATAGACATGGGGTATTAATTGTCTAAACTTTGTTTTGTTGGCAAACCAAACATTCTGCCATAAAATTTTGAATATCAGATTTAAGGCCATCCTAAAAAAAAACCTTCTTGGCCCTGTGGTAAGTTTTTAAAAATATTGAGTGCCCTCCTAAGGGAGAGGTGTGCAATTCCAAAAGAATATTTTGTTTGAGTTGGGAATTCTTACAAAGATATAAGTGATCTTTGTACCATAAAGAATCATTTTTCCAACTAAATGTTTCAGATGTACTAGGATCTTTCTGCAAATTTTGAATGAGTGTCCACACCTCTTCATCATTCTTTCATTCATCCCTTGCTTCAGTTATCCACACAGGTTGGATAATATAAATGGCATAAAGCATTGCTTCCACATCCTCGTCCTTTCTTGAGAATGCATCTACAACAAAATATTTCTTCCCTTTTCTGTAGATGATTTCAAAGTCATAACCCAACATCTTTGTGACCCACTTTTTTTTCTCTTCTGAAGATAATATTTCTTCCAAAAATTACTTAAGACTATCATGATCTGTTTTTACTTTGAAGTGTCTCCCCATTAGGTAAGGTTGCCATTTCTTTATTCCATGTATTATTGCCAACATTTCCTTCTCGTAAATAGGTTTTAGTAAATACTTTCCTTTGATTGGACGACTTTCAAAAGCAATGGGCCTTCCTTATTGCATTAAAACTGCACCAATTCCATTTCCTGGGGCATCACATTCCACAATAGAAAAAATTGTGAAGTGTGGCATAACTAAGACTGGTGCTTGGCACATTGCCTCTTTAAGATGTTCAAAGGCCTTAGTTGCTTCTGGAGTGTTAGCCACCTATGAAATTTGTTATAGAAAAAGGTGGCTAGAAAATTTTGAGCATTCAAGGAACAAATTTTATTTCTAAAAAGTGTTGTCTCTTGAAGACTCTTGAAGGCCTCATGCCTCTATCCAAATCTTCACTATTGTTCCCTTTTTTATACTCAGAATTTCTGCTGATTTCATGAGAAAAGACTGCTGCAAAATCATCATTTTACCCTTCCCTCCACTCAGGAATAACCTTCATTTTGCTCCCCTTTTTCTCCATAAAACTCCTCTATTTTCATGATTCATCTTCTTCCCTTCATGAAAATAATTTTTACAGGTTAAGAACTCACTTTTTAACCTTATCGAAACCTTCAAATTCCTTTGAAAAACCATTGAAAATCTATAAAAAACCCATTTTTTGCATAAAGGCTTAAGCCCCCTTGGGCTAGGTCTTAAACCACTTCCCCTCCACGTGCCCGCACCCTAGAACCAGGTGCTAGACCCACGAAGTGCTTATCGCATTGCAAAGTCTGAGTGTGCAAGTCTTTTTGCCATGTTTAAAAAGCTCTAATGCGATTAAGCCCATGTACATACCCCTCAATCGTATTATCATTTCATGTAACCCGTGGCCCGCCATCAGGCGCTAATTCATTGAAATTATTCATTCCCAATGGTCTCTTTCCTTTGTTAAAACATATAACCCACTTACCCAAAGTTTTGATCTGATGCGCCAAAGTCATGTTTTTAATTTATAAAAATGGTTAGATCAAAAAGACCCGAAGTGCAATCACATTGGGGAAATTCACAATGGGTTGATTGAAAGACCCGCATCAAAATTTCTAATGCGATTGGGTCCCACATATATTATCTTGCCCCCGAAAATATTACAACTTTATGTTATATTGAAAACTTGGGGTGTTTTATTATTTTATAAAGTTTCCGATGGCGCAAAAGTTTTGGCCACTCTCCACTGTCGATCTGATCTGCAGATCGACGACGCGAAGTGTCTCGCCCCTGTGGTCCCCGCAAACCACTCACCATTGCAAAACCCAATAGTATCCATCACAGCGCTTTTAAGAGCGGGGCATTTTTTCTTGTCTGACAGCATTTCCATACACCGGTTGACGCGTGGCCTCGCCACTGTTCACAAAACCACCGCTCATCGCGCATTAAATATCGGACATGGACCCGGTGCGATATTGATTTCCACCATCTGATCTGAGGCTGCTCATCGGATGGCGATCGCTCACCGAAGAAGCCCAACAGTTAACCAGGATACGACACAGTCATTAAAGCATCTTCACCGTCGATCTGATCTGAAGATCGACAATCAACACTTAATCGCATCGGCGATTTTCGTTACACCCTCTCTTTTTTCCCCCTCCGATTGGACCTGGACCGTCCATGTGTCCAGATCGGATGGCCTAGATCCTTCCTCATGGTTTCATCACCCTCTGCCTTTCCACCTTATGTTTTTCAACTAATCCCCACCGTCGATCTCCGCGCAATCAACGGATCTGACATATTCTCTCCCTCTACTCTCCTTTCAACCTCCACAAACAAATCTACACCATTGGATGATGCCATCCAATGGCTAGGCTCTCTCCCCACACCCTCTATAGCAGTTAAACCTAAAAACGCAGGATTTCTTAATTCTTTTCATATTTTCCAGGTTTGAATGGTTTGTTCCATCATATTGAAGAGAAAGCCGAAGGCCGGGAATGATGATTCCCACGCATTTGATCTATCAAAGGGAACCATTCATGGGGCTCAAAATCCACATTTTCTTCAACATTTAATGAGGCATTGATGCCATATGATCCTTGCACAGCCTACACATCAGTAAGACACTGTGATTTTAATCATAATTAAAAGAGTACCAGTTTTGAAGACAGAGCACATCAGAATAGAGGATTGAAGATAATTTGGGGATTACGGCTAAGAATGATTATCAAAAGCCTAATCCCTAGAATTAAAACACAACTAAAGAAACATCATAAGTGTTATCAAACAAACAGGCTTCCACCGCCTCAACAGAGGCAAATTGATTCCTCTCAGCTACCACAGTGCCACCTGTAGCCACCAGCATCCAAACAGAGGCCGAAGTTATTGATAAAACGAAGATATTTGCCTTAGCGCAGCCAAAGAGTTAATTCTGCCAGAGAAATTAATGCATAAAATATCAACAGAGTTAATTTAATATAAAATAGAGCCTCAAAGGTCAACAAAAGCTCCCACCAAGCTTAATTCATGAATGTAATTTAATTAATACAGTAACACACCTGTAAACTTATCCATCGAGCCTCTCAAAGGCCAAGAAGTCATTAATCTGTATTAATTATCCTGAGAAATCTTTTATCAAATCTCACCTCCTCATTCTTCTATAAATACCTCTATAGAAGATGAGCAACTGTTGGTTGAAGAACTTTGAAATACATTTGAGCTTAAACTTCTAATTGTAAATAGTGTTCACTGGCCCTTGGAGCTCTGATTGTGATAGATAAGTTAGGCTGAGATGAGCAGATGATCGTTTAAACTAAAGCATCGACTTAAAGCCTTAATCGGTTTGGAACAAGGCTGCCGGGATGGCGGGATCTTGGTCTATGTTGACAGTGATGTTTTTCTCATTGTAACTTGTCATTTTGTTTCTATTTTCACTGTGTTTCATCTTCTCTTATAAAGAACAACATGCATGGAGTTAGGACCTACTATATATTAGTACCCTTCTCTGACTGAAAATATTTATTTACATGTTTTCTTCCAATTTGTGTTATTTGAGAATGATTCAATTCAGTTTAAGCATAGGAATGTTGGCGTTCCCTCGTCTTATTGCCTTAGCTGAATATTTTTCTTGAATGTTATGTTCAGTATTAGTTAAGTAGAGATGAACTAAGGAATTTATGGTGTGCCCTGGTCGTAGTTTTATCCCCAAAGACTGTCTGAATGTTTCCCTTGGAATGTGTTAAAACCTGGCTAGTTTAGAAGTACTTACCAGATCTGAGGCCATTATGTGTTATCTTTGTGTTTGTCTTGAATATAACCAAGTAAAGCAGAGCTAGGAGAGGATTTGTGGTGAGCCCGGCCCGCTAGTTTCTACTCCAACAGTTGCCTTCAAGTTTCCCTTTGTTGTAAAATGTTTTCTATTGAAAGTGTATCAAAGGCTGGCTAGTTTTAAAGTACTTACCTGATCCTATTTTACTTTCATGTTTTTCTTAAGTGTATGTCAAAAGCTGGCTAGTTTAAAAGTAGTTACCAGATCTTGTGCTGCTCTTTGTTCACCATCTGTTTAAATTCTCTTTCTTATTATACCATTTCATTCCATAAATCAAACTTCAAAGAGATCCTTAGACATAGATGACCTGCCCCATGGACCACTCTTTCCTCTTGCTGTTCCAATTAAACCCTATTATCACTCTATAGCCCAATGGAATAAAACCTACAATGATCTATCTTTCCTAGCCAAAACTTTTTCTATTTTCTTGCAACTTCACACCTTTGAAACTCTTTTCATTTAGGACTTTCCACCTCAAATAGTAATCATGCACAACCATCCAAAAAAAAAAACGAACCCTCAGCCTTCATAACTAGCCTAATATCATTACCCCAAACTTCAAAGACAAATCCATCTTTGCACTTATTGGAGAGATCCCTCTCTGGATTCAGGAGGGCTAGATCCTAGAATCCCAAAGTGGTTGAAATAATGTTGTTTCTGCGATTGGACTTTGCAATCTTGCTAATTACATATTCCTAACATTTCTGGCGACTCCACTAGGGAAAATTCCCTTAAAATAAATAAAACCTTGTGAGTAAAAAGAAGCCTTTTCAAGCACTACCAAGGAATGGTAATAACGATGAAACTTGTTTGAATCAGTGACAAACTAGGCAAACCCTAGGATTCTCTTAAGACTTTATCTAACCTTGAAAGATCAGTCGGCTTAGCCATAAGAGTAAATTGTCTTTGTCTCATAACTGGAGCTAGGTTTTGAAACATAGTTAGATATTCTTAGAAACCACACAATTGAAAAATAACTCAGAAGACCTAAAAATATTTCAGATTGGTATTTAATAAACATGGTGGTGGACCATAAAACCTTTTACCTCCGAAAAGAGCTAAATACTTCCACTTGGCGACTCCACAATCTTTAACAGACCTTAAGACTCCACTGGGAAGAACCTTTGTCATTATAACATGGTTTAAAATTCAGTTAGAGGACTGTAGGATTTGAATTTGTGAAACAGAATTGGTTGACCTCTTAAAGATTGTCATACCTGGTTGAGCTTTTCCTATTTATTTGGGTCTTAAAAACATAGCATAGTGACTCCTAGAAAGATTCACACTAGAGCCCATCCTGACCCTGATCCACCTGAGATAGTTGATAACCCAGAAAGTATTCTTAGGAAGTCTCCTAGGATTAAATTATCAACTGTTTTCAGAGCACCCTCGAGAGAAAATTCAGTCCATGAAAAATCTTGCAGCTCTACAAGAGTCATATGGTGGTGGACCATTAAAACATTTTACCTCCTTACGAGTTAAAAATTATCCACCTGGCGACTCCACACTCTAAAACTCCCAAAGGACCAAATGAGTCCACTGGTAGAAGATTTTGAACTGATTGAACATACACAATGACCTCTTATCCTGATTAACAAACATGGATTTAGATATAGACCCAGATGACAAACATATGATCATGATGGAAAAGTTGATGTACATGCTTGGAAAGAGGGTGGATAGGTTTATGGATAATTTAAACGTTGGTGATACAAAAAATCATAGGCCTTTCCCTGAACAAACACAAACTCTACCAATACAAGCCATGTATGTTGAACAAGATAATAGAAAAAATAAACAAGAAAACTTTCTAAACATGATGGAAAAGATTATGCATATGCTTGGAAAGAGAATGGATAGGTTGATGGCTAATATGAATATTGATGAGCTAGGGCAAGCTATGCTTTCCCCTGATCAAATACAAGCCCAATCACCTCAAGGTCAAGACAGTGACCAAGTTATGTTTAATGATCAACACCTTATGGAAAATGATGAGCAAACTTACAAAGAAAGCAATAAAGAAGGTAGTCAAGGAAATTTTGATTTCCTTCCTATGTCTTGTACTATGCTGATAAGAGATCTTCACAATCAAATTGTAAATACTAATGGTGAGCAGCACTTTGAGGAAACAATAGAAAAACCTCAAATTTTCCCTACAAATGCAACTCAAGATCTCCTAGAAGAGGCTCAAGAAAACATCCAGCCTCAAAACCAGCCTTTACAAGAGACAGAGAACTGGTGTACCTCTGTTCAAAGGGACATAGAAAAATCCTCCCCGTTGACAAAAGAAGAGATAGATCAGACTATTAATAAACATTCAGTCTCTGATATTTCTTACAAAAAAAATACTATTTCTCATTCACATAGAGGACTTTGTTATAAAGATGAAGAAAGTTATTTCGTTGGTCATAAGAAATAGGGTAGCTCTTTTTCTGTTTATAATGAAAGAAAAATTTCTCCTTTAACAAAAGAACAAATTGAGCAAATATTAAGCAATCCGATAGCACTCAAGACAAATATGATAGTAATAAAATCAATGATAATAATGAAACTAGTCCTCTTTGGAATATGAATTTTGATGGGTTATGTACTAAAACTAATGCAGGTGCAGGAATATAGCTTTACAATACAGAAAACAATTATTCTGAAGCCTATTCATATAAATTGAACTTTCAATGCACAACAAACATAGCAGAGTATGAGGCACTCCTCTTAGCGCTACATTTATTGAAAAAATTAGGAGCCCAGAAGATAAAAGTTCATGGAAGTTCAGAATTCGTAATTAGGTAAGTGAAAAATGAATGCATGGTTAAACATCCCAGACTTAAAGCTTATAAGGATGATACCATGGATTTATTAAAATCTTTTACAAATTTCCAACTTATCCTTGTTCCTAAAAACCAAAACAGTTTTGCTAGTGGTTTAGCCCTTGTGGCTAGTACATGTTTAAAACCTTGGGAGAGCAGACAATATACAATCCAAGAAAAATTCAAACCTACCGTCCCAAACAATAAAAGATACTGGCAAAACTTTGAAGGAGAAAAACAAATAAAAGACTATCCTACTGAGGATATACCATATTTTCAAGAAGAAACTTCTCCCATCACTGATATCAAGCTGTCATCCAAAGAACCTGAACTTATATCAGAAGAAAGCATAAATTTAGAGAAAGAAGATATTTCACTGTTTGCTATTGTGCAGGTTAAGGATGATGATACTTCCAAGGAACATACTGAAGACATAGCTCTCAAAGCTGAAGTCTTGGAAGCAGACAATCTTCCAAACATGGAAAACCAAAAAGAAGAGAATCTTCATCCTTTCTTTGTTGATCCTTTGGGAAAGTGTGTGGAAGCCCCAACTGGCTCAAATTATCAAGCATGGATCCTTTGCAAGAACAAAATGCATGAGAAACTGTCCCCACCTATGATAGTCTTGTTTTTGAAGATTAATCTTCAAAATGTACTATGGATACCCTTGACAAACAACCAAGGTTTCTTTTTCTTTATGACACTACTCAACTGGCTACATTGGCACTTTTGTATCATATGAAGATGTAAATACTCCATGTTAGAATAGGTTAGATAGGAATGTTAATAAAGCTCAGTTCTGAACATTTAGATATTTGTTGATTTTTTCCTCTAAAGAAAAATAAAAAATACAAAATTACAACAACAAAGAAAGAAAGAAAAGAGGGCAGATTGTAAAAACAATAAAGGTACAGCCCCATACCAACAAAAAGAGAAACAAATCTGAAAGTGTGCTAGCTTAAATGCCACTCTTGAAGAACACACTTATAGTTAGTCCAACAGCTTAATCTTGACTAATTAGCTTTAAATTTTCTGTTCATAGGATAGTGAATTCGATTTGCCAAACTGTTTAATCTTGGCTTATCAGTAGATAGTTTAGGATAGAAATTAAAGGTTCAAACACGCTCAAAATATGAACCTAAGTTTCCAAAGAGAATGACTCAAATCTGTTTCAAATTTTGAGTCAAAAAAGATGTAAATCTGGTTCTAACATGCTCAAAATATGAACCAGAGAACAAGGAAGAAACAACTCAAACAAGAGTCAAAACAAAGCTGTAAAAGGATGAAGGAAGTGCTTTGAATTTTCAGATCTTAATCCTTCCTATTTGTTTGAAATTTTCTGCAAAATAAATGTCCATGTGCAGCTTGTCTTTCATACCATGGACCAGCTTCAAGTTATACTGTTTAATCCTGACTTGAATGCTTTTAAATTTCTGTTGTGGAATTTAGAGAATAAAATCTGTTAGACTGTTTAATCCTAACAGATTGATAGAATAGGTAGAGAATCATATGGGCTCAATTGTTTAATCTGAGTCCATGGAGAAATAAGGAGTAGAAATAGATTATATTTCCTGCTTTCAAAAGAATAAAATGTTGTGAAAAGAGTTTTCCAATCCAAGTGCACTCTAATGAAGAAAAAATGCTAGATCAGTAGGATTGGGTAGGTAGAAAGTTTGTATTGATGAATATCCTTTGTTTTTATGGCTGCTAATATGTTTTCAGAGCAAGATCATCCCAAAAAAGGAAGGGCAGCCCAATGGATGAGGCACAGGTCAGCCTCCCAGAGAATGCAAGTCTGAAGTTCTTGATGCCTTTAAGAAGACACCATACCCAAGTGGAGCCATTGTTAGCCACCTATAAAATTTGTTATAGCAAAAGGTGGCTAAAACTTTTTGAACCTTCAAGGAACAAATTTTATTTCTAAAAAGTGTTGGCTCTTGAAGACTCTTGAAGGCCTCACGCCTCTATCCAAATCTTCATTTTTGTTCCCTTTTTTATACTTAGAATTTCTGTTGATTACATGAGAAAATACTGCTGCAAAATCATCATTTTCCCCTTCCCTCCACTCAAGACTAACCTTCATTTTTCTCCCCTTTTTCTCCATAAAACTCCTCTATTTTCATGATTCCTCTTCTTCCCTTCATGAAAATCATTTTTACAAGGTTAAGAACTCACTTTTTAACCTTACCGAAACCTTCAAATTCCTTTGAAAAACCATTGAAAATCTATAAAAAACCCATTTTTTCGTAAAGGCTTAAGCCCCATTGGGCTAGGTCTTAAACCACTTCCCCTCCACGTGCCCGCACCTTAGAACCAGGTTCTAGACCCACAAAGTGCTTATCACATCGCAAAGTCTGAGTGCGCAAGTCTTTTTGCCATGTTTAAAAAGCTCCGATGTGATTAAGCCCATGTACATACCCCCCGATTGTATTATCATTTCATGTAACCCGTGGGCCCACCATCGGGCGCTAATTCATTGAAATTATTCATTTCCGATGGTCTCTTTCCTTTGTTAAAATATACAACCCACTTACCCAAAGTTTTGATCTGATGTGCCAAAGTCATGTTTTTAATATATAAAAATGGTTAGATCAAAAAGACCCAAAGCACAATCGCATCGGGGAAATTCACAATGGGTTGATTGAAAGAACTGCATCAAAATTTTCGATGCGATTGGGTCCCACATATATTATCTCGCCCCTGAAAATGTTACAAATTTATGTTATATTGAAAACTTTGGGTATTTTATTATTTTCTAAAGTTTCTGATGGCGCAAAAGTTCTGACCACTCTCCACTGTCGATCTGATCCGCAGATTGACGGCGCGCAGTCCCTCGCCCCGGTGGTCCCCGCAAACCACTCAACGTTGCAAAACCCAATGGTATCCATCACACCACTTTTAAGATCAGGGTGGTTTTTCTTGTTCGACAGCGTTTCCATACACCGGTTGACGTGTGGCCTCGCCACTGTTCACAAAACCACCGCTCATTGCGCGTTAAATATTAGACGTGGATCCGACGCGATATTGACATCCACCGTCTGATCTAAGGCTGCTCATCAGACGGCGATCGCTCACCGAAGAAGCCCGACAGTTAACTAGGATACGGTGCAGTCATTAAAGCATCTCCATCGTCGATCTGATCTACAGATCGACAGTCAGCGCTTAATCGCATCGGCGATTTTTGTTACACCCTCTCTTTTTTCCCCCTCCGATTGGATCTAGACCGTCCACATGTCCAGATCAGACGGCCCAGATCCTTCCTCATGGTTTCATCGCCCTCTGCCTTTCCACCTTATGTTTTTCAACTAATCCCCACCGTCGATCTCTGCGCGATCGACAGATCTGACATATTCTCTCCCTCTAGTCTCATTTCAACCTCCACAAATAGATCTACACCATTGGATGATGCCATCCAACGGCTAGGCTCTCTCCCCACACCCTCTGCAGCAGTTAACCTACAAACGCAGGATTTCTTAATTATTTTAGTATTTTGCAGGTTTGAATGGTTTGTTCCGTCATATTGAAGAGAAAGCCAAAGGCTGGGAATGACGATTCCCATGTGTTTGATCTATCAAAGGGAACCATTCACGGGGCTCAAACTCCATGTTGTCGTCAATGTTTCATGAGGCATTGATGCCATATGAGCCCTGCGCGGCCTGCACATCAACAAGACACTGTGATTTTAATCACAATTAAAAGAGTATCAATTTTGAAGATAAAGCACAACAGAACAGAGGATTGAAGATAATTTGGGGATTACGGCTAAGAATGATTATCAAAAGCCTAATCCCCAGAATTAAAACATAGTTAAAGAAACATCATAAGTGTTATCAGATAGACAGGCCTCCACCGCCTCAACAGAGGCAAATTGATTCCTCTCAGCTACCACAGTGCCACCTGTAGCCACCAACATCTAAACAGAGACCGAAGTTATTGATAAAACGAAGATATTTTCCTCAGCGCAGCCAGAGAGTTAATTCTGCCAGAGAATTTAATGCATAAAATATCAGCAGAGTTACTTATAAAACAAAGCCTCAAAGGTCAACAAAAGCTCCCACCGAGCTTAATTCATGAGTGTAAATTAATTAATACAGTAACACACCTGTAAACTTCTCCATCGAGCCCCTCAAAGGCCGAGAAGTCATTAATCTGTATTAATTATCTTGAGAGATCTTTTATCAGATCTCACCTCCTCATTCTTCTATAAATACTTCTGTAGAAGATGGGAAATTGTTGGTTGATATAGTTGCTGAACATTGTAATGTAATTGAGATTGAGACTTCTACTTGTAAATAGTGTTCACTGGCCCTTGAAAATCTGCTTGTGATACATAAGTTAGGCTGAGATGAGTAGATGATTGCTAAACTAAAGCATTGGACTTAAAGCTATAACTGGTTTGGAGCATCAATACAAGCCTGATTTATGGGATCTTGGTCTATGTTGATGGTGATGTTTTTCTCATTGTAACTTTTTATTTTGTTTCTGTTTTCACTGTGTTCATCTTCTATAATAAAGAACAACATGCATGGAGTTAGGACCTACTATATATCAGTACCCTTCTCTGACTGAAAATCTTTATTTACATTTTTTCTTCCAATCTGTGTTAGTTGGGAATGATTCAATTTAGTTTAAGCATAGGAATGCTGGCGTTCCCTCATCTTATTGCCTTAGCTGAATATTATTCTTGAAATTTATGTTCAGTATTAGTTAAGTAGAAATGAACTAAGGAAGATATGGTGCACCCTGGTCCTAGTTTTATCCCCAAAGACTGTCTGAATGTTTCCCTTAGAATGTGTTAAAAGTTGGCTAGTTTAGAAGTACTTACCAAATCTTAGGCCATTCTGTGTTATCTTTGTGTTTGTCTTGAATGTAACCAAGTAAAACAGAGCCAAGAGAGGATTTGTGGTGAGCCCGACCCACTAGTTTCTACTCCAATAGTTGCCTTCAAGTTTCCCTTTGTTTTAAAATGTTTTCTATTGAAAGTGTATCAAAGGCTGGCTAGTTTAAAAGTACTTACCAGATCCTAGTTTACTTTCATGTTTTTCTTAAGTGTATGTCAAAAGCTGGCTAGTTTAAAAGTACTCACCAGATCTTAGGCTACTCTCTATTTCACCATCTGTTTATTTCCCCTTCTTTTTGTATCATTTCATTCCATAAATCAAACTTCAAAGAGATCCTTAGACATAGATGACTTGCCCCATGGACCACTCTTGCCTCTTGCTATTCCAATTAAACCCTATTATGACTCTATAACCCAATGGACTAAAACCTGCAATTATCTATCTTCCTGGCCAAAGCTTACTCTGATTTCTTGCAACTTCTCACCTTTGAAACTCTTTGCATTTAGGAATTTCCACCTCAAACAGTAATCATGCTCAACCATCTAAAAACAAAACAAACCCTTGGCCTTCATAACTAGCCTAATATCATTACCCCAAACTTCAAAGACAAATCCATCTTTGCACTTATTGGAGAGATCCCTCTCCGGATTCGGGAGGGCTAAAACACTGTTACCGATGAAATAGGTAACCACATTGTTACCTACTTATTTTTGGTAGCATAAAAAGCACCCGATTTTGAAAAGTGGTGATGCAGAATCACCCCTTTTTTTTTTGGTGCACATTTTTGACACTCTAATATTTTTATTTATGAAGTATGAATATTTGTTTTAAAATGTTAGTGATTTTCATGCTAATTTTGAAACGTATTGATGCATCATCAACTTTTTTTTTTTCAAAGCGATAATTTTCATGTTAATTTTGAAACATATTGATGCAGCATCAACCTTTTTTTTTTAGAGTGGTGATTTTCATGTCGGTAATAAAACACAAAACTTAGGTAAAAAATATATATATAAATACAATAAAAAAACCAATAAAATTGTAAAAAAAACAAAATTAACATGCAAAAATAAAAAATTTAAACAAAAATAAATAAATAAAAAACAAAAATATTAGAAAATTGTATCAAAAGAAATCACAAAATTTGAAAAAAAAACACATAATTTAAACAAAAAAAACAAAAATTAACCAAAAAAATTTAAAAAAAAAAAACATCAAAAACATTTTTTTCTAAGTTATTAAAAAATACCATATAATTAAACCAAAAAAATTAAATAGAAAATTTAAAAATAATTTAAATTACAAAATTAAAATTTAGATAAATAAAATAAATACAAAAAGAAAAAATTAAATTTAAAAATTAAAATTAAAAAAATAATAATAATAAGAAAAAAAAATACAAATTTTAAAATTAACAAAATAAAACAAATTAAAAAAAAAAACAAAATTTAAAATTGAAAAAGAAAATCAAAATAAAAGAATTAAAATAAAAAAATATCATTAAAAAACAAAAAAATGAAAAAAACCACGTGCAAATAATTAAAAAACAAATATCCATAAATTTACTGTTTTTTTTTAAATGAAACAATTTATAAATTTTAAAAATGAAAAACTAAATAAACTAAAAGATTTAAAAAAAAAATTTTAATTAAAATTTAATAAATTTAATAAATAAATTTTAAATTTTAAAAAATAATTAATCTAAAATATTAAATTTAAAAAAAAAAAAAAATTTAAAAAATTAAAAAAATTAAATTTAAAATAAAAATTTTGAATTAAAAAAAAATAATATTAAATTTTTTGAGTTTAAAAGAAATTTTTTTTTAAAAATCAAATTAAAAAAAGAAATTAAAAAAAAAGAAATTTTTGATTGTGGTGGCGCTGCCAATCGGCCTCCCGCAGCGAGAGGCCGATTCCGGGAATCACCCTCCGACAGCGGGAGGCTGATTCTGAGAATCACCCTCCCGCGACGGAAGGCTGATTCCGAGAATTGCCCTCCGGCGGAGGGAGGCCGATTCCAGGAATCGCCTCCCGCTGTGGGAGGGCGATTCCAGGAACCGCCCTCCAGTGGAGGGAGGCCGATTCCGAGAATCGCCCTCTCGCGGCGTGAGGGCGATTCCGGGAATCGTCCTCCTGCGACGGGAGGCCGATTCCGGGAATCGCCCTCCCGCAGCGACAGGAGGACGATTCTGGGAATTGCCCTTTCGTCGCGGGAGGGAAATTCCTGGAATCGCCCTCCCGCCACGGGAGGGCGATTCCCGAAATCGGCCTCCCGCCGCTGGAGGACGATTCCCGGAATTAGCCTCCCGCCCAAGTGGTGGCGGAGGCCAGCCACTGGGCGGGCGGAGGGCTGCATGCAGCCTCCCCGCCCGCCCAGCGGCCGACCTCCGCCGCCACCTGTGCGGGAGGCCGATTGGCGGCCCCACCATGATTAAAAAAAAAAAAAAAAAAAAATTATTATTTTTTTTAATTTTTTTTTTTTTTTTAATTAAAAAAATTTAAAAATATTATTTTTTTAATTTAATTTTTATATTTGAAATTTAATTTGTTTTAATTTTTTTTTTTTCATTTTTTTTTTTCATTTTATTCAATTTTTTTTGTTTTTAATTTTTTTTTTCTAAATTTTGTTAATAATTTTTATTAAATTTAATTTCGTATTTCAGTATTAACATTTTTTTTTTAAATTTAATAAAATCTAATATACATATTTTTAATTTAAATTCATATATATATATATATAGAGAGAGAGAGAGAGATTTATAATTTAAATTTAATTTATTTTTTAAAATTTATTTGTTTTTTTAATATATATTTTTTTAAATTGAATATTTTTATTGTATTTTATTTTTCATTTTTTTACTTTTAATTTAAATAATGTATTTTATTTTTTAATTTTTTTTTTAAGTTTTAAATTTATTAAAATTTAGTATATTTCTTTAAATTTAATTTTTTATTTTAAAATTATATATATATATATATATATATATATATATATATATATATATATATATATATATATATATATATAATAATTTAATAAACATTTTCTTTTTCTTTTTTAAATTTAATTTCTATATTTTATTTTTTATAATTTCTTTCTTTTTTTCATTTGTTTTTTTTTTTTAATTTAATATTTTTATTTTGTTTTTATTTTTATTTTTTTATTTCTATATATTTTGAAATTTTAATCGTTAATTTTTTTATATTTTTATATTTTTTATTTTTCTTAAATTTTAGGTTTTTTTTTTAATGTTTGAATTAAAATTTTTATTTTGTTTTTATTTTTATTTTTTTATTCCTATATATTTTTAAATTTTAAGCTTCAAAATGTTTTTTTATTTTTTAAATTTATTTTTTTCTTAAATTTTAGGTTTTTTTTAATGTTTGAATTTTAAAAATTAAAAAATGTTATTTTTATTTTTAAAAATGTCAAAAATATGATACAATTATTATTTTTTGTTATTCCAGCATCAACTGATTTTGTTTTGAGGGTGTTTTTTCAATCCTTTTTTCAAGAAACAATTTTGTTTTTAGCATAATTTTATAAAATGTTGAAATTTGACCTTCAAAAAAAACCAAGTGCGTTCTGGAATACACTTTTTTTTGTTTTTGGGGTGTTTTTTCATGTTTTTTGAGTCTTTTTGGGCTAGAGTTCCCGTTTTGAGGCCAGGTTACCTATTTCATCAGTAACAGTGTTCTAGATCCTAGAATCCCAAAGTGGTTGAAATAATGTTGTTTCTGCGATTGGACTTTGCCAATCTTGCTAATTACAGATTCCTAACATGGAGTCCAAGAAAATGCATTTTTCTTCAGTAATGATTTTAGAGGTGCCGATATTCTCCCATAATTCTTAAAAAACTTGTGATAATACCTTGTTATCCCCAAAAATCCTCGAATATGCTTTATGGTTGTTGGGATTTTCCATTCCTTCACCGATTTAGTTTTGTTAGGGTCTACCTTAACACCCCCATGAGATACAATATGACCCAAATATTCCACCTCTTGTACTCCAAAGAAAAATTTGGAGGTTTTTGCATATAATTGTTTCTCCTCCAATAGTTTGAGCACCCTCTCAACATGTTGAACATGATCCTTCTAAGACTTGTTGTAGATTAGTATATCATCAAAAAATACTGACACAACTTTTCTAAGGAAGGTTTGAAAATGGAATTCATCAAACCTTGAAATGTGGAAGGTGCATTAGTAAGGCCAAAAGGAGTGACCAAAAATTCATAATGACCCTAATGAGTGATGAATGTTGTTTTCGAAATATCTTCAGTCTTGATTCTAATTTGATGATATACAGAACAAAGATCCAACTTGTTGAAGTAGCTTTTGAATCTTTGCAAAAAAAAATTATAGCACAAATTCCGCGATGACCTATTTGAAGCAATGTAACCCTATAATCCAAAGCTCTAATACCAAATGTTATGAAACTAGCTCAAAAAATAGAAGAAAATATAGATCATTGCCTTATAAATCAACCTCTTCGAGGGGGGAACCTCATTTAAATTACATAAATGAAAAATTCTTGGATGATACAAATGAAAAAACCTCCTTTCTATATATAGGATTCCAAAGGGTCACAATATAATCCTGTCCGACATAACAATAACAATGTAAGGGCACAACAATAATAATAGTGGGCTTATATGGGGCACAATAATAATAATATGGGGACTACACAAGCACAACAATAACAATAACGGGGCTATACTGACAATAAAAGTAAGGGGATACACTAGTATTATAGGGACCTAGCATCCATGGATGGCAACTCTACAAAAATTGATACATGCTGTCCCAAAGCCTTTTTCAAGCATGATACATGGAACACATTATGAACCTTTCTCCTTAGTGGAACCTTCAACTCATATTACACCTATACCACACACCTAGTCACCTTGTATGGTCCATAGAAATTAGGCTTGAGCATCTCGAACAAGTTCTACTTAAGAGTCTATTTCTAGCACGACTATAGGAATACATAGACCAAGTATCCAACTAGAAAACTACCTCTCAACTCGGTGGCATTATAAATAGAACATTTTGTGATTTTATGCAACCTCTAAGATGTTTTTGAGAGCCTTAAATCTCTTGGCTATCTTGGATCCAATATCTAGCATTTGGGGACTTGTTGTCTCCAAACACCATGTCAGCAAAAGATAAAGCACCATAACCACAAAGAGTTATGATAGGTTACATATCGATGGAAATATTATATGAGGTGTTGTAACAATACTACCCAATGTGTAGCCACTTCACCCATGCTCATTATTTCCTTATCATGTAGTTTCTCAAGTAGCCTTCTAGCCACTTGATCATTGCCTCTATTTTCCCATCAATCTAAGCATGGTAGTTAGTACTAGTGTGAGGTTAGTACCCACCAGTCTAAATAGATCCTACGAAAACCCCCCATGAAACTACTATCCTTGTCACTAATAATGGTATTTGGAATACCATGGAACCCGAACACCTCTCCGAAGAAGAGCTTGCCTACCTATGAAGTTGATTACCTGGCTAGAATAGAAAAAAATTTGGTGAACCTGTTACCTAATGAACCTTTCCACCATCATAATATGCATTCTAGCCCCTGAACAACCGGGAGACCTATGATGATGTCCATCGAGATGCTCTCCCATATATACTTTATAATAGGTAGAGGTTGAAGTAATATTGATGAGTGCATGTGCTCTACCTCATTCCTATGGAATGTGTTGCACTCCTGAACGTGTCTCAAGACACCCTCTTTGAGTAACCTCCATGTGAAATGTTCCTTAACAACTTTTTATGTCTTTAGGAATCCTCGATTTGCTACAAGAGGAGAATTGTGTGCTTCCCTTATGATCTTCTCCTGAAGCTGAGACCCTGGAACCAAATAGATCTGATTATTGTAGTATATCACCTCATCCATGACATGGTACCTGTCATCTCAAAAGGTCCCATCCAAAATCTCACATGCCTGCCAGTTCTTAGAGTACTGTACCAAAATTTTTTTCCCTCCAATCGTGTGTGATATCCATGAGAGAGAGTGTTGGGGATCTCCTAGAAAGTGCATCAACTACAACATTGTGCTTTCCCTTGATGTACCATATCTCAAAATCATATGCTTTGATATTTCTAACTCACTTCTGATGTTTTTCATTGAGCTCCTTCTACTCCAAGAAGAACCGCAAACTGTTGTGATCAGTCTTCACCCTGAATAAGTTCCCCACTAAGTACTATCAGAATTTTTACAATGTATACATTATTGCCAAAATATCATTTTCATATATGGATTATAGTCTCTCATAGTCTCATATTTTCCAAATCTCATAAGTGATAGGGTGACCACCCTACATCAATATTACAATGCCCTCACCTGATGCATCATACTACAATATGAAGGGTTTTGAGAAATATGGCAGTTCTAAATCTGGGCAAGAAATCATCATTACCTTGAGGTGCTCAAAGCCTTCCTATTTTGCATATGTCCACTCAAATTACCCCACCTTATGACATATGTGAGGGGAACTTTCAACTGTGAAAATCCCTTAACAAATTATCAGAAATATGTGCACATACCCAAGAAACCCTTCATTTATGTTATGAAACCAGCTCACAAAATAGAAGAAAATAGAGATCAATGACTTATAAATCAGCCACTTCGAGGGTGAAACCTCCTTTACATTACATAAATGAACAATTTTTAGATGATACAAACGAAAAAACCTCCTTTATATATATAGGAGTCCATGGGGTCACAATATAATCCTAGCCTACCTAACAATAATAATGTAAGGGCACAACAATAACAATAGTGGGCTATTATGGGGCACAATAATAACAATATGGGGATTACATAGGTAGAACAATAACAATAAGGGGCTACACTAACAACAATAAGGACTACACTAGTAATATAGGGCCCTAACAGGCCCCTCTCCTTCAAAAAAGTGATGTCCTCAATGCTTGAGTAGTTCTGGATGCTTCTATAGAAAATTATCATCCTCCCATGTGGAATCTTCAATGGGTAAGTTCTTCCACTTGATGAGATACTCCAAAATTGATTGATTTCATAGCTATCGTGTTCTTATTTCCATGACTACTTTAGGTTCCAATATGATTTTTCCTTCATCATCAAGTTTTGGAAATATTGTTTGAACTAGAAGTTTGTCACCTATAACCTTTTTTAAGCATGAAACATAGAAAATTGGGTGCACTTGGGAAGATGCAAGAAGCTTCGATTTGTATTCCATAGTACCAATCTTTTGCAATACCTTATAAGTACCATAGTACTTTGGCGATGATTTATTATCCTTCTTAGCTTGCTTGAGGAACATTTTTTTGTATGGTTGTAGTCATAAAAATACCCAGTCGCCTACATAAAAACTTCTCTCATCGCGATGTTGATATGCATGTTGTTTCATTGAATTATGTGCCAAATTTAGGTTATCCTTAAGAGTTGGACAACTCGTTGTTGATGCTCAATGTGATCTTCCACTACTTGAACCTTAGAATTTTCTCTTAAAGATGATGTGATGGATGACAGATGATATCCATAAAGTGCCATAAATGGGGTCATTTTTATTGTGGTGTGGAGGGAAGTGCTATACCACCATTCAGCTAGATGTAACCAATTAACCCATTTTGTTTGTTTATAAGATACAAAGCAACAAAGATATCCTTCCAAACATTTTTTCACTATCTCAGTTTTCACATCGGATTGAGGATGATAAGATGTGATATGAGCTAGTTGAGTACCCAAACAAGAAAATAATTTCGTCCAAAAATTTTGAGTGAAATTGGGATCTCTATCACTTACAATAATATTTGGGTTTCCATGTATCTTTTGAATTGTTTCCATAAATGTAGTAGAAATTTTACTCGCTTTAAATGGATGATATAATGCACAAAAGTGTGTATACTTGGTAAGTCTATCAACTACCACCATGATGACACTCTATCCTTTGGACTTAGGTAAACCTATGATACAATCCATTGAAACCTCCTCCCAACATTGACTTGGAATCAATAAAGGTTGTAGCATATCAAGGGTCTTAATTATCTCAACTTTATTTTGCTAGAAAACCAAATATTCTGCCACAAACTTTTGAATATCATATTTAAGGTCATCCAAAAAAAAATATTTCTTCACCTTGTGGTAAGTTTTTAAAAATCATGAGTGTCCTCCTAACGGAGAGGTGTGCAATTCCAAAATAATATATTTTTTTAGTTGGGAATTATTACACAAATATAAGCAATCTTTGTACCATAAAGAATAATTTTTCCAACTAAGTGTATCAGATGTAATGGGATATTGCTGCAAATTTTGAATGAATGTCCATAATTCTTCGTCATTCTTCCATTCCTCCCTTGCTTTGGTTATCCACTATAGTTGGATAATAGAAATGGCATAGATAAATGCTTCCACATCCTCATCCCTTCTTGAGATTTCATCTGTAAAAAAATTTAGCTTCCATTTTTTGTAGATGATTTCAAAGTCATAACCCACCATCTTTGTGACCCATTTTTTCTACTCTTCTAAAGATAGTCTTTGTTCCAAAAGGTATTTAAGACTATCATGATCAGTTTTTACCTTGAAGTGTCTTCCCATTAGGTAAGGTCTCCATTTCTTTATTGCATGTAGTATTGCCAACATTTCCTTCTCATAAATAGCTTTATGTTGTACGGATTTCAAAATAATTGGGTTTTCCTTCTTGCATTAAAACAACACCATTTCCATTTCATGAGGCATCACATTCCAAAATAAAGGTTTTTGTGAAGTATGGCGTAGCTAAGATTGGTGCTTTTCACATTGCCTCTTTAAGATGTTCAAAGGCCTTTGCTTCTTCAGAAGACCATGAAAATGCATATTTCTTCAATAATGTTGTTATAGGTGTTTCTATTCTCCCATAATTCTTAAAAAAATTGCGATAATACCCTGTTAACCCAAGAAATCCTCGCAACTTCTTTATTGTTATGGGGAATTTCCATTCCTTAATGGCTTTAATTTTGTTAGGGTATACCTTAACACCCTCCTGAGATACAATATGACCCAAATATTCCACCTGTTGTAATCCAAAGAAACATTTGGAGGTTTTTGCATATAATTGTTTCTCCTCCAATAGTTTGAGCACCCTGTCAACATGTTGAACGTGATCCTTCCAAGACCTGTTGTAGATTAGTATATCATCAAAAAATACTAACACAAACTTTCTAAGGAAGGCTTTGAAAATGGAATTCATCATCCTTTGAAATGTATAAGGTGCATTAGCAAGGCCAAAATGCATGAAAAAAAAAGTCATAATGACCCTCATGAGTTTGAAATGTTGTTTTTGGAATGTCTTCAATCTTCATTCTAATTTGATGATATCCTGAATGGAGATCCAACTTGGTGAAATAAATTTCTTCATGTAATTCATTCAATAATTCATCAATCACAGTAATGGGAAATTTATCTTTAATAATGGGCTTATTTATCTCCCTATAATCTGGACATATGAATCATGATCCATCCTTCTTTTGCACCAATACTACTGGAGAAGAGAAAGAACTTTGACTAGGTTGAATTATACTAGCCTCTAGCATTTTTTCAGTCATACATTCAATTTCTCTCTTTTGGACATAAGGATATCTATAAGGCCTGATATTTGGAGGAAAAATTCCTAGAATCAAATGAATAACATGATCGGAATAGGTGGGAGTCCTTTATGAGTTTCAAACACATTGGAATGATTGTCCAAGACTTTTTGGAGATCTGGAGAAATAGATGATTTTGATGTTGGAACTTCTAGTGAGAATAATTGTGAAATTACACCTCGTTGTTATTTCTTCAGAAGCTTTGTCATGACATTAGAGCTTATTATATTTCCCAAATTACCTACGATACCCCATAATTCAACTTCCTTTCCTTCCAAAAAAAATTCAAGAAAATTTCTTGAAAATTAAAAGCTATCGTCCCCAAATATTGTAACCATTGTACTCCTAGTACAACATCCTCACCACCCATTAGAATGGAAAGCATTGGACTGTTCAATACATATTCTCCCATGGTTATCTTGATATTATGGCACTTTCCAAAGAAATTTATATTTCCTCCATTTTCCACTATCACTTGACACTCTAGCGTTGGGTATAGCAAGAAATTAAATTCCTTGGCTACCTTACAATGAATAAAATTATGGGTACTACCCAAATCAATAAGGACTATTAAATTTTTCTTCTTGATATGTCCTTCTATCTTGAGAGTTTGAGGTGTGGTAATTCATTCCAATGCATTACAGGATATGGTTGGATTCATTTCTTCTTCCTCTATGGTTGGTTCCTAGTGTATATCCTCTTATTTTGAAGTTTCTTATTCCTTTCCGTCCTCCTCTTCATAATCTATGTAAAATAATTTCTTCTTAGCACACTTATGACCTTTAGTGTATTTTCTATCACAAGTATAGAAAAGCCCTTTTTCTATTTTTTCTTCCAATTGATGTGGTTTCAACCTTGTAGGTTTTGGAAGTCTAGGAGTAGCAACACTTCCATCTTTATAGTTGTGAGAGGTAGGCTTCCTTGTCGCCATAATTTGTCTTTAAATTTTTCTTGCCAACTTGAAAGCCTTCTCCAATGTATTAGCTTCCCAAATTCGAACCTCATGTTGGATGTTATCCTCTAGAGTCCCTATGAAGACATCAATCCTATGTTCCTTTGGAATATTATTTACCCTTATATTCAATTTTTGTAAGTCCTCAATGTGCTCCATCATTGAACCCTTTTGTTTGAGATTTATAAATTGGCTAAAGAAGGTGTTTATATTTGTATCCACATAATGTGCTATCATTTCCTCCATAAAAATTGACCAAGTGACCAATGTTTTACGAGAATAAATCCACCGATACCATAAAAATTGATTTTGTTCTAAACATAAAGTTTCAATGCATACCTTTTGTGTGTTTTGTGTATTATGGAGCTCAAATTATTGCTCCATTTGTAGTATCCAAGTTATTGAATCCTTTCCATCAAACTTCCTCATATATATATTTGGAATATGGTGAGTTTTAAATCCAACATTAGAGTATAAGAAATCATGATTAACATTTCTTTTTTTCTCACCATGAGTTTCCTCTACTACCTTTTCATGATAGGAAGGTTTTCTTGTAGCAAATTTTCCAAACCTTCCTTCAAACCTTCCATGTCTTTCTTCAAATCTTCCATGTTGCCTTCTATTCCATCGATTAGCTTCCATGTCATCCATCTTTCCATCCATCTTAGCTTCCACGCCATCCATATTAGCTTCCATGCCATTCTCCAAACCATCCATCTTAGCATCCACGCCTTTCTTTAAACCATCCATCTTAGCTTCCATGCCTTTCTTCAAACCATCCATCTTAGCTTCCATTTAATTTTTGTTACTCTTTGCGAGAGAGAAATTTGTTGCACTTCTTCCTCTTCATGAGTCATAGTAGAGCCTTCTGATGGCTTAATGGGTGTTGAATTATTTTTATGGGGAATTTGATATCTCAATATTAATATCTATTCTTCAATATTCCCTTGGAATCACTTCAAACTAGTTTTTCAAACAAGACTTATGCAATTTTAAAAAATAATACACACCTTTTTCTTGCTTTTGAGGAGCTCGATACTGAAACTGATGTATCTTTGTAATTTTGGATCCCGAAAATTTTATATTTAGTCCTTTAGTAGCCCTTTGAATCTTCTTTCCAATGTCATAGGTCTAACCTAATTTGGATTCTTCAAGACAAAGTTATGCCCAATCTCCCACAATGACCTAATTATGGACTGGTTCAATAGAGTGAACTTGTACACCATGCCACATGTCACTTTTTCCTCCTTCAGCTCTAAAATCGATACACAAGAAACTACAGCCTGTGTACTTTCAACTGATTTTTACTAAATTCCAATATGATTCTCAGAGAGAGAGTTATTGCAATTTTCCCAAGGTCTCCTATTTGAGATGAAATTAGGGAGCCTACAAAACCCTAACTTCCATAGATCATATCTCCGAAAATATTGCGAACCAAGATCTGAAATGTTTCCATGAAGTTCCTCCTGAATTCAGCACAAAAGGATTTTTTTTAGCTTTTGAACCTTCGTTGAAAAAATGCTATAACGAAATTCCATGATGACCTATTTGAAGCAGCAAAACCCTAGAATCCAAAGTTCTGATACCAAATTTTATGAAACCAACTTGAAAAATAGAATAAAAGAGAGTTCAACAGCTAAGAAATTAGCCACTTCAAGGGGGAAACCTCCTTTACATTACATAAATGAAAAATTCTTAGATGATATAAATGACAAAATCTCCTTTCTATATATAGGAGTCCATGTGGTCACAATATAATCCTAGCCAAACTAATAATAATAATGTAAGGGAACAAAAATAACAATAGAGGGCTATTATGGGGAACAATAATAACAATATGGGGACTACACGGGTACAAAAATAACAATAAGGGGGCTACACTAACAACAATAAAGGACTACACTAGTAATATAGGGCCCTAACAATTTATGTCATGACCCTAGGAGTAGGCCAATCCAGAATGGCCTAGATCTTCTCCTGGTGAACTCTCACTCCATCCCCCTCGATCATGGGGCCCAAGTACAACATCAATTTCATGAAAAAATATCACTTATACATCTTGGAATATAGTTGTTTCTCCTCCAAAATATGCAGCACCTCCTTTAAGTGCTGCAAATGCTCCTCCCACATGTGATTGCATATCAATATATCATTGAAAAAGACTAGCACATATCTTTGATGCTACTTTTGGAACATGTGGTTCATGAAATATTGGAAAGTATTTGGTAATTTGGTTAGCCCATAGGACATAACTAGAAACTCAATGTACCCATAGTGGCACCGAAAAGCGGTCTATGGGATGTCCTGCTCCCTCACCCAAATCTGGTGGTATCCTAAGCGCAATTATATCTTAGAGAAGTGCTTGGCTCCTCTCATTTTTTCCATCATCTCATATATGCATGGAATGGGGTACATATTCTCCAGTTTCTTCCTATTAAGGGCCTTGTAGTCGATGCACATAAGCAAAGTCTTTTCCTTCTTCTTCACCGGTAGCATAGAAGAAGTGAAAGGACCAAACCTCAACCTAATGTGCTCCAACACTAGAAACTCTTGAATGGACCTTTAAATCTCATCTTTGTAGGCCTTGGGATGTCAATGAGGAGTGGTAATTATTGTTTTAAATGATGAAATTCAACAAGAAAATGTGGGTGTCGAATTTATTTTTCCCTTAAATAAATTGGACAATAAATTGTAATTTCATCTCATAAAAAATTGTATCAGTTAACTAAGTCATGGAGACTGAGTTAGCTCAAGAATTTTGAGTTGAGGGTCTAATATGAGGCATGTAGAGTGATTCTATTATTTTTGGGGTCCAGTTGCAATTAATGCACTAGTGTGGTATGAGTGTAATTAGTTAAATCAAATTAATTGAGTTAAAATCAGTTTAACTAGTTCTAATTGAGTGATGAGCTAGTGGGAGGTCCAGTGAATTAAATTAGATTTAAGTCACAAGTAGTGATCAATAAGATAACTGATGATTCGCTATTAATAGTTGCATGCATGTAAGTTTTGATGAAGACCAAGTTGAGACATAGGTTAAAGGGAAGATAACTATTAGTTGTATTATTAGCAAATTTCCTGGGTGCAATTATAAAGCCATAGGAAGCCTATTATGGATTGCACAATCAAGGAAGGTTGGAATTCATATTTAATATGGATTTATTTCTCTAGGAATTGCGTGAGCAAGGCAGGTTGGATGAAGGCAAGGAATTGGCTAAGTGTTTGTCCAATTTTTCCTAGATCAATGTGAGACGATTGGTAGAGTGCAAGAGATTCTTGTGAGCAAGAATTCATTGTATTGTTTCATGATTACTTGACTTATTATACAATAGAGATAGAGGGGTTTTGATCAGTTGCTTTCCCCAGGAATATCTTGTGTTGTGTGATTTATTTACTTCTTTCTCTTACTTGAATGTGATATAGCAATTGTGTTTTATATTCCAAAAATATTGTAGAAGTATTAAGTATCTTGTTTTAGTACATTACATGATCAGATTGAATCCATTGGTATAATTTATACATTGTATCATAGCACCAAGAATCATAATAGAAGAGAAGAAATTGAGTTTGTGTTGAATAAGATTCAAATTTTCATATTCATTCTTTGGTCCTAACAGCTTACCAGGATGTCTTTCACTCGCTTGAGACTCGAACATGAACTCGAGGGAAATTCAAACTATATTGCATGGAAGGATGGGATGGAGGTAGTATTGGAGGATAACGGGCTGAAGGAGTTCATTGAAACTGATATTCCTGAACCCATTCAAGCAGATACTGCACAGCATGAAGCATGGAGGAAGAATGTTACAAAGGCGAGGAGGATATTATTAGAGGGAGTTTGAGATCATATTGTCTCGAGTCTCCATTGAAAGGAAACTCCATATGCTATGTGGAAGGCCTTGAAAAATATGTTTCAAAGCAGCAATGACCACAGGAAATTGGCACTCAAAGACAAGCTCAGGAAAATCAAAATGGAGAAGGGAGACACAATCCATAAATACTTGACCAAGTTAATTCAATGTCGATATGAGCTTGGAAGTGTTGGGATTGTTTTCGCTAATGATGAATTGGCGAGCCTAGCACTTCTAGGCCTTCCCAAGAGCTGGCATAGTTACTAGGACTTTGTGAATGGGAGGGAGCAGTTACAAAAATGGGAGTGACTATGGTCGGATTGGGTACAAGAAGAGTTTCAGTGGAATACTAGGGATAGATCCTCATCTAAGACTTATGATGTGGAAAATTGTTCCTTAGTTGGAAAGGAAAATAAGGGGAAAGGGAAGAAGTTCCATTCCAAATCCGAGACCGGAAAAGAAGGCAAGAAACCAGACATGTCAAAGGTGAAATGTTTCAAATGTCACGATCATGGACACTATGCCACAAATTGTCCACAAAATAAGAATAAAAACAAGAAGGCTTTGGGAGCTGCAGCAGGTGAAACTTTGGCCTCATAGTTTGAGTTGGACTTCTCTCTCATCACATGCATGGTGTCAATTGTGATGGGATCTATGTGGTAGTTGGATAGTGGAGCATATTTCCCCATGACTGGAAACAAATAACTCTTTAGTAGCTTGGAGGAGAAGGATATTCAGATGCACATTGAGATGGGTGATGATGGGAGGTATAACGCTACCGAGATTGGTATAGTTACTTTCTAGAGAGATTCAGGTAAACCTTTCATATTAAAATATGTCATGCATGTACCAAGTTTGAAAAATAATTTAGTTTCAGTTTCTATGTTGGAGGATCTTGGATATGATGTGGTTTTTAGTGAAGGAAAGGCTTTCCTTCGTCACAAACCCACGGGACAAGTAAAGAATATCGGGGTTCGTGTAAAGAACCTCTACAAACTTGATGTAGATGGTTGCGTAGCATTTTGCAGTAAAGCAGATGAGGTGGTGAGCCAGGATACTAGAGAGTTATGGCATAGGAGGATGGGTTTTCTACACCATAGTTCTTTGAGGATCATGCAGTAGATTTCTACAGGGCTTCCAAAGGGTACACCTGTAAAGAGAGATACATGCAAGGGTTGTACTATGGGGAAGTATACAAATTCCACATTTCATGAGAAGGAGAACTGGTTAGCGAAAATTATTGAGAGAGTTCACTCAAACATGTGTGGACCATTATCAACAGCTTCCACAATAAATCATGGGTATTAAGTGATTTTTATTGAGGATTTTTCTAGAAAGTGTTGGATTTTCTCCATGAATATGAAAGATCAAACGTTATCCAAGTTTGTTGAGTTCAAAGAACTAGTAGAGAAATATATCGTGAAGAAGGTGAAGGATCTAAGGAGTGAAAATGGTGGTGATTATATCTCTAATGAATCCAAGAACTTATGTGCCAAAGAAGGAATTCAGAGAAAATTGATTGCACCTCACAACCCATAATAGAATAGGGTTGCAGAGAGGAAGAACACAACAATTGTGGGAGCAGCATGAGCTATTTTTCATGATTAAAGCCTACCATTGCATCTATGGGCATAGGCATGCAACACAACAGTATTTGTGCAGAACTGTAGTCCTCATCAGATACTTGACATGAGTACACCAGAGGAGGATTTTTCAGGTCAGACACTGGATGTTTCATATTTTAAAATTTTTGGCTCATTTTTATATTTCCATGTGACCAAAGATGCTAGGAAGAAGCTAGGCCAAAAACCATAGGTTTGGATATTTGTGGGGTACACTACTACTCCCCACAACTATCAGGTGTATTTTGACAGCACACAGGATGAAATTTGTTAGGAGAGATGTGAAATTTGATGAGGATAAAGACATGCAATTGTCCCTTGAGAGGGATCTTGACTTGAATGCAGCAAAGGAACTCTTAGTTACAAAGGATGAACCTCTGGATGTGGAGCAACCACAAGAAGAGGAACAGAGTGTGCTAGAAACCACTCACGTAGAGCCATCCACTAGAAACGGTAGGAAGCGCACCAGAGAGGCTGACAAATTGATGCTAGATGCGGTAGAGAATGTAGCTGCACCTACATCACAACACATGCAGAGAAGGTATACTAGATACATGTCTCTTATGAGAAAATGTATTGTGACATAACCATCCTCTTTTGAGGAAGTAGTGCAACAGTCGGTATGGGTTGATGCCATGGTTGAGGAGTATGACTCCATTATCATAAACAGTGTATGGGAAGTGGTCCCAAGAATATTCGGGAAGTCAGTGGTTGGATCTAGGTGGTTCTATAAGGTGAATGAAGTAGAATATGGGAGTATGGAGAAATACAAGGCTATATTTGTAGCTAGAGTATTCTCACAGGTGGAGGGAATTGACTATGAGGAAACTTTTGCAGCAGTTGCAAGGTACTCATCGATTAGATCCATTCATCCACTCTCAGCACAGATGGGACGACTGATACATCAAATGGATGTAAATACAACCTTTATCAATGGATTTATTGAGGAATAAGTGTACATTGAACAACCAGAAGGTTTTGAGACCTTTGACAGGGAGTCGCATGTGTGCAAACTAAAGAGAGCATTGTACGAGCTGGAGCAAGAACCTTGTGCTTGGTACACTAGGATAGACAGCTATTTCACCAAGTTGGGCTTCAAAAAGAGTGAAGCGTATGTGAACCTATATCATATTGTGGTTTATGGTAAGATTTTTATTATTTTACTTTATGTGTATGATCTGAGATGATATATGATGAGCAGTTCATAATTTCTTGAAAACAGAATCTTGCAAGAGAGTTTGAGATGAAGGATATGGGGCTCTTGAATTATTTCATTGGCTTGGAAATATGGCAAAGAGATGGGGAGCTATTTTTATCTCATCGCAAGTATACCAAGGATATTTTGAGTAAGTTCCACATGGAGGGCAGTAAACCCATGGAGACTCCTCTTATAGGAAACTAGAGGAAGGAGGATGCTACTTCAGGTGAGGTAGTGGATGTTCCTATTTATAGGAATCTTGTGGGTTCACTTATGTATTTGGAAAACACATGACCAGACATATGCTACATAATTAAATAGCTTATTCAAGCTATGGTTAATCCTACCAAGCTATTTTGGAAGGCGGGGATGCATGTTTTGAGATATCTCAGGGGCACTACAGAGTATGAATTATGGTACAGAGGGACAAAGGGAGTGAAGCTTCAAGGCTTCACTGAAGCAGATTGGGTAGGCATTCCATCAGACGAGAAGATCACATCAGGGGGCATCTTCATCATAGGATCAATAAAAATTTCTTGGTATAGTAGGAAATAGAGATCAGTTGCACTCATTTCAACTGAGGCAGAGTACATAGCAGCTATTCAGGCTACATGCGAGTCCATATGGATGAAGAAGATACTTGTTGGTTTGTTTTGTCATAAAATGGATCCAATGATGATATATTGTGATAACCAAAGTTTCATAAAACTCTCAAGTAATCTGGTATTCCATGACAGGTCCAGGCATATCGATTTTTGGTACCACCATCTAAGAGATTGTGTTCAGAGGGGCATTATGTTGTTGCAGTACATTCCCACGAAGGATCAGGATGAAGACATCTTGAAAAAGGTGCTGGCAAAGAGAAAAGTTGAATACCACAAAGGTAGGATCGGGGTAGCTAATAATCCCTTTATTTTTGAGAGGGAGTGTTGAAATTCAATAAGAAAATTTGGGGGTCTAATTTATTTTTTCCTTAACTAAATTGGACAATAAATTGTAATTTCATCTCATAAAAACTTGTATCAGTTAACTAAGTCATGGAGACTGAGTTAGCTCAAGAATTTTGAGTTGAGGGTCTAATATGAGGCATGTAGAGTGATTCTATTATTTTGGGGGTCCAGTTGCAATTAATGCACTAGTGTGGTGTGAGTGTAATCAGTTAACTCAAACTAATTGAGTTAAAATTAGTTTAACTAGTTCTAATTGAGTGATGAGCTAGTGAGAGTTCCAGTGAATTAAATTAGATTTAATTCACAAGTAGTGATCAATCAGATAACGGATGATTCTCTATTAATAGTTGCATGCATGTCAGTTCTGATGAATACCCAATTGAGATAGAGGTTAAAGGGAAAATAGCTATTAGTTGTCTTATTAGAAAAGTGCCTGGATGAAGTTATAAAGTCAGAGGAAGTCCATGATTGATTGTGTAATCAAGGAAGGTTGGAATTACTATTTAATAGGGATTTATTTCTCTAGGAATTGCGTGAGCAAGACAGGCTGGAGGAAGGCAAGGAATTGGCTAAGTGTTTGTCCAATTTTTCCTAGATTAGTGTGAGATGATTGGTAGAGTGCAGGAGATTCTTGTGAGAAAGAATGTATTCTATTATTTCATTATTCCTTGACTTATTATACAATAGAGATAGAGGGGTTTTGATCAGTTTCTTTCCCCAAGAATATCTTGTGTTGTGTGATTGATTTATTTCTTTCTCTTACTTGCATGTGATTGAGCGATCGTATTTTATATTCCGCAAATATTGTAGAAGGATTCATTATCTTGTTTTAGTACATTACATGATCGGATTGAATCCATTGGTATAATTTCTACATTAAAATCCTCCTCTAGCTAATTGGTATGCTCAAATGCTCTATATGGGGGATGATCTAGTGGGATCTCTCCAAAGACTGCCTGATGTCGCTAAAGAACTATTACAATATCTAGATAAGGTTATCGTGCATGACTCATTATCTCTAAAATCTTGAGCTCCACTACCCATTTTATATCCCCACGTCACAAATATTCCTCCATCTTGTTGGCTGATACTACCTTGGGTGGTAGGTCGCAACCCGTAAACACTACCTTCTTCCCATCAGGCCCCATAAACTCCATCTCTAGGGCCTTATAATCCATAGTGACACGTGTAAGAGAATACATCTAGTGAACACCCAACACGACATTGGTGTCTAGTACGTCCACCACAAAGAAAATTTTGGTGATTGGGTTGTTCCCCATCGTCAACATCATCTTGGGAATTAGCCTGGTGCACTGCATAGTTCGATCCATCAATACCAGTACTAAAAATAACTCAATAGGTTATGTTCAGAAACCGCTACATTCTACGAGCTATGCATCTATGAAGTTATGGGCAGCCCCATTAACCACTAAAATAGTCACGCTCTACCCCTAAATTGTATCGTTTTCCATAATTTCACGTACCTTAGAATCCCTATAAGTGAAGCAAGGATTCCTCCCTTGGAACTTGAGTAACTCTGATCCCCTCCTATGTCTTGGGGATCCTCCTCCTCTCTCATTCCATCATGCTTATCCTCCTCCTTTGGATCATTATCTTAAAATACCTGAATACAATGGGCCTTGACCTTAGTGTATCTATGGCCTGGGGCACACAGATCTTGGAATGTGAAGCAAATATTCCTCCTCTGGAGGTTCCTCCTAGTCTCATCATCCATATCCCCACATATTTTCAACTCATTTTGAGGAGGTATCATGTACTTACCCTTCTAAGGAAAGGTGTGTGTGGGAGGTACTATAGTCTTAGGGATTATGTCCAGCATGTCCCTAGTCCAGGTAATAACATCATGAAAAGTCACAGGCTTATAATCCCTCACCCACCCACGCAATGGATCAAATAGTGCCTCAACAAACATCATAACCAATCTTTCCTCTGAGATTTCTAATACCATCATTTCCAACCTCTATAGCTCTATAATATATGCCTTTGCATTTCCTATATGCCTCAACTGTGCCAAATCCCAAAAGTATACCTTTTCATTCTTCCTATCAAATGGCTCTATAAACCTTTAAGTTAAATTCATGTAGGAAGTAATGGCAACATGACCTAGGGTCATCAATCCATGATACCACCACTCATGGGCATATCCATCTAGGTGCAAGGTGGCAAACATAATCACATTTATCTTCCTCATGGAATTTAGATGGAAAAAGGTTTCTATCATATGCACCCATGCCCTAGAATAACTATTAGTCGACCCATCAAAGTTAGGAAGAGGTATATTTCTTATTCTCTTATATACATCTATTGACACTGCGATCAACACCCTCCAAAATTTTTCTTACACTTAAATTTTGGAGCCTACTGAGGATCTTGCAATCTGTCATTCCATGGTCACTTCATGGTTGGTCGATATTTTGTAAAGTGTTTGAGTCTTCTTCTTAGAATATTTTAAGTGTCCAATTCACTTCCTCACACATGCTCAGTCCTTGAAGAATCCTCAAGTGCACTTCCTTATATGCAAGCTTATATAAGCATTTTGCAGCTCCTGAAAGTAAGGGTTACACAATATCTGAGAATAGTGCCTACACAATGTTAAATACCATGCACTGTGAAACCTATGTAGATTGTTAGTGCACACTCTTTGTTAGTATGAATCTTAATTCCAAGCGTACGAAAAAAGACCACTTTAGTTGTGCATAACAAAAAACCCTAAAAATAGAGATGGCTTCCAATATCCTCATATCTGAAGTTAGGTTATCAAGATAAATGTTGCAAAAATCTAGATATATGCATTAGAAGACATTAAGCAGTAGAAAAAACAAGATTTACTCCATGCATCCAATAGACAAGATAAGAATATTTTGAATGAATTTTGTATTAATGGCACCTAGGAGGAAAACACAGAAGGGTGTTACCAGTTATCCTCAATGGGATGGGTTCTTGTAAGTCCTCAACACTTCAGATCTAAAATTCCTCTCTCTTGATGGCGTAGAAAACCCAAACAAAAATGGTAGCAAAATATGACTATGATGGTGGATCAAATTCAGACCAAAAGTATAGATCCAGAGTGATCTTTAGGCAGCAAAAGGTGGTAAATGAATGGGAAAAACCTTCTATTTATAACAAAATACTAAGTTAGTTTAGATATTGGTGCAGAGTTAAAATATTATTAACCAAATCAAGATCCAAATTTTATGGAATATTTTATTATATTTGTTGGAGGGAAAAGGAATTTGACTTGGGTCAAATCCCTTTATTTGTAAGTAATAAATAAATAAATAATTTATTTATCATTTTAAGGATGTGGTTGAGTAATAATCAAATAAATAATGATTTATTTAATTATTTAAGGGTGATTTAGTCATATTCAACAAAGAATATTATTTAAATAAGGTTTAAATAATTATTCTTAAGAAATAATAAGATAAATAATGATTTATCTAATTAATTTCCCTGTTTTGGGTTAAATATAACCAAGAATATTAATTAAATTGTTTTTTAAATAATTATTCCTTGAGGAAAATCAAACAAATGTAGATTTATTTAATATTTCCTCGTGGGGTTTCCTGTTTAGACCATAAACAACTTAGTAAAGGTGGTTTACTGAGTTATTTTTCATAGTGAATGCAATTTTACTTAGGGTAAAATTGTTCTTACGTGGTGTACTTGGGTCTATCTAATAACAATAGTTTAGATGACCAAAAAATGGTGTAACAGATTGCCCCCCAGTGTGCAAGCTTTAGGAGCTAATCATATGACCAAAGTGCGTTGTAAGAACTCAATCACTAGACACTGAAGGGGAAGTCAAAGAGAGAGAGGTATAAGGTAGACCAAAGCACTGAAAGGACTAGACCCTAAGGAGGCGAGACTTATAGGTGCGACAAGTCTCTTTTATGAGTGAGTACCTGTGCTATAGGCGGCGGGGGAGGCATACCTATGCCCACCAAGACAAAGTACAAAGAATAAGGCATCCAATAAACAATGGACTGAACTATATAGTATATGCTGGCATAAACATGAGCCAGATAAACAACAAGATAATGAATCCCACATACATATTTTTCCTGGGATAACATCCAGTACTTGTACAATAATATCTAAGTAGATGAGATATAAATACAACCCAGAAGCCCCTGAAAATAGGAAAGGGCTCTGAAAATCTGACTGATACATGCAAAAAAAAGGGCGCTACAAGTGGCTGAGGCCAACATCATCAAATGTATGGAGCTGCATCAAAGGTTGTAAGGAAGAGATCATCCAGTTATGTGGGGGGCCACCCCGTCATGAGGGCTGAGACATCTCACACACACCCGGGAATCACCGATATCAGCTGCTGCATCACTGAACCATCAATTATACGGATCTCCATCATGCTGAAAGGAGCTGGAGTTGAGAAAAAATCAAGTCAAAGGGTAATAAGGATTCCATTTTCCTAATCCGAGGCACCGAACAAGAGTGGAAGCTGGAACCAAGGTACACCGCCCCTCTAGACTTGTCTTCTAGAATGAATGAGCTGATGTCGACAGAAGGAGATCCGCCATAGGTGAGGCAATAAGGGATCCTCAACTAAGGCACGAGAGAAAATAGTAGAGCGACTGATGGACTGACACCAATGATGATGATGAAATGGGGGGTACTGAGTAGCGAACAGACGACTTCCCTTGTTAGAGCATAAAGGGCATGGATGACCTGGCAGCGATTGACACAATATCATGAAGGATAGGGGACAGTGGGATTGAAGGTGATAATGTGCGACACGAGAGAGAGACCAAGCAATGAAGGATGGAGGAATATAGCGGGATGCAAAGGGACTCGGGATAGACTCCATGAATGCAATGATGACTCAACTCGGGTGCTCTAAACAAGGGTGACTTGATGGTGCTGCCACACAGAAAAGGTCCAATGGGGACCATAAAAACATGAGTACAAGATGGTAACTCACGATGAAAGTTGACACAAGCATGGACAAGTATGGAGGCAAAGTGGTGCCCCTAGTACAAGTGTTGCAAGTTAAGTCCTCAGCACTTCAGATCTAAAATTCCTCTCTCTTGATGGCATATAAAACCCAGACAAAAATGGTAGCAAAATATGACTATGATGGTGGATCAAAGCCAGAACAAAAGTATAGATCCAGAGTGATATTTAGGCAACAAAATGTGGTAAATGAATGGGAAAACCCTTCTATTTATAAAAAAATACTGATTTAGTCTAGATATTGGTGCATAGTTAAAATATTATTAACCAAATCAAGATCCAACTTTTATGGAATATTTTATTATATTTGTTGGAGGGAAAAGGAATTTGACTTGGGTAAAATCCCTTTATTTGTAAATAATAAAAAAATAAATGATTTATTTATCATTTTAAGGATATGGTTGAGTAATAATCAAATAAATAATGATTTATTTAATTATTTAAGGGTGATTTAGTCATATTCAACAAAGAATATTATTTAAATAAGGTTTAAATAATTATTCTTAAGAAATAATAATATAAATAATGATTTATCTAATTATTTTTCCTATTTTGGGTTAAATATAACCAGGAATATTAATTAAACTGTTGTTTAACTAATTATTCCTTGAGGAAATCAAACAGATGTAGATTTATTTAATATTTCCTCATGGGGTTTCCTGTTTAGACCATAAACAACTTAATAAAGGTGGTTTATTAAGTTATTTTTCATAGTGAATGCAATTTTACTTAGGGTAAAATTGGTCTTACGGGGTTTACTTGGGTCCATATAATAACAATACTTTAGATGACCAAAAAATGGTATAACAAATTTCCCCCCAGCATGCGAGCATTAGGAGCTAATCGTATGACTGAAGTACGTTGTAAGAACTCAATCACTAGACACCGAAGGGGAAGTCAAAGAGAGAGAAGTATATGGTAGACCAAAGCACTGAAAGGACTAGACCCTGAGGAGGCGAGACTTAAAGGTGTAACAAGTATCTTTTATGAGTGAGTACCTATGATATAGGCGGCGAGGGAGGCATACCTATGCCCACCAAGACAAAGTACAAAGAATAAGGCATCCAGTAAACAATGGACTGAACAATATAGTATATGCTAGCATAAACATGAGCCAAATAAACAACAATATAATGAATCCCACATACATATTGTGCCTAGGATAACAGCCAGGACTTGTACAATAATATCTGAGTACATGAGATATAAATACAACCCAGATGCCCCTGAAAATAGAATAGGGATCTGAAAATCTGACTGGTACATGCAAAAAAAAAGGCGTTGCAAGCTGTTGAGGCCAACATCATCAAATGTATGGAGCTACATCAAAGGCTGTAATGAAGAGGTCATTTGGGTATGTGGGGGATACCTGTAGGGCCACCCCCTCATGAGGGTTGAGACATCTCACACACACCCGGGAATCACCGATATCAGCTATTGCATCACTGAACCATCAAGTATACGGATCTCGATCATGCTGAAAGGAGATGGAGCTGAGAAACAATCAATTCAAAGGGTAATAAGGAGTCCCTTTTCCTGATCCGAGGCACCGAACAAGAGTGGAATCTGGAACCAAGGTACACCGCCCTCTAGACCTGTCTTCTATAATGAATGAGACGATGTGGACAGAAGGAGGTCTGCCATAGGTGAGGCAATAAGGGATCCTCAACTAAGGCACGAGAGAAAATAGTAGAGCAACTGACAAACTGACACCAATGATGATGATGAAATGGGGGGTACTGAGTAGCGAATGGACGACTTCCCTTGTTAGAGCATAAAGGGCATGGATGACCTGGCAGCGACTGAAACAATATCATGAGGGATAGGGGACAGTGGGATTGAAGGTCATAATGTGCGACATGAGATAGAGACAAAGCAATTAAGGATGGAGGACTATACTGGGATGAAAAGGGACTCAGGATAGACTCCATGAATACAATGATGACTCAAATCAGATGCTCTAAACAAGGGTGACTCAATGGTGCTGCCACACAGAAAAGGTCCAATGGGGACCACAAAAACATAAGTACAAGATGGTAACTCACGACGAAAGTTGACACGAGCATGGACAAGTATGGAGGCAAAGTGGTGCCCCCAATACGAGTGTTGCAAGTTAAGTCCTCAACACTTCAGATCTAAAATTCCTCTCTCTTGATGGCATAGAAAACCTAGACAAAAATGGTAGCAAAATATGACTATGATGGTGGATCAAATTCAAACCAAAAGTATAGATCCAGAGTGATCTTTAGGCAACAAAAGGTGGTAAATGAATGGGAAAACCCTTCTATTTATAACAAAATACTGAGTTAGTCTAGATATTGGTGCATAGTTAAAATATTATTAACCAAATCAAGATCCAACTTTTATGGAATATTTTATTATATTTGTTGGAGGGAAAAGGAATTTGACTTGGGTCAAATCCCTTTATTTGTAAATAATAAATAAATAAATGATTTATTTGTCATTTTAAGGATGTGGTTGAGTAATAATCAAATAAATAATGATTTATTTAATTATTTAAGGGTGATTTAGTTATATTCAACAAAGAATATTATTTAAATAAGGTTTAAATAATTGTTCTTAAGAAATAATAAGATAAATAATGATTTATCTAATTAATTTCCTTGTCTTGGGTTAAATATAACCAGGAATATTAATTAAATTGTTGTTTAACTAATTATTCCTTGAGGAAAATCAAACAAATGTAAATTTATTTAATATTTCCTCATGGAGTTTCCTGTTTAGACCATAAACAACTTAATAAAGGTGGTTTACTAAGTTATTTTTCATAGTGAATGCAATTTTACTTAGGGTAAAATTGGTCTTACGTGGTGTACTTGGGTCCATCTAATAACAATAGTTTAGATGATCAAAAAAAGGTGTAACACTCTTTATTGACAGTTTCCCTCTCACTTTAGTTGCAATTGTATATCTATTTCAGTGAGTTTTCTCAATTGTTGATTTCACGCACCTTCACCTTCACAAGTCTCACTTTCACTTTTGTGACTGTTGTTTTACTTTATTTTACTTTAACAAGTCTATTTTTCACTTTAACTTCAATCTAGCATGTTTTGATTTCAATTTATTTATATTTTTCAAGTGTCTTTTTCAAGTTTTCTTACTAACGCAAATGTTGCTTCTAACCATTTCCACTCTTCTATGTGTCACGCCTTTGTCCATCACTAGAGGGAGTTCTAGCACACTCTCCTACATTATATTGTCATATATATCATTATAATATGAATTAAACACATTCTTACAGCTTGGCACACTTTCTGGTCACAGTTGACACTTCTATCGCAACTTGTATTCTAAGTGTTGCAATGTGGTGTTTCAACTATCACACTTTGAAATAAGAGTGTCTTTGTTGTCATTTCAAGGTGTGATTTTTGTTCATGATTCCTATCCATTACCATGGCCTTTATTGATAGAATTCATGTGTGCAATTTGTGTTTGAGTCTTGTGTAGATGTGTTTCTCTCTTGTACTACATCAATCCCACACTTAGCCACTTTGGATCACTTCTTGGTTCTCCCTCTCAGTGCAAGTTGTAAATGAATTAATCCTCTTACCAATTGATGAGAATAGTCTATCCATGAACCTCATGGATAGAATATTTCCCTCCTATATTGGTGCATTGAGCCTATATAAGGTCATCTCCTTTGATTGCAAGTTGAGAACCTTCAAATCATAGTCACCTAACCCTTATTTCTTGTACAAACTCTCTACACTAAGTTTTGATTACCTCTACCTTGCATAGAACATATATAACTTATATCTAATAGTAAGGACCTCTTCCATCCCCTTGAAAAAGTAAACTACATAATGCAAATTCCCTCCTCCCTTCGTAATGCAGTGAGAACCTTCCAAGGAAATGTGACTTGATCTTTTGCTACTTTCCTTTGCCAACTACACAATTTTCCTTTTCTAGCAAGCCTCCCCTGGTGAAAGTCACATTTATAGTATATAGAAATCCACTACAAAATAAAATTGTGTTATACTTTAAACATCCTCCTCTTCCTTCCCAGTGTAGGATGCAGTTTCAATCAGCAGTGACTCAACTCTTAGCCACTAGACTTTCCCAGTGCACAAATTATTAGCTCATATCTCTTGCTCCCAGTGCATGACAAAATTCTAGTTAATAATGTAGCTTGCTTATAGTCTTGCTAAGGAAAATTTCACTGTCCCTTAAGCCATCTCAGCACATAGCACAGTTCTATTCAGCAGTCTATCAAACCTTATCCACTAGACTCTTCCATTATGTTGAAGCTTGTCCTACCTCTTCTCTTATGTGCATTGTGTAGTTCTAGTCCACATTCATGGCTTCCCTCGGTCACTTTGAAGCTCAAATATGATATCATTGTCTCATTATCCCTTGAGCCCTATGCACTATGCAGTTTCAGTCACCAAGCTCATCAAATTATCTCTTGCACTTGCCCACTATGTAGGACCCTGAACAACCCCAATTAATAGTGCATGGAGTAGTTCTCATGAGCAGTGGTGACTTCATTATCCATTGATGAGCTCAGTTATGCAATCCTCAACAAGCCCTCACTCCTCATTCGTTACATAGGTGCATCATATTCAGCCTCGTCCATAAGAAAATTAGGGGTAGAATAGATGATTTTCAGACTAATATTTCCTTGTTATGAGTGAAATTCATTGGCAGGTGTACCATTACAAAATGGCAAGGATATTCTCAAGCAAGATATCAAGAAGAGGATACAATGAAGCTCTTGTAGAGAAGAATCATGAATAATAATCACCACGAAGACATAGAGAGATCCTTGAGCATGATAGAATGAAGACATTATATGATAACTCAGAAAGTCTCGATGTTGATCCTAGACCATTTGGAGGGCCAAGATGAAGTACAAATCAGTTTTATCATGAAGAATGCAACACATAGCAACAAATATAGTAGCTTAGGATTTCCACATCATCATGGAGTTCCATGTCATCATTTCCAAGTCATACCTTGTACATGTGTCATCACAATTTCATATGTGTCAATGTGTCTTGCCACGTCATGTGGAATGTAATTATGTATCATCAAAAGGAAAATGATAAAATGTAAATGTGTGGAAGTCCAAGAGTCACTTATGCAATATGAAAAGTCACATGTAGACTAAAGATTCCAAAGAGTTCAAAATTCATTTAGGAGTCCAAGAGTCATGAGGGTAGCTCAAGAGTAATAGGGGATATGAAAGATCATTCCTCTTGTTATAAAATAAACCTCATAACTCAAGAAAGTGGATTTTTTAGGCTTAGGCTTTGGAAATCTAGATTTGGATTCTCTAGCTTGGCATATGAGAGGATGTCATTCCTTGGAGAAGCAAGAAGTGACTTTATGTTTCACGGTTGGAGCTAGTGTCTCACCATTGTAACTATGTACTTGTATATTTCACCTAATTATTATAAGCTCATTGAGCCAACACATCTTCATGTATGTATATTGAATGTTGTAAGCGTATTATTTAGATGTTTGTGGTATATTTTATGTTCATATGTACTAAATAAATTGAACTACTTCATTTTCTTTAGTTCTTATCTTGCTGAATGTGTGTTGTATTTACTTTAATGATCATTGTGTCCATGTGAACTATTTTACTAGATAACTAATGAATATTTTCTTTCTCTCGTGTGCCTCTCTTAGGATAGTACTATTACTTTCCTTCTAGAGACTCACTCTTATCTCCCCTCTCATGAAGGTATCCTTTTACACTTTGAAATTGTTGTTTCATAGTGTCCATTTGCTTACTTATTTCAAAGGTTGTGTTTAATTTCTTATGTTACCCATTGCAGCTAAGCAAAAAATTAAGTAATGGTGTCCAAGCTTATACTTCAGATGGGGATCCTACTCCAAATTTTGTGAGGTATAATTAGGACTTCACATCAGGGAGACCCCCTATATGTTGGCATATTTCCAACACCATCAACATTATGGTGCTAGAAGATGAGATGTTGTTGTGCACATTGAGTCTCTTTTTCATATCTCATCTTAAATGGATCTTCCAAAAATCATACTCCTGGGGTGTTTTTATAATAGATACAATGGTAAATCATTGATACTCGATGAAAGTATTTATCACTTGTCTCAATTAAATTTTTATGGTGAGGATGGAACATCCATAATCGAGCACATTTCTAATTTCCTCAATTTTTGTGAATTTCATGAAATAAATTATGAATATGTTGCTCTTATACTTTTTTTCCTACCCCTTAAAGGTCGACTTAACTGACGGTGTCATCCTTACCATCTGATTTTGTTCATTCATTTGATTAATTCCTCAAGGAGATTCATGAAGCCTTTGATAGATATTATTACTGATATGTTTATAAAATGATTAATCAACTTAGAATGAATCTTGATGAAACAATAGAGGATTTTGCTAATATATTCCTTCACTTACTGTTAGGTCCCTATATTACCAGTATAGTCCCTTATTGTTATTATTGTACCCCTGTAACCCCCATATTGTTATTATTGTGCCCTTAAATTATTATTGTTGGTTCGGCTAGGATTACATTGTGGCCCCATGGACTCCTATATACAGAAAGGAGGTTTTTTAATTTGTATCATCCAAGAATTGTTCATTCATGTAATGTATTTGAGGTTTCCCCTCAAAGTGGCTTATTTCTAAGGCATTGATATCTCTTTTCTTCTATTTTTGGAGCTGATTTCACAACATTTGGTATCAAAGCTTTGGACTCTAGGGTTTCACTGCTCCAAAAAAGTCATCGTGGAATTTTTGCTATAACTTTTTTTCTATCGAGGCTCAAAAGCTGAAATTTTTATAGCGCTAAGCCGAAATCCTGAGGAACGTTGTCACAAAATTTCAAAGCTTGGTTCACAATATTTTTGGAGATATGATTTGTGGAAGTTATGGCTTTTTGAAGGCTCGTGAATTTAACCTAAACAGGCCATCGTGGAATTTTAGCTATAACTTTGTTTCCACAAAGTTTCAAAAGCTGAAAGGTTTAGAGCATAAAGCCAAAATCTCAAGGAACATCATCGCAAAATTTCAGAGCTTGTTTCGCAATATTGTCGAAGATATGGTCTGTGGAAGTTAGAGATTTTTCAGGCTCCCGAATTTCATCTCAAAGAGGTGATCGTGGGAAAATCATCATAACTCTCTCTCTGAGCATCAGATTGGAATTTTGTAAAAATTGGTAGCAAGTACATGGATTTTAGTTTCATTTTTATCAAATTCAGAGCCAAAGGAGGAAACAATGACACGTGGCATGCCATACAAGTTCACTCTACTGAACCAGTCCATAATTATGTCATTGCGGGAGATTGGACATAAATTTGTCTTGAAGAATTCAAATCAGGTCAGACCTATGGAATTTGAAAGAAGCTTCAAAGAACTACTATAGGGCTGAATTCCAGATATTTAGGATCTGCAAGTATAGAGATAAGTCAATTTCAATATGGAGCTCCTCAAAAGCAAGTAAAAGGTGTGTATTTTTTTTTTTTCCGGATTGCATAAGTCTTGTTTGAAGAATCAAGTTGAATTAATTCCAAGGGAATATTGTAGAATAGATATCAGTATTGGATTCTAAAATGGCCCCTAAAAATAATTCAACACCCATTAAGCCTTTAGAAGGCTCTACTATGACTCATGAAGACGAAGAATGGCAACATGACATATCAAAATTACAAGAGAAAGTGCAACAAATTTTTCTCTCCCAAAGAGCAACAGAAAATGACATGGAAGTTTTGAAGAAAGGTGTGGAAATTAAGATGGATGGTTTGAAGAAAGGCGTGGAATCTAAGATGGATGGTTTGAATAATGCCATGGAAGCTAACATGGATGGAATGGAATCTAAGATGGATGACATGGAAGCTAAGATGGAAAACATGAAGAATGATCTAAAAGTAGACATGGAAGGTTTGAAAAAGTTGATACAAGAAATTTTTCCTAACGGTGAAAATATAGTAGAGGAAACTCATGATGAGAACAAAATAAATGTTAATCGTGATTTCATAAACTCTAATGTTGGAGGGAAGAACCACCATATTCCAAAAATGGATATGAGGAAGTTTGACGGAAAGGATCCTGTAACATGGATACTACAGATGGAGCAATATTTTAATCTCAATAATGTGCAAAACACACAAAAGGTACGCATTGCAACTTTACATTTAGAACAAAATACATTTGTATGGTATCTATGGCTTTGCTCCCGTAAAAAAAATTGTCACTTGGTCAATTTTTACAGAGGAAATTATAGCACATTATGAGGATACAAAGAGAAACACTTTCTTTAGGCAATTGAAAATCTCAAACAAAAGTGTTCAGTGGGGGAGCACATTGAGGACTTCCAAAAATTTAATATAAGGGTAGCTGACATTCCAGAGGAACACAAGATTAATATCTTCATAGGTACTTTAAAGGATAAAATCCAACATGAAGTTTGCGTTTGGGAACCTGATTCATTGGAAAAGGAATTCAAGTTGGCAAGAAAATTGAATGTAAAATTATGGAAACAAGGAAGCCTACCACTCACATATATAAAGATGGAAGTGTTGCTACTCCTAGACTTCCACAACCTACAAGGTTGGCACCACAAAAATTGGAGGAAAAAAGAGAAAAAGGGATTTGCTACAGTTGTGATAGTAAATACACTAAATGTCATAAGTGTGCTGAGAAGAAATTATTTTACATAGATTGTGAAGAGGAAGAAGAAAATGAACAAGAATCTTCAAAATAAGAGGATATACACCAAAAACCAATCCTAGAAGAGGGTGAACGAGTCTCGAATATTATCTATTTTGGCATTGCGTAGAATTATCACTCCTCAAACTCTCAAGATAGAAGGACATATCAAGAAGAAAAAGTAATAGTGTTGATTGATTCAGCTAGAACCCATAATTTTATTCATTGTAAGGTAGCCAAGGAATTGAATTATTTCCTATACCCAGCACCAGAATGTCAAGTGATGGTTGCAAATGGAGGAACTATAAATTTCTCTATAAAATGCCATAATATCAAGCTAACCATGGGGAAATATGTATTGAATAGTCCAATGCTTTCCATTCCTATGGGAGGTGCTGATGTTGTACTAGGAGTACAATGGTTAGAATCTTTGGGGACGGTAGCTTTTAATTTTGAAGAAATTTTCTTGAAATTTTTTTCGTAAGCTACAGTCTTAGAATGTGGCATTATGTAGTTGGGAACATAATAATCTCTAATGTCATGACAAATCATCTGAAGAAAGAACAACGAGGCTTAATTGCACAATTATGCTCACTGGAAGTTACAACATCAAAATCAATTATTTATCCAGATCTCCAAAAAGTCTTGGACAATCATTCCAAGGCATTTGAAACTCCCAAAGGAATCCCACCTATTCATGATCATGATCATGCTATTCATTTGATTCCAGGAAGTGTCCCTCCAAACATCAGGCCTTACAGATATCCTTATGTCTAAAAGAATGAAATTGAACGTATGATTACAAAAATGTTAGAGGCTGGTATAATTCAACCTAGTCAAAGTTCTTTCTCTGCTCCAGTAGTATTGGTGCACAAGAAGGATGGATCATGCCGCATGTGTCCGGATTATAGGGAGCTCAATAAGCTCACTATTAAAGATAAATTTCCCATTTCTATGATTGATGAATTATTGGATGAATTACATGGAGCAATTTATTTAACCAAGTTGGATCTTCGTTTAGGATATCATCAAATTAGAATGAAGACTGAAGATATTCCAAAAACAAAATTTCGAACTCATGAGGATCATTATGAATTTTTGGTCATGCCTTTTGGCCTTGCCAATGCACCTTCTACATTTCAAGGGTTGATGAATTGCATTTTCAAACCCATCCTTAGAAAATTTGTGCTAGTATTTTTTGATGATATACTAATCTACAACAGGTATTGGAAGGATCATGTTCAATATGTTGACAAGGTGCTCAAACTATTCCAGGAGAAACAATTATATGAAAAAACATCCAAATGTTTCTTTGGAGTACAAGAGGTGGAATATCTGGGTCATATTGTATCTCATGAGGGTGTTAAGGTAGACCCTAACAAAATTCAAGCCATTAAGGATTGGAAAGTCCCCACAATCATAAAGCAAGCTAAGTAGGATTTCTCGTGTTAATGGTGGTATTATCACAAGTTTGTTAAGAATTATGGGAGAATAGCAACACCTCTAACAACATTATTGAAGAAAGATGCATTTTCATGGACTCCTGAAGCAACTAAGGCCTTTGAACATCTTAAAGAGGCAATGTTCCTAGCACCGGTCTTAGCTATGCCAGAATTCAAAAAAACCTTTATTGTGGAATGTGATGCCTCAGGAAATGGAATTTGGTACTTTTTTAATGCAAGAAGGAAGACTCATTGCTTTTGAAAGTCATCCAATCAAAGAAAAGTATTTACAGAAAGCTATTTATGAGAAGGAAATGTTAGCAATATTGCATGCACTAAAGAAATAACAAACTTACCTAATGGGAAGACACTTCAAGGTAAAAATTGATCATGATAGTCTTAAACACTTTTTGGAACAAATACTATCTTCAGAAGAGCAGCAAAAATTGGTCACAAAGATGTTGGGTTATGACTTTGAAATAATATACAAAAAAAGGAAGCTAAATTTTGTTGCAGATGCACTCTCAAGAAATAATGAAGAGGTGGAAGCATTGATTTATGACATTTCTATTATCCAATCAGATTGGATAACCAAAGTAAGGGATGAATGGAAGAAGGACGAAGAAGTGTGGACACTCATTCAAAAGTTGCAGTAAGATCCTAGTACATCTGATACATTTAGTTGGAAAAATTATTCCTTATGGTACAAAGATCGCTTATATATTTGTAAGAATTCCCAACTAAAACAAAAGGTTCTTTTGGAATTGCACACTTCTCCTTTAGGAGGACACTCGGGATTTTTAAAAACCTACCATAGGATGAAGAAATAATTTTTTGGGATGGCCTTAAATATGATATTCAAAAGTTTGTGGCGGAATGTTTGGTTTTCTAGAAGAATAAAGTTGAGACAATTAAGACCCCGGGTCTTCTACAACCTTTATCCATTCCAAGTCAATGTTGGTAGGAGATTTCAATGGATTTTATCACAAGTTTACCTAAGGCCGAAGGAAAGAGTGTCATCATGGTGGTAGTTGATAGAATTACCAAGTATGCACACTTTTGTGCATTATCTCATCCATTTAAAGCAAGTACAGTTGCTACTACATTTATGGACACAATTCAAAAGCTACATGGAAACCCAAGTGTTATTGTGAGTGAGAGAGATCCCATTTTTACTAGAAATTTTTGGACGAAGTTATTTTCTTGTTTGGGTACTCAATTAGCTCATAGCTCATCTTATCATCCTCAATCCGATGGTCAAACTGAGATATTAAATAAATGTTTGGAAGGATATCTTCGTTGTTTTGTATCTTATAAACAAACATAATGGGTCAAGTGGTTACCTCTCGCTGAATGGTGGTATAACACTTCCTTCCATACTGCAGCAAAAATGACCCCATTTATGGCACTTTATGGATATCATCCATCGTTCATCACATCATCTTTAAGAGAAAATTCGAAGGTTCAAGCAATGGAATATCACATCGAGCATCAACAAGAATTTCTCCAACTCTTAAAGGATAACATGAATTTTGCACAAAATCGAATGAAACGATAGGCAGATCAACATCGTAGCGAGAGAAGTTTTGAGAAGTTTTGATGTAGGAGACTGGGTATTTTTACAGCTACAACCATACAAAAAAATGTCCCTCAAGCAAGCTAGGAAGGATAATAAATTATCTTCAAAGTACTATGGTCCTTACAAGGTGTTGCAAAAGATTGGTACTATGACATACAAATTGGAGCTTCCTGCTTCTTCACGAGTGCATCCAGTTTTCCATGTTTCATGCTTAAAGAAGGTTTTAGGTGAAAATCTTCTAGTTCAAACAATATTTTCAGAACTTGATGAGGAAGGAAAAATCATATTGGAACCTTAAGCGTTCATGGAAACAAGAACTCGAGAGCTATGAAATCGATCAATTTCAGAGTATCTCATCAAGTGGAAGAACTTACCCACTGAAGATTCTACATGGGAGGATGAGAATTTTATATAGAAGCACCTAGAGCTACTCAAGCATTGAGGACAACACATTTTTGAAGTAGAGGGGCATGGTAGGTCCCTATATTACTAGTATAGTCCCTTATTGTTGTTAGTGTAACCCTCTTATTGTTATTATTGTACCTCTGTAAACCCCATATTACGTGATGGCCCCACTAGGATTACATTGTGGCCCCATGGACTCCTATATATAGAAAGGAGGTTTTTTAATTTGTATCATCCAAGAATTGTTCATTCATGTAATGTATTGTAGGTTTCCCCCTCTAAGTGGCTTATTTCTAAGGCATTGATATCTTTTTTCTTCTATTTTTAGAGCTGGTTTAACAACACCTATGTTATGAGTTTCCTGAAGAACATATGAATTTGGATTTATTAATCAAACAAAAGTTTGATATTTTGGTTCATATCTCTGTGAAGTAATGTGAATATGAACCCCCAAACCATCTTTTTCTCCCAATTTTTTCAAACCACGAGACACCTCTAATATCATAGGAGGAACATACTATTCCTTTTATTAATTTTCCTCCTACTTTTCCAGTACCAATTTGGGTGCCTCCTTGTGATAATGATAAAGTTGGGAAATATGGAAACCAAATTGTTGATCCGTCTTTTCAACCTTCATCCAATTCCCATGATTTATATATGATGGAGGAAATATTGGAATGGTACATGGAGCCTAAGGTGAAGACTAATACCTTGGCTTTTCAAGATGGTATTAATGAATGTAACCTCAATATTGAATTTGATTTTCCTAAAAGGGATGTATGTTATCTTCTATATTCTTTTCATCGTGAGACATTGTCCCTTTATCTGCTTGATCAGTCTCTTTCAAAATCTTCTAATTCTCAATTTACCAACCTAAACAGTGATTAGGTGCAAGATAGTCACATTTCATAGGTAGAGGAGCATAAAGGTGTTTATTCTTCCGATATTTCTTCCTTTTTTGAAAATCCTCTATGTTAGGAAGATGTTCCTTGATTCTTGGCTGATTTGAAACTTATTCATATTTATAGCCAATCAAATGAAGTCCAAACCCTTAAACAGGAGAAATTCTTGGGAAACCATCATTCTAGTGATGTTGACCCCATTTATGTATATGATGATGAATTCCTAGGTGCAACAAGTTATATTTCAGTTTCTCAAGAATATTTTTATTTGAAATATTTAGATCAAGAATCTAATTTGATCAAAGAATATTTTCTTAAGGAAACTTCTGCTTCAAATCACTATTCCTTGTGTCTTCTTACTTACATGCATTACTCTTCAGATCTCCCACTCAATAAGCAGAATTATGAATTGACACAAGGTAGTGAGTTCAACCATGATAAATAATGGAATGGCCAAATCATTGAGAATCCTTGCCATTCCTTATCATTTCCAGTCATGCATGAAGAAAATTATTTTGTTCAGGTTTCTCATGAGATTGATCCAATCTATCCATCCTTAGATGTTCAATTATAAGAATCTTATTACTTGGGTAGTTTTTTGTTCAAGTTATAAAGTCTAATAAAATTAGTGATGTATATGCCTATCATCTAGATATTAGTGACCTTGTTGAAATTGTTGGTATTATTTGTCCACACACCGTGCGTGATCTGGTCCAATCATCAAAATGCAATTCTACAACCTTTGGAAGTTTCGAGACTTGTTAGGAAGTCAAGCAAATTAAACTTCCATTGATGGTCATGACAAGTTCTTGCAATCCTGATGAGATCCATGAACTAGGTTAGATCTATATTTTCTCACAATTTTTTTTTCTTCGCATGGCTTCACTGGATGCAAATTCCTTCCTAGAAGATTTTCAATATTTCAGATATAGCTCTTTTAACTTTCAAGATTTTGTTTCTGATCGGATTATGGATTTTGTTTCACTTATTTCATCTTCATGCAAATCCTTGTATCGATCATGAGTTTGGAGTGTATATATTTCACGGATACATAGATTTATGAAATTTATCATTTTAAGTATTATCATTGGCAAAAGGATTCATACATATTGGATACAATTGAAAATAATCAACTCCTATTTTTTCTTGTGAATATTTTGATGCTAGTCATTTTCTTTATGGCACAAGATATCCTCTTGAGTGTTAGTGAATGCTTAATTTTTTTTTTGAATCAAGTTCCTCTTTTTCATCTATTGTATCTTGACTAGTTACATATCGTTTCTATACTAGCATGCATTTTCAATCTCTTCAATGATGGTGATGTTGGTTAAGTTTGTAACTTGTTACAAGGAAACCGTTTATAAAATTCATCATGTGAAAGAAACAATTATGTTGTTCAAAGAATTTGAAAATTTGTTCCAACTCATTTATATTTATTATATATGAATCGTAAATCCTATATCTTAATAAATCTAATCATAATTGTGGTCCTAACATCTATCGTTCAACTAAACATTTTCCCACTAGTATGCCTAATGATAGTTGTTTTAGATCGATTGATCCTTATGATTAATAAAATCATGATTTAGATACTTATCAAGTAGTTGAGGCACTTCAGCCTTTGCTAATAGTTATGTCAGGTTCTTACATTCTTAACCAACTTTCTGAACATGTTCAAATCAAATATATTTCACAATATTCTCATCCCGATTCCGTGCCATTAATTGAAATTCATCTTTTCAAGGATTTTAGGGTTTTCAAGAGTATTGTTTCAAATTTCATAATCCAATTTATGATTGGTTGGAAGCATCGTACTTATCAATACCCTTTGCTAATAAAAATATTTGGTCTTTTATCATGCTTTCTAAGAAGGACAACACCGGAGAAGGTACATTCACAAGAAATCTTCAAGGTTTGTTTGATTATGGTTCTTATCGAAAAGGTAAGGATGCAAGTTGGTTAAATTTATTTATCATGACATATATTTTTTTTGACATGAAATAACTTCAATATTTTTTGCAAGCTATTCAAGTTCTTATGTTTTCTTTTGCACATTGTTTATGTTGGATGTAATCACTTGTTTCTATATGTTTGCAGGTCAAGAGTAGTCACAATGGCTACATTGGAAATATAGTACACTTAGCCCTGACCTTCTAGATGGTTAGGTTAGGAGTAGGTTTAGCTAAATTCTAGTTCCCTTCTTCATTCATCCTGCACTTTCTCTCCTTTATTCTTTCCTCTATTTTCTTACTTGTTTTGCATGTTGTTTCTAGTTCAGTTCTCCATTTTCCTTATTATTTGACCTTGTTTCATCCTATATTTTCTTTCATGTGTTGCTCAAAAAAACTCTGCATGAAAATTTTTTCTTTCGGATCAAAATACAATGTGGAAAAACTTGAAAAGGGAAATTGTGATGATGAACAATTCTTGACTGGTCTCTCATCCTCTTCTTTGTCTAGGTTTATATATATTTAAATTCAATGATGTCTCGATGGAAAATATTATTTTTTCTAGATTAAAATCCTTTGGCCAAAATATGAAGCATGTATCTTTACTGGTATTTTCATTCTTGACTCAACCTAATATTGAATGGTGTCTCAACATGTTGACTCAACCAAGTAGAGAAGGGAAAGGAGAAAAATTTAAACAATCATATCAACTTCAATTATCTTTTTAATCCCTTAAGAAAGTAACAACCTCTCTTGCAAAGTAAATAATTCAAGATTCCTCTTCCACTTTTCCTACATATGTTCAATAAATGCTTCAAGCATATATTTCAAATAAAATAAGAGGTGAAGAAGAGAAAGTATTCCTTCATAGAGAGGTGAAGTAAGAAACTTCGTCGAGGTACTAAATAGGCTTGTTGGAAGTGCAACAATGCTTGTGTTTCCTTGAGGTGAATCTGCCAATGTACTGAACAAGCTCAGTAGAAACAAAGAAACACTAGGGAATTTACTCAACTATAATATCAAAATATCAGTGCACTCATTATCCTTCGTCCCTATCGAAACATTTGAGTATGACTAGTATTATGTTGATGTGTTTCAAGTTGGGAAAGGAATAAAGGAGACCATATCTTAAACGATAATAAGTGATAAATATAAGGTAATATACATGGTGAATCAATACTTCCTAAAACATTTAGACCTTTCAATTAATGATAAAACCTGAATAGAGAAGTTGGATTTCTACTAGTGTGTCACCAAGTGTTGATGTTCTGATCAACACCCTCCAAAATTTTTCTTACACTTTAATTTTAGAGCCTATTTAGGATCTTAAAATCTGTCGTTTTATGGTCACTTCATCGTCAGTCAATTTTTTGTAAAATGTTTGAGTCTTCTTATTAGAATATTTTAAGTTCCAAAGTCACTTGCTTACACATGTTGATTCCTTAATGAATCTATAAGTGTGTTTCCTTCTATGCAAGCTTAGTTAAGAACTACACAACCCTTGAAAGTAAGGCTTACACAATATCTGGGAATGATCCTTGCTCAATTTTTAATACCATGCACTATACGACCTATGCCAATATTCGGTGCACACTTTTTACTAATAATTTTCCTCTCACTTTGGTTGCAATTATATTTATGTTTCAGTGAGTTGTCTCAATTGTTGCTTTCATGCACCTTCACCTTCACAAGTGTCACTTTCACTTTTGTGACTATATTTTTTCTTTCTTTTGCTTTACGAAGTGTCATTTTTACTTTATATTTGATCTTGAATGTGTCACTTTCGGTTTCTTTATCTTTTGCAAGTGTCATTTTCATGTTTTCTTACTGTTGCAAATATCGCTTCTAATACTTTCCACTCTTGTATGTGTCGCACCTTTGTACATCACTAAAGGAATTTATAGAAAACTCTCCTACATTATATGGTCCTATATATCATTATAATATGTGCTAGACACATTCCTAGATCTTGGTGCACATTCTAGTCATAGTCAACACTTTTGTTGCAATGTGGTGTTTCAATTGTCGCACTTGGAAATAAGTGTTGCTTTGTTGTCATTTCAAGGTGTGATTTTTGTTCATGATTATTGTGAATTAACATAGCTATTTTTATTGTATTCATGTGTGTGATCTATGTTTGAGTCTTGTTCGAATGATTTTCTCTCTTGTACTAAATTGGTCCCACACTTAGCCATTTTGGAGCACTTCTTGGTTATCTTGTCGAGTGCAAGTTGTAAAGGTGGTAAAACTATTAATAGGTGATGAGAACAGCCTATCCATGAACCTCATTGATAAAATATTTCCCTCTTGGAATTTTGTACTAAGCATCTATTAAGTTTAGCTCCTTTGATTGCAATTTGAGAACCTTGATTGTACAAACTCATTACATTGATTTTTGATTAATTCTACCTTGCATGGAACATAGAGAACTTCTATTTGATAACAAGTACCTCTTCCATCCCATTTCAAAATCAAAGTGTGTAATGCAAAGGCCCTCCTACCTTCGCAGTGCAGTGAGAACCTTCCGAGGAAAAGTGACTTGATATTTTGTTTCTTTCCTTTCCAACTGCGCAATTTTCCTTCCTAATGAGACTCTCCTAGTGTAGGTTTCATTTCTAATAGACATTGAGAAACTACAACATTAAACTATGCTACCCTTTTAGCCTCCTATTCCTTCCTAGTGCAGGGCATAGTTTCATTCAATAGTGACTCAACTCTTAGCCACTAGACTTGTGCAATGCATATAATACTGGCTCAAATATCTTCCTCCAAATCCATGGAAAAATTTTAGTTAATGGTGGAGCTTCCCTGCAATATTTCTAAGGAAAATTGTGTTATCACTTAAGCCTCCTCTTCCATATTAGTGCATGGAGTAGTTCTAGTCAATAGGCTATCAAACCTTATCCACTAGACTCTCCCACTACACTAAATCATGTCCTACCTCTTATCTTTTGTGAATTTTGTAATTATAGTCCATAGTCAGGGCTTCCCTCAGTTAGTATGAATCTCAAATTCACTATCACTATCCCCTTTTCCCCTGAGCCATGTGCATTGCGTAGTTTCAGTCAATAAGCTCATCACATTATCTCTTTCACTTTCCCACTGCATTAGACCCTAAATATCCCCTCTTCATAGAGCATGGCACAGTTCTAGTGAGAAGTGGTTCCTTCCTTAGCCACTTCTAAGCTCAACTACATCATCCTTAACAAGCCCTTCCTCCTTATTCCTTACACAAACCCTTCAAAGTTAGTCTCTTCCATGAGAAAATTAAGGGTATAATAGATGATTTTCACACTGATATTTCCTTGTTATGAGTGAATTCCATTCCCAGGTGTACCACCTCAACATGGTAAGGATATGCTCAAGGAATATGTCAAGAAGACGATACAAGGGAACAGTTTCAGAGAAGAAGCATGAATAAGAATCACCATGAAGACATAGAGAGATAATGTACCATGAAGAAATGAATACATTGTATGATAACTCAAAAGATCCTGATGTTCATCCAAAACCCTTTGGAGGGTCAATATGAAGAACACATCATATTTATCATGAATAATGAAAGACATAGCACCAAAGATGGTAGCTTGGAATTACCACATCATCATGAAGTTCCATGTCATCATCACTAAATCATGACTTGTACATGTTCTATCACAGTGTCATTTGTTTCAATGTGTCTTGCACATCATGTGGAATGTAATTATGTATTATCAAAAGGAAAATGAAAAAATGTAAATGTGTGGAAGTTCAAGAGTCACATGTCTAATATGAAAAGTCACATATGGACCAAAGAGTCATATAGAAGCTCAAATATCATTTAGGAGTCCAAGAGTCATGTGGGTAGCTCAAGAGCCATAGGGGATATGAAAGGTCATTCCTCTTGTTATGAAATAAACCTCATAACTCAAGAAAATTACTTTTTGAGGCTTAGACTTTGGAGAGCTAGCTTTGGCTTTTGTAGTTTGGCATAGGGGAGGAGTTCATTACTTGGAGAAGCAAGAAGTGACTTAATTTTCCACTATTGGAACTAGTGTCTCACCATTGTAACTATGTACTTATATCTTTCACCTAATTATCAGAAGCTCATTGATCTGAAACATCTTCTTGCATGTATCGTGAATGTTGTAAGAATATTCTTTAGATGTTTGTGGTGTATGTTATGTTTATATGTACTAAATAAATCGAACTAATTCATTGGATTTAGTGCTTATATTATTGAATGTGTGTTGTATTTTCTTTAATGATCGTTGTTCCTATGTGAAATATTTCGCTAGATAACTATAAAATATTTTCTTACTCTCATGTGCCTCTCTTAGGATGGTACTATTATTTTCCTTCTAGAGACTCACTCTCGTCTCCCCTATCTTAAAGGTATCCTTTTACACAATGCAATTGGTGTTTCACAGTGTCCACTTTCTTTCTAATTTCAAAGGTTATGTGTTAATATCTTATGTTACCCATTGCAACCAAGTAAAACCTTAAGTGATGGTGGTCAGGTGATTTGTATGTTAAGTTGATTGAATATTGTGTAAAATTTTGCAAGTGTTTAAATTAGGGTTTTAAGCCTCTTTTGTCAAATTATTAAACACATAAACATGGAATTAAAACTCAGTTTTTGAAGAAAACATAAGGCATATCACTATACCAGTAAACACATAGCAAAAACTGATGAAGGAGCTCACCTCTCTTGGGTTATGTCTCCTATTCCAGCTTCCAATGGTTGGGCCTCTTTCATTTTTCTCAAAAAATGGTGTTTACATCAAGTTACAATGCTCAAATGGTTGTAATGATAGCTCCAATGGCTTCAGAATTGTCAAAAACCATTATCTAGACTCTTTCTTCTCCAAAAAATGATTAAAATTGAAGAAGTTATGATCCTCACAAGTTTTCTAGTTGTTCGTCCTACAATTTCGACCTGCCTACAAACTATCCTACAATTTCACCCCAACAAGCGCTAACTAAGTGAATTTTTATCTACCTGTTGGCGCAAATTGTGGCCTCATTAATTTTTCCTATAATGGCTATGGACCAAATATTGAATTCATATATTAGGGGGTCGGGCTAAGCCCTGGCCCCTAGTCCCGCCCTTGTTTCCCATGGGCACGGTGACCAAGGTTGGGGCTAGCCCTGGCCAGCCCCCCAAATGCGCATAATGTAAAATTTATATACAAGTTTTAACACATTTATATTAAGAACTAAATGGAGGTGTAACGGTAATTCATGTGGATTGCTGGCGGGAGGTCATGATTCTGACCCTCGCCGACCTCAACTTGAACATTAAATATTTTTTTGCCAATGGGGATATGCCACATGGTAGCCTCTGATTAGGCCACACGGTGGCCTCTGATTGGGACACATGGTGCCCTCTCATTGATCCATCCATCAACCAATAAATTTCAACCAATTCACAGCTAATAAAAAAGTAACAATTGGTGATCATCCATTGATCGAAGGAGACCAGTCACCATGCTGATGTCATCATGATGTCAACTGTTTGGACTGCACAGTCAACAACCCAGTCAGCATGTCTACAAAAATTTTTCCTATTTGACCAAAACTTCAGATCGCAATTACAGGAGCATATGGTGTCAATTTTTCACGAAAAAAAATGTGTCTGATTCAGAACAATGATATCTATGCAAGTGCACTATTTTCGTTCCATTCTAATAAATTTTAATTTTAAGCATAAATTTGATGCACCTGATCATTCCTCCCCACTCGAAGCCTTTTGATCTCCAAAATATCTTTATCTTTCAGTAAATATATGATGGTTCAGATCCCTCACCCTTCTAGTCTCTATCCACTTAAAATTGCTTGAATGCGACATTTTGATCTTTTCTTAAAAACTGATCATTTCCCCTAACTTTGGTGACCTTGAATTTTTGTTGTAGATACCATCTTGCTACAATTTCCCAAAATTTTTAGAACAACGGTGTGTACTTGAATTAATAATCACATTCACTCCTTGGTATTTAATAAAATGAAACTTAAACAACTTCAAATTCTTCTCACCTTGAACATTGTTGACACAATGATGTTTAACATGACTCGCTTTTTGATGGGCTCGAATCTTGACCAAATGTGATTTCCTTCACCATGGAGCATCCCATTTCAAATACAACACTTTGTGATACCCACAAGAAGGACTTTTGAACCCAATGACCTCTTCGTAAAATTTATTTGGCACTTCTCTTTGACCTTTGCACTTTTTTACACTAGCATCTTGTTCACATCATTGTCTTACAATGATGCATGTTGCTGCAATTTTACCTCATATTTTTTACCTCTTTTAGGAAGAAACATGTTAGACTCTTGAAACATCTTATCATAACCATTAGCAACCTTAATGAAATCATATTTTCCATTTGATGCATCTCCTTGAAAGGCCTCATTCACAACATATTCATGCTTGAACATTACCAAATAAAATTTTTGACTAGCATTCACAATTATTTTCATTTGTCTAGAATTCATAAGAGACAAATTCATCTTCTTCCTATGCGCTCTAACAGTGTAATCAATCCCATTCTTGAACAAGTGATACTTATTCTCATGGCGATGATTTATTTATATAATATCATAAAGATATGGGCTACCCAAAACAATACCATAAATATCAAGTGAAACAACATCAAGTTCAACTTAATCAAGAAATTTTGAAGTGATTTCAGATCCAAGTATGCATTTATTCATCACCTACAAATTTGCATTCTTACATCCAACCTAAATGATAAGATCTTGGATTATGAATGGTCTCTAAACTCAACTTCTTAACTAAGTCTTCAGAAACAAGATTTTATTTTGAGCCACTATCAAGTAGGGTGTCAATCTTAGTATGCTTTGAAATAATCCTAACATGGAAAAGCTCAATTATTGTTTCATCATCTTGAGTACTATTTAGAAAAATTGAAGAAACGGTACTTGAAATGTCCTTACATTTCAAACCCATTACTGTGATATTTTTTTCATCTCTGGAATCAAAACCTAAATCATGTGTTATTGTTGCAGTTGTCTTCTCATTCTCCTTGTTTTTAAGTTTTTTGGGTTGTTGGACCCTTTATTTTGGAAAAGGAATAGTTTTTAATTGCAGAGAACAGGTGGCAGAGCGCAATCACGGTAGATAGGGAGTTGTCACGGTTGCGGATAGTTGGAAGATAGGTGGCACGGAAATTGTGGAGAACAGTGCAGATGGCAAGTATGGGAGACAAAAACAATTAGCAAAACTCCCAGTAATCAAGAAGAAGCAGCAAACAACGGAGCAGGAAGAGAGTAAAGACTGAAAGTCACGTTGGCGGAAGAAAAAATAGGCAATCATCCAGCGCAGATGGGAGAGTCAGTTCAGCAGAGGGCCGAGTGAGAGAGCCGTAGGAGAGATTTTTTAGATCTCTTTTGTACTAAACCACCCTATAATAGAATCTACGGAGTAATGTATATTTTTTGATAACGATAATGAAATATGGTTCTTGTTGTGTTTGATGTTCTGAGTTAAGTGTTAATCAGTTTCTTATTGTGAATGTATGCCCCGTTTTAAATTTTAATTCAACATCCTAAATGTGCTTAATGAGTAATATCTTATACATAGTAGCGAGATCTATTTGTTGTTTCAAGTTCCTTTAGTTGCTCTGTATGGTTGTAATATTTTGGTACTAATTTTTCTCCTAACCTTACTAAGGTCACAACATGCCTCGAGTGAGATGCTCTGCTCCTTGGAGTAGGGTGAAAATGTCGGCATTGTGCTAGACTACTGTGGAAACCTTGTTGGCCTCTATCCTGAACCTGGGTCTTGCTCAGAGACCTCCTTTTTCACCAACAAATGGTTCCATTTTTGGGACCTGAAAATATTAATTTAGGAGCTACATCATGGTATCGTGGATCTATGAGAGAGAACTACGAAGCTGATGGGATAACCACTTAGACCAGTTCATATCACAACAAGCGAAGTTGTGACAACAAAGGGAGAAAACTATCAAGGATCGGGTCCTATTTTCTGAATCTGTAAGTGACCTGTAAGAAATTTTTTGGGGAAATTTTCCGGAAGAACTTTATAATTGGTTGCAGAGACTACAAGTCAAGTCACTTCAAGGAGGGTCGCGTAGGGTCTGTCACAAGTGGACACATGCAAACCTAGTAGCACTCCATCGATTAGACACCGATTTAACCCGAGCTATATATTTATGGGTATAATTTACCTTGGAAGGATACATTGTGGAATTTGCAGCCGAGTGTTACGAATCATTTTGAAAATCGGAAGATGTATTTAGATCCAGATTGCAGGGAGAACTGTTAAAGGAAATCCCGTAGTGGATCAAAGCTTTAATGGTGGACGAGGGTTTGATATAATTTCAAAAGTCTGAGATGGAGACTTAAACCTCTAGTAATGGGGGAAGGAGCTGAGGGAGAGATGCTACAAGTAAGTTATAAGGGGGAATAGGGATATGGATGTCGAAACCTCCAGTATATTGATAGAGCGACGAGCACATCGGAGGGCACAGATTGCTGATAAGTGGCGGGAAAGAGTGATGAAGGAGTTTTAGAAGTAGGAAAGTAGTCGATAGGACAAGGAGAAGGCACCGCAGACGAAAAAGTAAATGGAAGGTCAGACAGGATCCCAAGGAATAGGAGGGACCATCAAAGAAGTTAGGAAAGTGTATAGGAGCCCAGCCCAAAGATAAAAGGGATAAAATTCCAATGTGGAGGACATGCGCCCCAAGGAGATATCCAATGTGGAGTTGCATGTTGTGATGGAGCAACTATTTTGAGAGAGGCCGACACCTGTAATTCAAGGTAACTCTATTCCCCAAAGTTCAAGTAGCTCTAGTCCAAACCTTCCCCTCGTACTCTATCAGCCACCAAGTAAAAAAATTGTTAAGTTGTGGGAGTTTAGCAAGTTGAATAGTGTTAAGTCTACAATACAAATATATACTAGCTATAGTGCTAGTAATACAATTTCACAACCAAGAAGTAGAGGTTTTATTTTAGTACCACCCATACAAAGAACTATGGCGGGATCATTTACCCGATACTTAGAATTATTTGGGAGGGGAAACGATGATGTGGAGCAACACTGGTATCTCTGTGAAGCAATATGGAGGGCTCGACAGACACTAGAGGTGGTTAAGTTGATTGAGTTCCAGACTACTCTAAGAAAGAGAGCTCTTCGCTGGTTCATTAAATGGTCTGAAGCTCATCCAAACCCAGTGATAGATGATTTAAAGAAAGAATTTTTCAAAAATTTAAGTTACCTCAGACATATCAGCAAGGGTTATCTGAGATGTGGGAGATTAAACAACGAGAAGGTGAAATAACATGGGACCTAATGAGGTGGTTCAAGGAAGTGATTGGGGCACTTAGTTACTCGATTGATTCGAATCATCAGCGAGATTGTTTTATCAAATCACTTCTTCCGTTAACAAGAACTCCACTGACACAACAAAATATTGATACCTTACAAGATGCCCTGGAGCAAGCTATGAACATAGAGGCTATGGCGGGATATCTGCAAGAGCTTAGAGGAGGAGCATCATCTCAATACCCTTCCATATTGGGGCTACAACATCATATAGCAAGTTTAACGGAGAGTTTGAAGGACATTCAGCCGATATGACCTAGAAGGCCCAATGTGTGGTGCACCCATTATCTGATGGAGGGACACGTGGCCACAAAATGTCTAAGGTTGCGGGGGTAGAATGCGGGAGCTTCAGCAGCAGGAACACAAGGGACTCCACCAGATTGGGGAGTTGCGCAGATAAAAACTCAAGGATTATACCAATCGCAACCCCACTTTCCAGAGTTCCTCGCTCAACAAAATCAAACGACAACCGAACATTGCAAAATATGCAAAGGCATTGGTCATCCTCCATGACTATGCCCAATTTTTGCAGGAGTACTCCAACGTTCCAAAAAATATATATTGTGAGTTATGTGCTTCCATAACACATAATACATAGCAGTGTAGAGCCCTTGATGCACTGGTAGAACTATTGGACAGACCATCTTATAGAGTGAATGAGGCTCCAAGGGGATGAGGAGGAGGAATGAGAGGAGGCAGAACTGGAGGAAGAGGACCAGTAAGGTGCTACAACTGCAATCAAGAAGGACATGTAGCAATAGAATGGCTGCTACCTAGAATACCATGGTTCTCTTAGTGCAGAGTCAATACACATGCAACTGAAGACTTTCCAGAGTTAATTAAGAGGTGGGAGGAAAGAGTGAGACAGAGAGGAGAGAATCTAGTGAATGCATAACCAAGAATAGTAGAGGCTCAAGCTATGAAAAATGTAGCCATAGTAACCCAAGGAGGAAATAGAACAAGGGATGATACACAGAATATAGATCTGATAAATCCAATCAAGCCAACATCTCCAAAACCCATTTTCAGACTAGATAGGAAAAAGCAATATTTTAAGGAGGTAGTGGAAACATTTTCCCAAATCGTGGGGAGCAAAGGCATTGAGCTTCCACAAGCAACCATGGAAAAAGAGAAGCAGACCCATACAAGTACAATGATTGAGGAATGGTTTCCGCTATTTTTGAAAATTGTAATGAATACACTAATGCTGGAACAACTAAAGAAAAATCTAGAGATGGTGGTGCAGGAAAACGCAGAAATGGAAGAGTCAAGAGATTCAACCCAGAAATACATAAGAAGGATCAAAAGAAAGAATAGAAGAACAGGAAAGGAATTCTACATGAATACTCAAGTCACAGGATTCCAAATCAAAGACACCATGCTCGACCTAGGATCAGATGTCAACATTCTACAAAGAAAGACGTGGGAAGCATTGGGGAGGCCAAAGTTGACATACTCACCAATACAGCTCCGCATGGAAAATCAATACTGCATTATGCCCATAGGAAGGCTGGAAGAGGTCGAGTTTGATGTTGTGGGAGTGAAAACATACACATATTTTGAGGTGATAGATATCATGGGGGATAAGGATCCCTATCCTACATTGTTGGGGATAGATTGGGATTTTGAGAACTATGCAGTGATTGACTTGAAAAAGGAACTAATGGTATTTGAAGATGGGGAAGTCAGGGTCACTCAGCCACTTGACCCATATCAGGGACCTCAATATATAGAAATTATTGATAACAGAGAAGATGCTCAACTTCTTGATCATATTTACCAGATGATGGTAGGGAAGAGAGAAGACTATATCAATCCAACAATGGGAGGGATCGTAAGTTAGAGAAGTGTTCAGAGATCAGACTTGGGCTCGGAAATAGATTGGGATGATTGGTAGTAGGGAGGATACGAGACTAATACAAGAAGATGTGCTAACATCCGAGGAGTCAACTGGATTGGAGTTGAGGTAAGTGTATATCTGACTCTATCAAATATGAATGTTGTAAATACATTTATTGCAAAAGTAGAAGAAAAAGTACCAATAGAACATAGAGTCCCTCTTATGGATGTTTCCCTACAATCCATGTCGGTGAGATGGTGGAGCAACCATCACAACTCACTTTTGAGATGGGAAGATGTTGCAATGGCACTAAGAATCAGATTCAAATAAGATGCAAGACCACAATTCATTGGGAAGTACCAAGGTAATTATGAAACCACGAAGCATTTATAAAATTATGAGTACATCTGGAAGAAAGAAGGATATCTAGTATATTTGTGGATGCACAATTTTATACATTCACTAGACACAATTCCACAGGTCTGGTACTTAACCGAAAAAAAGAAGAGAGGAACTACCACCTGGCAAGAAGTTGTGGAAAATTTTACGCAATGTTTTTCTTTTGAAGGAGAAACAAAACCGGTCACACAGGCACTACAAGCCATCAAAAGAGTACTATTTTTCCCAGAAATTCGAGAAGACAAAGAGAAACTGCTCTCAGAGCAGATTATCAAACAAATAGTAGCATGCAAATGAATAAACAGTGAGATGGATGACGATGATCTCGAGAATCTTCAAAACTTATACTTTGAAGAGAAAGAAGGGGAGTGGGATATATAAGAAGAACCTACAATAGAGGGACTACATCTTCTACCTCTGAGGACCAAGAAGTTGAACATTTGAATGATGGAGAAACCCAAAATAGCATCCATTGGTGACTACTGGGATACAGAAATGACCAAGGAGATCTTTGACCTTTTACAGGAATATGAAGACTTATTCCCATCCTCAGTACCAAAGATAAAGGGGATAAAAGGGGACATGGGGGAAATTCGCATAATCTTGAAACATGACGCAACACCAGTGAAGCATAGACCATACCATCTAAATCCAAGGGTAAAGGAGAAATTCAAGGCAGAAATAGATAGAATGCTGAAAGCAGGGCTGATTTTTCCAGTAGAGGAAGCAGAGTGGGTCAGTCCTATTGTCATATAAAGAAAAAAGAAAAAATATGAGATTAGAGTATGTGTTGATTACAGAAGCCTCAACAATGCATGCATACATGATCCATTTCCCACTCCATTTAGTGATGAGGTGCTCGACAATGTGGCAGGAAATGAAGCCTATTCATTCACAGATGGTTTCTCAGGATATCATCAAGTAAGAATAGTTGAAGATAAGAATAAGACCACTTTTACAACTGAATTGGGATCATTCACATGCCATGTCATGCCCTTTGCAATACCTTTTGGGACGTTGTTAGGATGTGTTGTTTGTAAATAGGGTGTCTTTGTGGATCCAACAAAAGTAGCAATCATTATTAACATAGAAGCACCACAGACTATGAAAAAGTTAAGATCACTACTCAGGCATACCGGGTACTACAGAAGATTCATCCACAACTACGCAAAGATAACAACACCATTGGAAAATTTTTTACAGAAGTCAGAGAAATTCAGCTGGACTAACGAATGCACTAGTGCCCTTAATACATTGAAAGAAAAGTTAGCAAGTGCACCCATCTTGGTTCATCCTAACTAAGAAAAATAGTTCCCCATATTGACACCTCCAACATTTCACGAGGAGAAGCGTTATCTCAGCCAGGAGAAACTTATGTTGATCATCCAATCTATTTTGCAAGCAGGAAGTTGTCGTCGGTTGAAAGGAACTACACAACAATAGAGCAAGAAGCTCTTGCGATGGTGTTTCCCTTCAGAAGTTTCGCCATTACCTACTGGGAGGTACATTCAAATTCTTCACGGACTACTCAGCATTGAAGTAACTGGTTAACAAGCCTGTGCTAGAAGGAAGGATCTGTAGATGGCTCCTACTGCTTCAGTAGTTCACCTTTGAAGTGATAGTGAAACTAGGAAGGTTAAACGTGGGTCCTAACCATTTATCAAGGCTATAAAATGGAGAGAATGGGGGATCCCTGGATGATCATTTAACGGATGTTGACTTCTTCATAGTAGAAGCCATACCAGACTATTTGGAATATATAGAAGTATATTTGGCAACAGGACAGTGCCCAACTGAATACATGGCAACTCAAAGAAGGCATTTGGTAGTGAAAGCGGTTGAGTATCAATTGATAGCAGGACAACTGTATAATATGGGGTTGGACCAGGTCTTGCAGAGATGTATCATGGACCATGAAAGAGAGGATATATTGTGGGAGTGTCATTACAAAGTTGCAGGGTGCCATTCCGGCGCAAAACCCACCGCAAGAAAAATATTACAAGCAGGGTTATGGTGGCCCACTGTACATAAGGATAGTAAATCATATGTAAATAAATGTGATGTCTGTGTAATATCAAAAATTGGGAATGCATTATTGCATAAGAAAAATACTGGAATAGCAGGGAGAGATTAAATCATAAAATGTGTTGACAAACACATTGCCATCAAATGAATGTAATAGCAGCAAAAAGGAGCTCTTCTACATCCTCCCAAGTGGGGAAAATGCAGCAATTTGATCCTAAAAACGTTATTTCCAAAAATTTACATTTTAACAGGAAGAAATAACACTTATTTCCCTTATAATATAGATTTAGGCCCTCACATACAAAAGAGGAACAAAAACAAATCTCTTTTGATAAGTTAAACAGACCTCCCGGCCTCAAATCAGCTTAAAAATAGCCAAATCTCGTGACTTAAGCTCTGCAAAACTTCTGAAGCAAATGATAGCATTATTTTCTGAGGGTTTTTGCAACAATAGGATATAAAATCATAGATCTAGAACTTTATTGAATAATATGCTAAGAAAATAAAGATCTGGCCTCCTTAATACATTATAAAGATAACCCAGCAAGGGTTTCTTGAAAGCTTGAGTAAAAAAAGAGCAGATCTGAATATTTAGCTCTAAAATAATGCAGTATTATTGCAAAATTACATAAATATAGCTGAATAATACAATATATAGATGAGAATCCCTTCCTCTAGCTTTCTGGGAGAAGGGTTGGCCCTTTCCCTAGGAAACTAGCTCAAAAACAAGGGCTTAAACCCTACTGCTACACCTCTATGAAAAATGACGTAGTTCCTGCAAGGGATTGTGCTGTAGGAGATGAGGAATAGTTTTTCCAACTACTAATATGTGAAATGATCCCAAAAATATTCCTATATGATCTCTCAAGAGAAAGAAGGCTCCCTTTACTGAGAAACAGACCCGGAAGTGGTGTTATCAAACCTCCACTGCAACACCCTGCAACACAGCACTATTCTCTACAAAAATAATGTTGTAGCTGAAGAATAATTCTTGGCCTCAAGCCTGGATGTGGATAAATGTAGTACAAAACTCTCCCAAGAGGCCTCTCAAGGGAAGAGGTGGGATTCCCGCTCGAGAACACCCGGTGCTAAACAGCACAGCAACCCTGCTAAAAAACAAGAGGAAGCAATAGTCTAAGCAGACTAATATCAAATGATAATATCAAAACATGAATAACAAAGGCTCCCATCCTCTCCATATATAGAAAGTGAACCTCTTCACATTGGGTCCCATCCATATTTTCCACCAAGGTCATGCAAGTTGTCCTCCACTAAAACTGTGTTGTTCATCAAGGATATTCAATGTACATAATTACCACAACAAATTATCTTACAAGATGGGCAGAGGCAGCACCAGTGAAAGATTGCACAATAGACATAGCATCCAGGTTCATTTTTGAAAATATCATTTGCAGATTTGGCTTCCCCATAAGCCTAACTAGTGATCAAGGTACACACTTCATCAATACAACAATCAAGTCTCTGTTAGATAATTTTATGGTGCAACATCATAAGAGCAGTCCGTACCATCCTCAGGAAAATGGAACTGTTGAAGCATTTAATAAGATCTTAGAAAAAGGACTAACTAAGATATGCAATGCCAATCAGGATTACTGGGATGGGCGGATACCAACAACATTATGGGCATATAGGACAATTGTAAAAAGATTACACAATCAGACTCCTTTCCAGCTGATGTACAAGAGAAAAGCAGTAGTACCTACTAAATGTATAATACCAATTCTATTAATCGCTTCAACAATACATCTGATAGAGGAAGACTCAATCAAGGAATGCCTCCATGAGCTACAAGAGCTTGAAGAAGACATATTTTTGGCAGAATTACATCAAACGGTCCAAAAATAAAGATAGAAGCCTTGGCATGACCATCATATCAAACATCAAAAGTTCACAATCGAAGGGAAAGTTTTGTTGTACGACAGAAAATTTCGAAAGTTCCCAGGCAAACTCAGAATGCACTAGATGGTACCATACCATGTCATTGAAATTCAAGATTCAGGAGAAATTCAATTGGCACAGCTAGACGGCTAAGTATAACAAGGATGGGTGAATGGTGCACGCCTAAAGCCTTATCACGAGTAAGTTTCATCATTTAGTTTTCAAATAACTCTCGAAATCGAGAGGATTCAGTAGGGTAGGATAGAAATAGATTGAGTCAATAACTCTCTCGCACCTGAGAAGAGAATAGAATAGGAATCCCAATAATGAAAATAATTACAGTAACACGGAGAGTAAATCCACCTGTTGCGATGCGGAGACCACATCACAACCGATTGTGGTCAGGTCAGTAGTGTCTAATGCATCATCTGTGTCAAAAAGCCAAGCGTGTCAAACATCATTCCATCACAATAACCCATCATACCAATTTCAGTCCGTAGGATCACCTGGATTTGAGAATTAACTGCCATAATTAGCAACAACCATACCGTAATAAATTTAAAACAGGGAATACATTCACAATAAGCAATTGATTAACACTTAAATCAGAACATCAAACACAACAAGAACCATATTCCATTATCATTATCAAATGGCATACATTACTCAGCAGATTCTATGTGACAGGGTGGTTCAGTACAAAATAGATCTAACAGATCTCTCCTATGACTCTCTCAGTCGGCCTTATGCCAGACTAACTCTCCCGTCTACACTGGCCGGTTGCCTATTTTTTCTTCAACCAATGTGATTGTCAGTCTTTCCTCTCTTCTTGCTCCGCTGTTTGCCGCTTCTTCTTGATTACTGGGAGTTCCACTGATTGTCTTTGTCTCCCATACCTGCCATCTACGTCATTCTCCACAACTGTCACACCACCTATCTTCCAGCTATCCGCAACTGTGACAGCTCCCTGTCTACCGTGATTGCACTCCGCCACTTTTTCTTTGCAGCTAAAAATTGTTCCTTTTCCAAAACAAAGGCCCCAACAGACCCCGAACACATTCTATCGATTCGTCCTGAGTCAATATTTTCTTGTTGCTACGGTTTCCATTGGTCTGTCTGCTTCTGAGGCTGACTCTGTCCTCTCCATTTCTTCGCTCTGTCCAAACAGAGGCCCCAACTCGGGAACCTTGCTCAATGTTGAAGACTTTAGTTCTGTGAAATCATTAATTTTATGTTTCCATTCCTTAATTATCTTGTCGGTTTCAGTGGCCACTCTTTCAGCCTCGGTTTTGCCTGCTACTGGAGACAGTTTGTTGAATACATCTTGTATTTTTATCCCAGCTTCGGCTGCCATCTGCTGTATTTCCTATGCTTTCTACTTGACTAGTTGCCTTAGCTCTCTGAGGACCTACTTTTTGGCAGCAGAATGCTCCTCTATCTTATGTATTCTATTTTCCAGTACCTTTTCTTGGTTGTAGAGCTGGGTTACATCGACGGGATCTGTGGCCTCTTTGATCTCTTGTGAAATTTATTGAACCTGTGCTGAATATGCTGTAGTATTAAGTTGGCTTGCTAAAATGTGTTCATCTATTTTGGCGAGGGTGTTTCGTCTGTAGTAAAATATCCTCCTTGAACTAATAGTTCCAGGAAAGTGCCCTACCCCACCAGAGGTTGGTTAACCTCGGGTACAATATCCATACTTGAGTTAAATTTTTCCTCGGTCTCCCCATTTGTCTTGTCTCTTAACTTTACTAGGTTCAAGATGGTTGCTGAGGCAGATGGAGTGCAGGTGGATTGGTCTTTGGAAGTAAATGAGGTATGGGGTGATGAATGGTGAGTGTGAGGTGAAGAGGTGTGAGTATCGGGTGGATATGATGTTTGAATATTCAAAACCGAGAATGGATCAAACGTAGGTAGCGTAGAGGTGACCTAGGTGGCAACCTCTGGCTCTTCTTGAATTGGTACTCTCGAATCCATGGGTTGGGTCTGATCTTCTTCGATGAGGTCAACTATTTGCCTAGGTACCATAATTATTTCTTTCTTGGCCTTAGGGGTAGCTACTGGTGATTTAGGTGCCTTACTCTTACATATTGAAGTTATTGTGGTTGCTGGGGGTGAATTGAACATGGTAGAAGGTAGGACAGTGACGAGAGGTGTAATCATGGATGGTGATGCAGAATTTGAAGACTGAAAATATGTAAAAGAAGGAAACATAGGAGAAGCACTTGAGAGAGTTTTATTACCTGATTGAAGTCCTTTACTCTTGTTTCCAACTATTCCAGTAAAGGTGTTAGCTGCATTTGAGGAACTCTACTTATTGTTTCCTCTGGTGTCTCCCCTGGTCATGCTTTCAGAAGCATGCCCTCGAACGAATAGTGATGTATTCCAGTTTTTATCTCCATTCCAACTTCTCGCCATGAACAGACTTCGGTGTGGAACACCTTTTCATCAGCCTGCAATTTCAATGATCTCATTTTGAACGTGGTTTCGTCCACGTAAGTGGGTCTAATGTATGTTTCTTGTGGGTGACCCCAAACCATATCTGTGAGGAATATTTGTCCAACAAGTTCCTCGGAACCCTTTGCTGTCTCACCACCACATACACCATCTGCCTGTACTACAATGAGAAAGCTTCTTCATTTACCTCCTTTGTGTTGGGATCTCCCGAGATTCTCCAAGGCATAAACTTCTTCACCATTGGCTGGTCGTGTGTGGTTTCCATGAGCTGTCTTACTCCCAGGTAAGTACACTTCCACATCGCAAATGCCATTATAAGGTAGTTGTAAATGAACCCTATGGCCCTTCTATAGTTATCTTTGCAGGCCTCAAACAACTCGTTTAATAAGAATGTACACTAGTTCAGCTGGGTTCCCTGGAGGCAGTGTTCCGCAATTGAAATGGTGTCGAGGGTGCATTGGCCCTTGGTGTAGTGCCTCATCGTCTTACCCGCTATTAGGTAGCAGAAAAATTTGACTATTGGACTATTGATGAGGTCTATTTTCACCCCCGTCCCTCCTCTTCTGGTCTCATATTTCTTATAGTAATCACAGTCTCTCGTCTTCTTGGCTCTCTTTGACACTTTTTGGAATGTCATTGAGACATTCCTCCCTTCTGCAGATAACCCCGTAAGCCTATTTATATCCTCTAAATTTATTGGTATTTCTCACCCTAGCCACAACGATCCATTCTGGAGTCTACTCAGCAGGAATTTCGTACACTGTATTGCTGCTCCCGTTGTTACAAACACCAAGAGGTTCCTGAGGTTCAATATTGTCAATTTCTGGATACCTCTAAACTCTGAATTCATTCTCGCTGCTTCGCCTCCTCCTTTTGTAGCATAATTATCTATGTATACTTGTCTCTTCATAGCCGAAAATTGGTATGAATCTGTCAAATCTGTATCGATCAGGGATGCATTGTCATACTTACCCACTAACGATTCCATCCTCTAAATTCTCTCATCGAGCTCAGGCTCAATGACTATTGTTTCTATCTTTTTCATATTCGTCCTTATTTTTTATACTTGGAATATTGTCCCTGATCTCTTTCTGTGAATTCCTGCTACTGGACTATCTCTTTGAACTTCCTCTGATGAAATTTCACTTATTTCTGCAGCTATTTCTTGTTCTAACTCAGAATTTTCCAGCATTCTCATGCTTTCTTCTTTCATGTGGGTTAACTAATGCAACTGAAATGAGTGAGGTTGATAAGACCCCATAACTAATTAATTTTTTTGTCTCTTCCGCGTCTATAATCATACGATTAGTTACCGTGGTGAGGTGTATTCTAACATTGCTGACTGTGTTTTCGATATTTTGGTAGACGTGATGGGTAATAATTATGGCTTAATATGGAAAATTTATTACGGTATGGTTGTTGCTAATTATGGTAGTTAATTCTCAAATCCGGGTGATCCTACAGACTGGCATCGGTATGATGGGTTATTGTGATAGAATGATGTTTGACACGCTTGACTTTCTGACATGGATGACGCATTAGACACTGCCCCCCGTCCCCCCCCGACCAAAGTCGGTTGCGATGTGGCCTTTGCATCGCAACAGGTGGATTTACTCTCTGTGTTACTATGTTTATTTTTCTTATTGGGATTCCTATTCTATTCTCTTCTCAGGTGCGAGAGATTTATTGACTCAATCTATTTCTATTCTACCCTATTGACCCCTTTCGGTTGCGAGATTTATTTGAAAAATAAATGATGAAACTTACCTATGATAAGGCTTCAGGTGTGCACCATTCACCCATCCTTGTAATACTTAGTCGTCTAGCTGTGCCAATCGAACTGCTCCTAAATCTTGAATTTCAATGACATGGTATGGTCCCATCTAGTGCATTCTGAGTTTTTCTGGGAACTTTTGAAATTTTTTGTCATACAATAAAACTTTTCCTCCAGCTTTGAATGTTTTATGTTTGATATGAAGGTCATCCCAAGCCTTCTGTCTTTATTTTTAGACTGTTTGATGGAATTCTGCCATAAATATGTCTTCTTCAAGCTCTTGTAGCTCATGGAGGCGTTCCTTGATTTATTCTTCCTCTGTCAGATGTACTGTTGAAGCAATTACTAGACTCGGTATGATAAATTCAATAGGTACTACTGCTTCTCTCCCGTACACCAGCTGGAAAGGAGTCTGATTGTGTAATAATTTTACGGTTGTCCTATATGCCCATAATGTTGATGGTATCCACTCATCCCAGTCATCTTGATTGGCATTGCATATCTTGGTTAGTCCTTTTTCTAAGATATTATTAAATGCTTCAACAGTTCCATTTGCCTAAGGATGGTATGGACTACTATTATGATGTTGCACCATAAGATTATCTAACAGAGACTTGATTGTTGTATTGATGAAGTGTGTACCTTGATCGCTGGTTGGGCTTCTAGGACAGCCAAATATGCTAATGATATTTTCAAAAATGAACCTGGTTGTTGTGTCTGTTGTGAAATCTTTCACTGGTGCTGCCTCTTCCCATCTTGTAAGATAATCTGTTGTGGTAATTATGTACCTTTCCTCTGAATATCTTGCCATGGGTGCAATTGGCGCTACGAAATCAATGGCCCATTTTTCAAATGGTTGCAGTGCTATTACAGGTTGAAGTGGCAATTCATCCCGGTGTGATGGATGTCCCATTCTTTGGTAGACATCACATTTCTTTACATATGCTTCTGAGGACAGAGTCAACCTCAGAAGCAGACAGACCAATGGAAATCGTAGCAGCAAGAAAATATTGACTCGGGACGAGTCAATTGCATGTTGGGGCCTTTGTTTTGGAAAAGGAATAGTTTTGAGTTACGGAGAATAGGTGGCAGAGCGCAATCATGGTAGACAGGGAGATGTCATGATTCTAGATAGATGGAAGATAGATGGTGTGGATGTTGCAGATAACAGCGCAGATGACAAGTATGGGAGACAAATACAATCAGCGAAACTCCTATTAATCAAGAAGAAGCGAAAAACATCGGAGCAAGAAGAGAGGAAATATTGGAAGTCACGTTGGCAGAAGAACAAATAGGCAATCAGCCAGCGTAGATGGGAGAGTTAGTCCGGCAGTGGGCTGAGTGAGATAGCCGTAGGAGTGTTCTGTTAAATCTCTGTTGTATTGAACCACCCTGTAATAGAGTCTGTGGAGTAATGTATGCAGTTTGATAACGATAATGAAATGTGGTTCTTGTTGTGTTTGATGTTATGAGTTAAGTGTTAATCAGTCGCTTATTGTGAATGTATGCCTCATTTTAAATTTTAATTCAGCATCTTGAACGTGCTTAATGAGTAATATCTTATACATATTAGCAAGATCTGTTTGTTGTTTCAAGTTCCTTTAGTTGCTCTGTATGGTTGTAATCGTTTGATACTTAATTTGTCTCCTAACCTTACTAAGGTCACGACACGCCTCAGGTGAGATGCTCTACTCCTTGGATTAGGGTTAAAATTCTGACGTTGTGCTAGACTACTGCGGAAACCTTGTTGGCCTCTATCCTGAACCTAGGTCCTGCTCATAGATCTCCTTTTTTGCCAACATGGGTCTCATCTTTAGATGGAGTTTCAAGCAATGATCTTCATCATGTACATCTTTGGAACAATGTTGGCATGTGAGTTTTTATCTCTCCATCTTGATGGTTTCATTATTATTACCTTTCCCCTTGTACTTACACTTTCCTTTCTCTCCAAAATCAAAGGTATCCTCACTTGTCTCATTTGAAACATGTTTCCCTCTTGTCTCTAGATGTGTGGAATATATACATACCTTATCTAAATTTTAAGGATTAAACATGAGAATAGTATGTCTTAGGTAACTATGAAAACCTCCAATGTATTTCCAAAAAGTTTCTTCAGATGTCAAATCTACACCCAAAATTAGTGCTCTTCTCCTAAATTCTTGAGTATAGTTTTGCACACTTTGTCCTTTACCTTGCCCAAAGTTTTTCCAGTCCATTATAACCTTTTAAATGTATGCTAATGCATAAAATTTTCTTCTCAAGGCAGCAAAAAAATCATTCCAAAAGGTTAAGACCTTTCCTTCTCCTCTCTTGAGCTTCAACCTTGTAAGCATCACATACACTTGGAAAAAAAAAACCCCTCATAACAACAAAGAAAACCTAATCTTTGATACCAAACTGATATGTATGTGAAGTTGCTTAAAGATTATGTAAAATTTTGCAAGTGTTTAAATTAGGGTTTTAAGCCTATTTTGTCAAATTATTAAACACATAAACATGGAATTAAAACTCACTTTTTATAGAAAACATAAGACAATATCACCATAAAAGTAAACACACAACAGTAAATAATGAATGAATTGACCCCTCCTAGGCTACATCTCTTGGTCTAGCTTCCAATGGTTGGGCCTCTTTCATTATGCTCAAAAAATGGTGTTTACATATGCAAGTTACAGTGCTCAAATGGCTATATTGATAGCTCCAATGGCTACAGAACTATAAAAAACCTTGTCTAGCTTCTTTCTTCTCCAAAAAAGGATAAAACTGAATAATTTATGATCCTTGCCAATTTTCCATCTATTAGTCCTACAATTTTGACCTGTCTGCAAATCGTCCTACAATTTCATCCCAAAAAGTGCTAACTGAGTTACTTTTTCTCTACCTGTCAGTGCAAATTGTGGCCTCATTAATTTTTCCTATGATAGCTATGGACCAAATATTTAATTAATATATCAGGGGGGCGGGCTAAGCCTTGGCCCTTGGTCCCGCCCCTTGTTTCCTATGGGTGTTGTTGGTTCATTAAGGTGACTATTATAGGCAACCCCTATGCTTCTCATTCAATTGTAAACCCAAGGTAAGTCTTCTTATTTCAAGAGTGTGAGCACAATATATGCGAGTGACATTGGGAATAACTACTCTAGATTACTATGAAGAAGATCAACTAATTCTCAAAGTTCAATCAACTCAAAAGAAAATGGGATTGTAAAATTTTGTTAACTATCGTTTCTAAGTAAGCCTAGCGAGAATAACCTATGATTGAACAGCACACTTGATGAATTTAACAGTACTCCTACTAAATGGAACAACAAAATCAATGAATTGAACATCAATTGCTTATTTATTGCGATGGAATTCTCTTGCAAACTAACTAGCTAGCATTCTTCTGTATTAAGCACAACAAGAAATCCTATAGTACTGATGGAAAGATCTAATTCTTAGCAATATAAAGCATTGAACAAAGATCGTGCTAAAGCTTATACATAGATATAAAGGAATTGAGAAAATGATGAAAATGTCTAATCGTTATAAAACCATTACTGCAAACCAGAAAACATGAGCAATAAACTGTCTTAGTGGCATAGGAAACTGTAGCATTATAGGCATAGAAGTTAAAAAGTAGAAAGATATCTCACAAAATGCATCAGATAACTGAACATAGATTTTGTAATTAACATATAGTATAGAGGTGAGCGCAGAAACTCATAGGGCTAGGCCCAAACCACCAGAAGTCCAACGTGATGGAAAACTCAAGAAATGACTATTCAAAATACCAAGATTATTTATTAAAAAGGTTAAGACATGAATGCAACTAGACATTTATGTCCTGATATGCCTATTACAAAAGATAATTCTTACCCCGCTCTCCTTTCTCGTCCATCTTTGGTCTTTATAAAGGTGATTTCGCTTAGTCGAATGGTCTTTTCCAAACGACAGCCCGCTGCTCATGGCTGTCATTTGAGTTCTTTGGACGTGGATCTGTCTTTCCGCCTTCCTCTCATCCCTGGGGGTCATTGTGATTTCGTGTTCTATGTCTATCAGCTATCTTTTGGTCATCGTTGATTCAGTTGCCTTATTTTCTTGTGAATAAAGATGAAATAAGTCAAATCCTTGTTGTTTAAACATGCTTCTTATTGTTAGTCTATTTGTCCTGATTTCGCATTAACCCTCCTTTCCATTACTGTTGAGATGAGAAAAATTCTAAAAGTGTATGATAATTCTAAGTAAAGGTAGGGTGAAAAATTACCTTAATTCCGACCCAACATACTCCCCCGCTTACCTATTTGCAAGTCCTCATGCAAACAAACGGTTGAGGTGTAACTGGGTTAGGGAATAGGCAGGGTAGACTTCTTCCTTGTATGCTCTGAAACCCTGCTTCTGTCTAATTCTTGCAAAGGCAACATTTGTGTGCCCTTCTGGTATTTCATAGCCATGATCATAACCCTCAGGGGGGTGCCAGATGAGAGGGCATCTATACCTACACCCTAACCATGCAGGACCCATGTTGAAGACCAGGTTTCCATATAAAAGGAATCTGGAGGCAACTGCTTTGAAGTTTTTATAGCCAAATGGCTCCCTATTTTTCACATTATTTGTGGAGGCCATCCACCTTTGTTTAGATGCTGCCAGGGTTGCTTCCTGAATGTCTTCAAAATACTCCTTCCTATGCTATATAATGTCTTTATGGATGGGTCCCAGCTTAGTCCTTACCCCGTTTATTCACATGAAATTATTGTGTTGGATGAATAGTTGCAGGGGTTTAGTAGGCTCTCCTCTAACCCACAAGTCTAGGCCATGTTCTCTCTTATGAAAAAATTTATAGGCTTTGGCCCACCTAATATGGTTCTTAGAAAAAGAGAGGAAGGCCTGGAACTGAATATCTCTTATAAAGGGACTAGGATTGTTGTCCTTGTCCTCTTCTAGAAATAAGTTGTGCATGTAAAGTTTACATAAGAAGCGTTGGACTTGTTCATCTTAATCATTGCAGCAATGAACAAATTCCTCTATAGTTTTGAAATTTGTGAGCTTCCCTGCCCTGACGGCCTTGATCTTCAGCAGTAAATATTGTTCTACTAGGAATAGGGCATAGTTTGTGGATGGTGCCCTGCATGTGAGTGCATCAGAATACAGAGAACAAATCATGGTGATTTGTTTCTTGGCTTGATCCAACTAGTCCTGTGCCCTTTTTACCTTTGCCTTCTCTTCTCTAAGATGAGAAAATGTTTCATCTTCTGTGGTATAAAGGTTCATGAATTTCTTTAGCAATGCCTGATACCCTTGTGTGGGTTCTACTTCCTTTTTTCACTGTGCCAACTCATGTTGTGTTCGAATTAATTCATTATACCATTTTTGATTGACAGTTCTTTCAACTAGAGGAGCATAGGTAGGGGTTTCCTACGTTTGGGTTTCCTTTTCTTTGGTGAATTCCAGCCTAGTTTGAACAGAGGCTTCGGTAGTGTCCACCAAGTCTATTTGTACCTCAATATCAAAGGTGCTTGCCAATTCAGGCTACATCTCAGCCTCAATAGTATCTGCTAAGTCAATCTGCATCTCAGCCTCAGCAGTATCTAACAAATTGGTGACCAATTCTGTTTCGATTTCTGTAGTGTTCAATTCTTTCTTAGGCTTTCGGGCCTTGTTTACCTCTTTCAACTACTTCCTCAAATTTTTTACCATTTTCCTTAACCTTTTGCAAGTTTTGCTTAATTTCTTGAACTTATTTTTAGCTAAATTTTCTTTTGGTTTGGTTTTAGCAGGGGATGGAAGAGAAGCAACTTCTTTTTTAGGGATGGTGGTGTCAATTTTAGGTTTTCTTGTGATGGTGTTTTCTACCTGTACTTCAAAGTTTACTTCTGCATGAGGGTCCTAGCTGGGTGAGACAATATTCCCCTCAGGTGTCAAAGAAATTGTTTCCATGCTTGCATTTTGTTCCAAGGGGATGGTGTCTCCTAATTGATTTTCGGATTCAACTACCTCTTGTGCATGCTCCTCCTCATTCACTCCATCCTTCTCAAGAGGAGATAAGGCCCTAAAAACCTGTGATTCCTCTTGATGGGGTAATATCTCAGTGTGGTCAGAGCTATTGGTAGTGGCAAATTGGTCTAATGGTTCTTCTTGTTCTTCATCTTGCTCAGATGGGCTTTTAGTTTCATGGGATACCCTCATTTTCTCCAGGACTCGAGCCATCTCTTCCTCATAATTTTTTAAGGGTATGTTTTGAGGGCTTGAGGGTAGTGAGCAGGATGGCCCTGTCTCCTCTAGGAATTATGAGGTTTCTTGCTGTAAATGCAGTCTTTTGGACCGCCTTTTCTTGCTTAGTTCTAAATTTGAGCCATAGGTCCTTTTCCTTCTAGGTATGTTCATTATAGGGAGCTCAATTTGGTTCTGACAGTGTTTTCCTCAGGTGCCTGCGCGGCCAGGTTAACAAAGTTGTCCCAGGATATCTTTTGCTTGCCCAACTCATGTATGGTGATTAATTTTATTAACCTATGGTGACTGACGACTGCTTGAAGGTTTTTAGCTTTTCTTATTCGAACGATAATGTCATGTAATATAGAATTTAAGAAAGCAGGCAGATTAACTGAAATATTTTGTTTAAGCACAGCTAATAGTTTGAGTTGACGGGGTTTTACCACGTCTTGGCATCCATCGCATGTGATGAATCTCTAGATGAATGTCTTCAGTTCCTGCCATGGTTAATGTAGAGAGGTAGGGTTAATACCTTTTCCTTTTCGCTCCAATGGCTCTTCTGGATCCTGGTATGCTGCGACTGCCTCTCGTAAGAGAAGGTGTTTTTCTGTCCATCTCTCTCCTTCTGCTAGTATTCTAGAGACTTCAGCAATAATATCTTTTGTGACCAGTATAATCCTTTCCCTAAGCCTGGTTTGTCCCTCCTGTAGGTTTTGCAGGAACTCAATTGCTATATCTATATCAAATCCTTGTAATATATGTAAATATGGAAGCCAGCCAACTTGTTGGAGGATAGTGCTAGCTGCATCTAAAATCGAGAAGTTAGAAGGTTCAATCTGGAGAGAGTTTCCTCCAATGGTTGATGCCTTTTCTTGAGCTAATTTCTCCTTATGATTGTGTTCTCTTTCAGCTTTGTTGTTTAGAATGAACACTGTATGCAAGAGAAATGGAAATTGCAACCTTATGTAGGTAACTTCATGCCTTAATTGCGAGGATCCTTTGGTCTTATCAGCATATCCAACGGAATTTGTGTAGTAAATTCACATGCTTTCTATTTATGAATATTACACCCCCTCTCTCAAAGTAAGGGCGTCCACGTCCTCAAGTACAAGAGAAATTTGATCAATCATGAATGCATACGGGGGAAATGCCAGGGTTCAGTAATCATAGTCTGTACGGGAGAACGAAGTTCGTGGCTTTCGAGCTCAAGGAAAGATGAGTGATTGAGTAATTACGAGCGCATGCCGTGTAAAGGTCAGATTTGGAAGTTGTCATAAGTGTATCTCATGCCAAAGTGACCGGAGAGGGGGATAAAGTAGTATAGCTATTATTATGATAGGATGTCCTTATTTAATGGTAAAGTGTAATGGAAGCATGACTGAGATAGGTAATGACTGGTGCCGTCATCCTGAAGTTCAAACATGTAAGCATAGATCGTTTATAGTTACTTATGTGGTAAACTAGTATTATCACTAATTCAAGTAGTGGGTTTATGTTAAGAATGGAAGAAAAATAGGAGATAAGGTATATTTAAGAGTAATTGTCTATCGTTGAAACATACTTTCGTACCATAAGCAGAGCCACTGCTGCCAACATGCGTTCGTAGCCTCGACAAGGTTGTTATTTTAACTCGAAAAAAGAGCTAGGATCCTTTATGAAAAAGTAGTTACTCTGCCAATTTTGTGGAGAGATCACCATGCTGGTATGATAGCCAGATAGCCACAGTGCCACTCACTAGAGTTGTAGCAAAGTGATCAGGCCAGCTCGTGATGAGACCTCCTATCCTTCAAGCAGTTGAGAAGGTCATTACCCTGGTGTGGTGGCCATTTTGGGCATGTAACTTGATAAACTCTTATGAACATGGTAGACTGCCTCATGATGAGACCCCCTATCCTCTCTTGAAAATTTTCATATGAACATAGCACTTCTTTTTGAAACATAAGCATTTTTATTTATAAGGAGGTCACTATGCTAGTATGATGGCCAGATAGTCATAGTGCCATTCACTAGGATTGTAACAGAGTGATCAGGTCAGCTCGTGATGAGACCTCCTGTCCTTCAAGAAGATGAAAAGGTCATTACCCTAATGTGATGGCCATTGTGGGCATGTCACTTGTTAAACCCTTATGATCATGGTAGGTTGGATCGTGATGAGACCCCCTATCCTCTCTTAAAAATTGCATGTAAACATAATAGTTATTATTTATACATGAAGGGAGGCTCATTAACTCCTTAAGAGTTAAGGATGGTGTGAGAAGTAAAAAAAATGCAATTACAATTAATACCCCTTATTCCTATTTCTTTATATCGAAGGGAAATACTACTCTAAAGTATAGAAAGATATATCATCATAAGATCATGTATTGTATGATAACATATTTGAGCTGGGGATGACTTAGCCCTTCATTGCATATATGTACAATGTCGTCTTCTAGGTTAGAGATTATAGTGTCAAAGGATCATCATATTAGTAATTTTACTGCTTTCCTCTTCTCTTCAGCTACCAATTCCTACTCATATATGTATTTTATAGCTAGGGTGTGGATCGAGGAGAGGATATCGACAAAGGAAAGAAGGGTTGTGCTTCTTTAAAGGGAGGGAAAAAATCAGTTGTTCAATCTAATTGAACAATGGTTGTTCAATTGGATTGAACAATAGCCATTCAAAGAATTTGAATAGCAAGGAAAAAAATAAAAATGAAAAAACACGGTTGTTCAATCTAATTGAACAACACCTATTCAATTGGATTGAAGAGCAGTCATTCAAAGAATTAAGATAGCAAGGAAAAATAAAAACGCAAAAACATGGATGTTCAATCCGATTGAACAACAACCGTTCAAACAATTTGAATAGTAAGGAAAAATAAAAATGCAAAAACACGGATGTTCAATCCGATTGAACGGCAACTGTTCAATTGGATTGAACAGCAGCCGTTCAAAGAATTTGAACAACAAGGAAAAATAAAAACGTAAGAGGATGAGAAAAAGGGTACAATTGTGAGCATGAAGAATGTAAAACAAAATAATAAACTAGGAATTGCAAGGAGATTATATATATTATTTACAAATGAAGGTAGAAAACTCTCATGTACTTGAGGTTGTGGGGTTATCACCCCCTTCTGCCACAACTTGGATGGTGGGATTGTTTCGTACCTGCTGGCAGAAATACTCCTTTGTGATATGTTTGTGATAGAGGCATACTCTGTGCCCATTGAATTGAAATGTAGAACCCGGCCCATCTATGGTGGTTAAGGTGAGGGTACCGTTGTTATGTACTTCTTGGATTTCGTATGGACCAAGCCACCATGTCTGCAATTTTCCCGGAAAATATTGGAATCTGGAGTCATAGAGAAGTGCCCAATCTCCTTTCTGGAATGTCTTCTTTTTTATGAGGTTTTCATGCCACTTAGCTCGCTGTTGTTGTATGATCGTTGTGCGCTGCAGAGCCAGTAGTCGTGTTTCATCCAATTCATTTATTTGTTGGAGTCTTTTAATCTAGGCCTCTATCAAGTCCAACCATACTTCTTGGGCTATCCTTAGAGTCTTGACTTCAAATTCAATGGGAAAAATAGGCTCTCTTCCAAATAATAGATGATACGGAGAATATCTAGTGGTGTTTCGCCATGTTGTGCGATAAGCCCATAGGGCCTCAGGAAGTCTAGTGGCCCAGTCTCGACAATGTGATGATACCATTTTAGTAAGGATTGCTTCAAGGACTTTGTTGATGCTTTCGACCTATCCGTTCGCCTATGGGTGGTAAGGAGACGTGACTCTGTGGATGATGTGGTGATTCCTTAGAGTGGCTATGATTTATTAGCTACAAATTGTGCTCCTCCATCGGTTATCACTTCCCGTGGTACACCATATCGCAAAAATAGCTTGAAAAAAAATTTAATCACAGATTCCTCCATGGCTCTTGATAAGGCTATTATTTCCACCCATTTTGTTACGTAGTCCGTGGCAACCAGTATGTAGGTTTTCTGATTCGATGGCAGGTTGAATGGCCCAACGAATTCTAGTGCCCACCATTCAAACCGTTCTATTACAAATTATGGTTGTAGTGGAATTTTTTTTGCTTGGCCTGGGTGGTCCATTCTTTGGAAACTATCACAGTGTTAGAAATATTTTTTCGCATCTTTGAAGATCGTAGGCCAATAATAACCCAATTTTAATGCTTTGTGTCCCATTCTGTTATCTGCGAAATGGCCACCACATGTTTCATCGTGACAGGCCCGTACGCTATCATAGATCTCGTCTTCCAGGATGCATCTGCATATATACATGTCGGCCCTTGTGTGGAAGAGGTATCCACCGATCCAGGAGAACTTGGCACTATGTTGTGCAATCAGATTTTGTTCCCTTGATGTTAAATGCTTGGGCAGTTTCCCTACTGCCAAGTAATTTGCTACGTCTACGTACCATGGCGTTTTTACTGCTATGGCAAGCAGATTTTCATCAGGAAACTGATCGTCGACTACTAGTGTGTCATTTGTCTTTGGAACTGTAGATAGGAAGTCTGCGACCACGTTTTCTTTTCCTGGGCAGTCCTTGATGGTTATGTCAAATTCTTGCAAAAAGTAGCAATCAACGAGTTATTCTCCCATTTGTGATTGGTTTATTGGCTAAATATTCAATGGAAGAGTGATCAGTATACAAGAGTACTTGATAGCCAATTATATAATGTATAAACTTATTAATAGCATAAATGACAACTAGGAACTCTTTTTCTATCACTTTGTAGTTTAATTCAGTAGGAGTAAGATTTTTGATGATATAATAAATAGCATAGGGATTTTTTTCTTCTTCTTGACCAAGAACTACCCCTATCGCTATATCGGATGCATCTGAAGAAATATGAAAACGCAGCTCCCAGTTAGGACTGCATAAGATTGGTGTTTTTGAGACTAGTCTCTTTAAATCTGCAAAAATAGTGTCACATTTATCAGACCAATGGAATTCAACGTTTCCAGTCAATGCATACAAAGGTGCAACAATTTGTGAGAAATTCTTTATAAACCTACGATAATACCCTGCATACCCTAGAAAACTATGCACCTATGTCTATGTGCAAGGTGTGGCTAATAAAATGATTACCTCTATTTTTTTTGGGTCTACCTGTATTCCTGTTGCAGAGATATAGTGCCCTAGGATTACTCCTTCGATCATCATCATGTCACACTTTTCATTTCTTAGGCATAACCTGGTAGCAATACATCATTCCAATACCTTATCTAGCATTTCTAATTCTTGATCAAAGTCATCACCATATGGGGTGAAGTCGTCCATGTAAATTTCAAGCCCCTCATTTATTAAACCAGCAAAAATGTTGAGTATGTCTCTTTGAAAGGTTGTTGGGGCATAGCATAGTCCGAATGGTAGCACCCTATAGGAAAATGTACCCCATGGGCAGGAAAAGTTCGTTTTATCCTGGTCTTCGGGGGCTATTTGGATTTGATTGTAACTGCTGAATCTGTCAAGAAAAGAAAAGAAACGCTTCCCTACCAATGTATCCAATACTTGATCAATAAAAGGGAGGGGGAAGTGGTCCTTCTTTGTCGCCTTATTCAGCTCTTGATAATCCACACAGATTCTCCATTTCCCATTATTTTTAGGGATGAATACTAGAGGGGAGACCCACTTGCTGCATGAAATAGGATATATGAAATTTACATGCAACATTTTTTGCAGATCCTCTTTTACAACATCTTTTAGATGAAGTTTTAACCTACGCTGGGGTTGCTGAATAAGCCGAGCCTCCTTGTCGGTATAGATGTGATGGGTGCATAGCTGGGGGTCTATGCCCTTCATGTCTGGGTAGTCCCAAGCAAATGCTCCCTGATAATTTTGTAACACTTTTATGAGCTTCTATTTTTGGTCACTATCGAGATTTCCATTGATATTCAAAATTTTCCCTGGCTCAATCTCAACGGGTATGTTGTTGTGTACAGTGGTTGTAGGTATATGTTGATCATCAAAGTTTGTCAAGAGATCTTCTTGTGTTTCATCTTCAAGAACTTTTTTCAGCATTTGGCATTTCAAGTTTACAGATGTAGGTGGCTGATTCATAAAGTTATGGATTACATCATCTTTAGTTTGATCCTTAAATTCAAGAGCTTCGATTAATGTCAGAGGTGGGCGGATATTTTTCTCCCAATATGTATGAGGATGCTTGTGAATGTGTATCGTGGGTAAACTTGGTTTGGTAAGTGGGTAAATGATAATGTTCTTTATGGGATATCCCCTAGAAATGGTCATGATGTTTGTCCGGCAGCCTATGTAAGCATCGGCCGTTGCCAACCAAGGCCATCCAAGAATCAACGGGTGTCCATCCATTCGAATCTTTGGTTTAATAACTAAGAAATCATCTGGATACTTCCATGAGTCTACAGAAACTAGGATGTCCTGCAATATTCCTTCTGGCCTGATAACAGACCTGTTAATGAGTTCCAACAACGTAGTTGTGGGTTCTAACGCTGATATGCCTAGCTTTTCACAGGTCCTTGTTGTTAAGATGTTAATGGCCACCCCTAAGTTGACCAATGTGTTTGGAAAGGAGTGGCTAGATATTTGTACAGTTACTATGGGATTCCCTGGGTCATCGTATTTAATGGGGGCCTCCTTACCCAATAATAAGTCAGATAGTGTTCCTACCACATGAACGGTGGGAGCATTTTTTTCTCTTTTTGCTTGCTTCCTTCCACAAAGTTCTTTAATTGTCTTAGCATAGATGGGGATGTTTTGTATGGTCTGCAAAAGAGGAATTTTGATGCAAAGGTTTCTCAATTCTCCCAAAATATCAAAATCTGGAGAGACCATTGGTCTAGGCAGCATTAACATTTCAGGGAAAGGAGTTGAAAAAATCCTAATATTTTCAGGCTTCTCTTGGACAACTGTTTCCTTTTCTTGCGCCACCTTTGTTTCAGTTACATTTGTTTATTTGGGCTTTGTTGGAGTTCCAGATTCTAATTGCGGTGGGGTCATTCCTTGCGCTGGCGAGATAATACATCCTGATCTCAGCCTTAGTTCATTACATTGCTTTTGTTTAGTTTCGGGGTTTGGATTTTCTATAATCTGGCTTAGTTGAACTAGCCTGTTGTTGGGGTTAGGATTGGGTTGGGCTGGTAATTGAGGACGAATGATAGGCTGAGGGTTGTGTTGGATAGGGTACTGAGCTATTAGTGTAGGTTGATTTTGAATTCATGTCCCCATTGGTGGGTGGGTCATTCCCAGAGGTCGTTGCCAATTTTGAGGCCAATTTATGGTTTGAGAAGGGGATGTTGGCCACTAGGTTTGATATGGGTTATTTTTCCAATAAGGAGGAGAACAAGGAAAACTTGGCCAATTTTTCCCTAAAGAGGGTTGCATTGGCCAAGGTAGTATAGGAAAATACTGATATGGCCAAGTGGAGAAAGGCAGTTGATTCTGCGAAGTTGCTGAGTGGTTTTTTTGGTTAAATTGTGGAGAAGGAAAGAACGTAGGTAGGTCTTGAGGCATACCTGGGCATGTTTGCCATTACCAACACTGGTTCATCAAGTAGACTGGTTATGTTTCTTCTTCTGCTTCTTTGTAAACTACTTTGAGTCATGGGAGTGAAGGGCAGTGATCTGTGGCATGATCCTTAGTGCATATAGCACAAGTCTAAATCGTGTCTAAGGGGCATTCCCTTTGGTTGTGCTTCTTCTGACAGCATGGGCAGAAGACAGCCAAGTTCTTTTCTGCTATAGCTTGCTTCTGATTTTCTTGTAGGACATCAAGCTGTGTTGTCAAAGTACCTAAAATGTTGGTTTTGAAGTCTTCCAAAATATTACCAAACTATTCTCTGGTTACATTTCCACCATACTGCTTGAGATCTTTCTTTGTCGAGTCTCGCCCCATTGGCTTATTTCGCGTACTACCCCGAGAGCACCTAATACACAGTGAAATAATTTCATCGTATTATTCTTGATAGATGTCCCCTCTTCCCATTATATTAAGTGTTTCAATCCATTCTTCTTTCATTCCCTTAATCATTTTTTCTTTTAAGATGTCTTTGGATAATGCAGTATATGGGGACCTTTATAGATTATACTGAAATATTTTGACATACTCTTCTAATGTCTCGTTGTCTTTTGTAGACATATTGAAGATTTCATATTTTAATTCCCGAGTCCGGCAATAATATTGATATTTAGTTAGAAAAATGTTCTTCATTTGGTCCCAGTTATTGATGGTTCCCCCACCGAGTCCCATGAACCAACGCAATGCCACCCCCTTCAAAGTAGAGGGGAACAATTTCAGTTTTTGCAGGTCAATGGTATAGTCATATCCCCTACATAAGACATCGAACTCAAATAAAAATGCATCAGGATCTTCCAAGGTCAACCCATGGAAGGTGGGGATGATTTGCAGGGGAATGGATTTCATGGGGGCATTAGCATCATGGTCAACAATGGGATATTCCAATGTCGATGTCTGCCTTTGATTCTAGTTTTGATTATTTGCCATTTGGTCAAAGATATGCCAGTATTCTTCAGGGACCTCTTGTTCTGGAGGAGTGATCTTAGTGGGATTGGGTGGTGAGTGGGGAGGAGGCTTTACAACACTTCCTCGATTTGGAATACCAAGCGTCTTAGTCTCGACCACTTTTTCAGGGGATTCAGGCTCTAGATCTCCTACTTGTATTGCCCCACTAGTTTCTCCTTCTCCTTCTTGTAAATTGTAAGAACCTCCCTCTCTTGAAGGGTCAGTACTTACGTGTTCAAAATTCTGAAGGCTTTGTTCAGACCCTATAGTTTCACTGTGAATCTCGGCGTGGGCTGCAAATGGTGAGGCTGCTGCCTGAGGGAGAGTAGTAGGACTTTGAATGGGAATGGATCTGGGTCCTACAGATGCCTGGGATTCATCTCTCTTAACAATTTTGTCTATGTATGTTGTTCTACCAAGGATTACCGATCCTTTGGGTTTCGTAGACTTTTGCAGATGATTTTGATTTGTTTCTATCCTTTTCTTCCTAGTCATAAAATGAGAGCACCTATTCTACTAACCTTTGAACAATTTTTTATAAGTGGGTTAGGGGGAAAGCGTTTTTCTTGACAGTACACGGGTTCTTACCTCTCGTTTTTAATACCCAATTCTTCATAGCAACAGAAAAAAAGGAATGAAGGACGTTTCTCTTCAACACTCTCCCCGGCAACGATGCCAAAAATGTAGGTTCATTAATGTGACTATTATAGGCAACCTCTATGCTTCTCATTCAATTGTCAACCCAAGGTACGTCTTCTTATTTCAAGGGTGCAAGCACAGTATATGTGAGTGACATCGAGAATAGCTACTCTATATTACTATGAAGAAGATCAACTAATTCTCGAAGTTCAATCAACTCAAAAGAAAATGGGATTGTAAAATGCCGTTAACTATCTTGTCTAAATAAGCTTAGCGATAATAACCTATTATTTAACAACACACTCGATGAACTGAACAGTAGTCCTACTGAATGGAATAGAAAACTCAACAAATTGAACAACAATTTCTTATTTAATTTTGCAATGGAATTCTCTTGCAAACTAACTAGTTAAAATTCTTTTGTATTAAGCACAACAAGAAATCCTATAGTACTAATGGAAAGATCTAATTCTTAGTGATATAAATAATTGAACAGAGATCGTGCTAAATCTTATAAACAGATATAAAGGAATTAAGAAAATGATGAAAATGTCTAATAGTTATAAAACCATTATTGTAAACCAGAAAACACGAGAAAAGAACTGTCTTAGTGGCATAGGAAACTGCAACTCATAGGCATAGAAGTTAACAAGTAGAAAGATATCTCATAGAATGCATCAAATAACTGAACATAGATTCCATAATTAATGTACAGTACAGAGGTGAGCGCGGAAAATCCTAGGGTTGGGCCCAAACCACCAGAAGTCCAACATGATGGAAAACTCAAGAAATGACTATTCAAAATACCAAAATTCTTTATTAAAAAGGTTAAGATATGAATATAACTGGACAGTTCCGTCCTAATACGCCTATTATAGAAGATAATTCTTATTCCGATCTCCTTTCTCGTCCATATTTGGAATTTTTAAGGGTGATTTCACTCACTGGAATGGTCTTTTCCAAATGACAGCCCGCTGCTTGTGGCTGTCATTTGAGTTCTTTAGATGTGGATCTATCTTTCTGCCTTCCACTCGTCCCTGGGGGTCATTGTGATTTCGTGTTCTCTGTCTGTCATATGTCTTTTGGTCATCATTGATTCAGCTACCTTATTTTCCTGTGAATAAATATGGAATAAGTCAAATCCTTGTTGTTTAAACATGCTTCTTACCGTTAGTCTATTTTTCCTGATTTCGCATTAACCCTCCTTTCCTTTAATATTAAGATGAGAAAAATTCTAAAAGTGTATGATAATTTGAAGTAAAGATAGGGTGAAAATGTACCTTAATTCCATCCCAACAAGTGCGATGATGAGGGCTGGGGCTAGCCCCATCCCACCCCCGAAATGTGCATAACATAAACTTTATATACAAGTTTTAACACACGTATATTAAGAACTAAATGACGATGAAATAGTAACTCTTGTGGATTTTTGGTGGGAGGTAGCAGATTTGACCCTCGCCAACCTCAACTTGAACATTAAATAAATTTTGGCCAATGGGGAAGCACCATGTGGTATCCTCATATTGGGCAACGTGGCGCCCTCTCATTATTCCACCCACCAACAAATACAATTCAACTAATTCACATCCAATCGAAATGTGACAAGTGGTGATCATCCATTGACTAAATGAACCTAGTAATCATGCTGACATTAGCATGATGAAACCTGTACAAACTGCACAGTCAGCAGCCCAGTCAGCATGTCTGCAAAAAAATTTCATGTTTGACTAAAAATTCATATCACGATTCCAAGAGCATATGGTGTTGGTTTTGCGCGAAACGAATTACGACATATTTAGAACGACGAGATCTACACAAGAGAACTATTTTCATTCCATTATGATACATTTTAATATTGGGCATAAATTTGATCTATTGAATCACCAAGTCAATACTCCATATGGGGCTCCTACTCCAAATGATGTGATTTCTATTTGGGAATTCACATCTGGGAGACCCTCTGTATGTTGGAAAATTTCCAACATTGTCAGCAATGTCCCGAGTCTACTAGCTTCCCCTATATGATGTCCCTTCTCTTGTTCTATGCATCTCCTTTAAGTGGAAAAAATCCTTGAAATAGATCGTCATATTTATTCTCAAGTCTATTGCATCGTACTCCTCAAGCCCCTGTGAGCATCACCTCATTTGGGATGTGAACGATTCTAGCTCTCTTGAGGGCCCATATAAAATCTAGGGCATAGTGGGATGGCTATAAGGACCAATTATTGATGGGGTATCTTGATGGCTTTTGTGAGCATGTGTTTGGCTCCCTTCTCTATTTCAGGATCCATCTTCCCCATAATTGTCCTGTATCCCCTAGCTTTGAAAATGCATGCTATCTAACTATGCTAACATGTCCATCATAAGCTTTTTCTACTTAGCCACATCTACCAATGTCAAATCCTTACCTCCATGTTCAAACTCTCCCTCATTCTCCATGGGACCCTCATCCCATATATATTTCCATTTGATGTTCTCAACTTTAGTATCTTAAAAATTTTCAAGCTCTCAACCTCTACCATGTCCTCTTCGGCCTCAGCCCTTTCCTTTGTGAAAGAATACACCAACAAAATGAGTTGGCATCACCAGTTATTTCTCTCACAGCTATCCAAGAATATTTTCTAATACCAGTGTAATATTCTGAAATGGAAATTAGCAGTAATACCAAAAAAATGTACAAGAAATAACAATATAATTGAAAAAACAACCACAAATTAGTACACAATAAGCACTAGAAAAATATTATGAACCATTTTGTTAATATTTGGGAATTGGGTACATCGAATGAGTTGAAATGATAGAACCTAGGCCTGTTATGCAAGCTATGAAAAACCCAAAAGAAATATCTCTGACCCAGATGAGGAATGGTCTGGGCTTGTTGCCTTGCTTCCTTATATAGTCATTGGCCCCTTGTCTCCCCTTGGTGGCCCCCACTGTTATCATATGTAAATTATACACTTATCTATATGCATTAAGAGACCCTCAAAGTTAGTTATTAACGCATATGTGGGTGAAATTTTCAGCTGGAAACACCATGAAGGCCAAAAAACAAAATCTTTCCTAAGGTTCTAGTTAAAAAATTGGACTGTCCTAGTGCACCATTACCGGAAATTAGTGCTCGCGAATTTTTTTCTTCGATAGCTACACAGTCATGGAAATGTCCAATCAGCACCTCAGGTCACAAACTTTCTTGAGCAGAACTCCAAATCTTGACATGATGGGCTGACAAATTTGAGCAATGATCCCCAATAATCCTTGAATGTAAGGAATTTGTAGCTCTCATCTTATTTATGAGGTGAACCAGCACATTAATGAGCCAAGGGGAGGAGGAGTGTTCAATAAACTCTATAAATACAAGTTTTAGGAGAGAAAAGAAAAAATAAGAAGCAAATAATTTCTATGGTGCCAAAATTACTCCCTAGAAATCAATAATTTCATTGAGAAGAGGATTTCATCAGTGAGAGATTCTTCATACTTATTTGAGAGAGAGGAAGCTTGCAAGAAAATTGAGGAAAGGAACTTCCTTCTTGATTTTTTTAAGCACCATTTCTCAAACAAATCTTGCCAAGTGTCTTTTATTCATCTATTATATCTCTTCTACATTCAATATTCAATAAAGGGAACCATTCTACATTACTTTGTTGTTATGGTTCGTTGTTTAAGAATTATCCATGTGTTCTTTCTTATTTTTTAGTTTATGTTTTTATATACATTTTTTCACTACTTATAGTGCTTTCTTTAACCATGTTTTTTCACTAAGTACAACCAATTGCTTGTGATTTCCTTGTAGGGAACAACCAACTCCAAGGAAGGTGTATTTGGTACTCTATAGAAACAAACACACTACCACACCCACAATCCACAATTTTTTCCCCTTCCTTGAGGTTTGAATTTCCTCCTTTGGTATCCTCCACATTCAACTAAGATTTTGATTTTTCCCTCTTGGTGTGTATTTCCTCCATTTTCTAGAGCGTAGAACCCATCTACCCACTTTCTCTTTGTCAAAAATTCCGAAAATTGTCTCCAATACCAAAAATTACAAAATTGTGCTACACTTAACAATAGCACATTTGGTTAGCCTTGCACTAAGCACTAGCTTGTCACCAATGTAAGTACACCTAGCTCTCTATCACAAAATACTACTAACAAGTCCTTTAGTCATTACTTCTAAAGGTAATCACCAGAGGTTTTCAATTCGAATTAAGGAAATTAACTTTGATCCCTCAAGGAAGGAGTTTAACCATATTGAATAAAAGTGCTACTCACACTCAATTATTCATCATATTTAATATTTTAACAATCAATCAACAATATTATATTATACCTTATCAGCACACTCTACATATTCATGAATTTTTCATAGCCAAACCAACTATTGGCTCTTCTCCTTTTTCAAATCAATCACAGTCCATCACCAAATCATGTTTTCTTAGACTCGGCAACTTAGGAAATTGTTACCTCCACACTTTTCTTTTTCATATAATTATTCTTATATTTTGGATTTGGTAGTTTGTTCAACACTACAAATCCAACTAGCTCTAATAGATTTTTAGAGATATCAATATGCTTGGATTCACCACCAAATAATTCAATCTCTTTGCCAATTTTTAACATGATTCCTATAGTAATACGCTCTATCGTATTGAATTATCCAGTGATATATGACATCATTCTATTTACCAAATAAAATTTATTTTCAACACAATTTGAGTGCATGTGAATACAAATCACACTTTCTAGTCACCATTCGATATAAGACTAAAAACACCAGATGCAACAAGACAACAATTATTCAATCACTAGGTCGCAGCATGCATCAAATATTCCATGCTATCAGTGCCCATGCTAGAAAAATAGTCAAACAAAAGATAGTTCCTCAAATTGATTTAATTGTATCATATTTCCTCACACACTCATTCAGGTCGAGAATGGAATGAATTCCAATGCCAAAACATGGACAAGTTCTTTGTGCCACTTGTATCAAAAGAGAAAAATTGGTCGACTCGGATCATGTTATTGTAATGAAACCCATATCAAGATCTGAATGCATATTAATTAATATTGTAACTAAATCTTAATTTTTAATGTATTTTCTTGGTATAAAAACTTCCAAATTTATATAGAATGTGCAGCCCGCCTACAATGGGTAATGCATTCAAATAAGGTTTTCCCTTTTTTATGAATTATATTTATTTAAACAATGCATGCATCATGCATATTTTCAATATCTCCTTTTTGTATTATTAGAAAATACAAGCTTATGAATTTATGACCCATGCATAGTTTCAATAACATGAAGTTTTGGGTTAAATTCCCCATATTTGAGTCTTCTTGGTTCTTTTTTATCAAATTTTCATACCTTCTTGTCTAGGAGGTCATTTTCAAAGTATAATATATCGATGGAAAGGCCCCAATGTGGCCTATCCACTTATGATATCCTTGAACATATTAGGTCACCATAGCTATGAAAAAAACTTATATGAACTAAAATCATTTAACAAGTGTGGAACTTCTTGGTTGGAACTTGTTACTTCACATTATTGTAATTTGACATATATTAAAAGCATTCATCTCAAAGCTACTTCAAGGCATCATTAATAATTTCCTTCACTTCTTCACTGCATCCAAAGAGGGTGTGCTCTGCAAGTTACTCACCAACAACTAATTTGACATGAGTGACAAAACCATTAAACAATATCCCCCTTTATCATTTATGGAAACACACATACTCCCCCTACAATTATGGGTTCCCCTATCTCCATGATTCTAATATTCCTCTCCTCATTTTTCTTCCCCTTTGACATCAATGGAAAAGGGTAGCTCAACCTAATGAAGTATCTCTCTTTGTCATATTGTTGTATGCATTTCTCCCCTTGATAAATTCTCTCCCCCTTTCTGGTTGTGCCTTGCACAACATGCCGTTTTTTAAATATTATTCAATTATTCCTTCTATAATTCTTCTTGATCTTGATCTTGAAGTTCCACAAACTAGTTCATGAATCTACTTATCAAATTTGATGCTCAATTTAACACAAGGCTAACTAATCTCCCTATAATGTTTATCACTGTTATAACAACTTCTACATTTCTACTACAAAACATATTCTTTCGTGAATTCATACTTGAAATATTCAATTATAAACCACTTAATTGTACCATGAAACAATCAACCAATCTGACATGAGAAAATCCACAAAATTTCATCAAATTAATGAGAATATGCCTTTGTATTGAAGGATAGATCTTCAAATTTGTATATTATTATAATTAGATTCCCCCACTTGAACATTCATAATATTTGGATTCTCCAAGATGGATTGTTTAGAATGATAAATGAACCTACTTCATTGCAGGACCATTTTGAGTCTTGGCATATTCCTTGGAACATGTAGATTTATCATGGTCTTATGAATTTAAAAATCCTTAGAGCGTGACCTCTGATATTTCTTCATTCACCTATTCTTCTTACTTTTTCTTTCTCCTCCAAACGTTCGTATACCTTATACATATTTTTTACCTTACGAAATATTTCATCATGATTTTACAATCGCAAGCTATATGTCCATAGTTATGGCATTTGAAGAATTCTATATGATCCCTGAATGATGGAGAAAATGAAATATACTTTCTAATGACAATTTAATTTTGAGATATGCCTTGTGATCATGAAAAATTTCTTCAAAGGTGTTGATAATATCCTTGATAATCATCCTTGTCATAAGCTTCATAATTTCTAGCCTTATGCCCAAAATTTGTACATGAAAAATAATACCCAGAAAATATATGAGTGCACCTAAATGAAATAAATTACCTTGATAATATTCTAAAAAATTATTTCTTGGAGGAGGTTCATTTCTCTGTTGAGCCTTTTCCTTTATTACCTCAGTATAACTTCTTGGAGCAGCAACACTCTCAATGTTCTTTTTTCTTTCACTTTGATTTCACCTTTGAAGGATTTTTCTTTTAGACTTCTCTTCACCTTGCTCTGAAGGGGCTTGGAACTTGTGCCTTCACTGAATTTATCTTCACCTGATTATTTTCCCTTCATATTTAAGCAGACAATTTCTTATTCCCTTTCATTAATGACATGATTCTTCTTTTCATCTTATTTATATGCTCCTTCTGCCATCCGTGAGCTTGTTTATTTTACCTAGAGTTGCATCAGGTTCCTTTTGCTTTCGAATAATTTATTCCTTGTACTTCTAAAGAGATTCCTCTAATTGACTTGTTAATATTTTTTCTTTTTTTTCTACTTCCCCTACTTGAATTATTAGGAAAAAAAATTCTTCTTCAAATATTTGATGTGAAAATTTCGGAATGTTACTTATGCAGAAATCTATTGTTAGAGATGGTTATGATCCTCCTACTTAATTAAGTTATTAAGCTGAAAATTCAGATTAATATCGAAGAAAAACACATAACATACTTTCACCAATTCAAATCTAGAAAAATTACATGCACACATAGACAAAGTGACACAAGGATTTTCTAGACATTAGTCCCTGGAAAAACCCAATGCAGGAAAACTAGTCTGCTGGTTACTGGAGGGTTTTATTATTAAGAGTATTTCTGAATACAGCATGTCTGGGTTCCAGATCTGGAAAACCTGACAGAGAAAATATAGATATGCATCTCACCTGTTGTTCTAAAGCCAAAATATTGACTGATCCACACCCTCAAATGAGATCTACATGACTTAGCCAGATCTTGGCCCTAGAAACCCCAGTGTTGCCCCTGAAGCCCCTATGTCAGCCTCTGTGGCCTTTTTGTCCTTCTTTGCTGGCCTGGAAAGGGCTGCATAACCCCATACTGGGTGACGCAGTCCCTACGCTACCCCTGAGGGTCTCTGTGTAACCCTTGGGGGTCTCCTACTGCCTAATGCTGCCCTGAGAGAGTTTGTGCAACACCTACGTAGCTGAAGTTGTGCTCTACCTCGGCGTGTCTTTACAAATGACCCCAAGCCTTTCCTTTATGCTTTTCTCATTGGGAAACCAACTTCCATGATCATATCTTGAATCAATGGCTAATTTTAAAGGAAAGCTTGATCCGTGTGACTTAAGACAATTTCATCACATATTTAATTTAATTAACTCTAATTATTTAATTTCCCTTATTTGAGACTTAGGAAATACATTAAAATAATTAATTAATTAATTATCTCCCAAATCAGATGAAATTTCCCAAATCCCATTCTGGTTCTTGTAGATCATGTGTACTTTAGTCCCTCCACAAATTTTGGGAGCTAGAGCACATCTGATGCTACCTCAACTACACAAAATCTCAACATTTGATTTTTCTTCTATTTTTTTCAAAGATCACTTAAGGCACTAATTTATTTTATTTTCATGTCCACTTCTACGTCTTCCTCTTCATAATCATCAATTTTTTTGATGTAATTATCTTCTTTATTTGAATCATGATCCTCATCATTATCTTCATCTTTACCTTTATGCTTCTTTGAGTAAATATTTTGTAGCTTCTCCCAAATATTTTTGGTCAATGAGCATTAACCCACTTTGGTTTTCACAGAATATGGCAAAGCACTTAGAATGAAATTCATTTATTTTTCATTGCACCTTCTTGATTCATCAGTAGATGTGTTTCTAGAAATAATTGACTACCATACATGATATCCAAGAGATCCCAAACAGGCTTCCATTCTAACTTTCCAAAATTCATAGCCTGTTTCATCAAAAAAAGGAACTGGACCAACCAGTTTCTCTTAATCAGTTGTAATAGATCCTAAAATTGAGGCAATACTAGAGACATCCTTTGATCATTTGGATGTGTGGTTCCTTGAATTTCCCATATTTGATCTAATTATATATACCTTCTATTTGTTAGGCTACAACTAAAGGAACTCTCTATGACACCAATTGTTGGAATATTTAGAAATACTGAGAGGGGGGTAAATCAGTTGTTTGTGTTCCTAGAGACAACCTCTAGGTTGAAGATAGGTCAATTCCTAGGACATCTTAATTTTTCTTAAGGATATATTTTTATGCTCAATAATTAGGTATAAATTTATTAAATCTGGTCCAATTACCCTACTCGGAGGCACATTTAATATATCCATAAATAGTATGTCATTCCAAATATTTAATGTTCAAATCCGATGGCCTACACATAGAGAGTGCGGTTTCCTTGGTTGTTGTAGTATCAGTGAAATAGGATATGCAATAAAAGAAACCCAACACATAGGGTTGAACACAAAATCATATGCACTAAATTCCAGTAGAATCATGAATTAGACAAAGGAAATGAAATTTAGAAATCACAGAGTGAATTTTAAGGCTTTCAACTCTACATATCACAGGTACCATTTACCATAACATAACATAGCTAAATATGCAAGTTAAGATTGAAACCAAAAACTACAATAACATAATTTCTGAAGAAGAAAAAACACATATGAAGTTATAAACATAAATAGAAACACATAATGCACATCTCAATTCTTTGAATCACCAGAAAAGAAAAGAAAAAAAATCCCCATTAATCATCAAAATGATATACATATTATAAGTCCAAAACTTGTAAAATTTTCAGAACATTTACATCCTTTGGGAAAAAAAATTTGAACCCCTAATAATGAGTCTTTCTTCCCTTTTATAGGGATAAATAAAACAAGGACAGTTACAAAATATCTTGGAATAATACAACTATTTAAACTACTCAGTTGTGTGAGTGTGCAACTAGTCTAATTTTCCTAATTATTTCATGACAGGCTTGATTCATTTCTTTAAAATAAGATATTTACAAAACTACATAAATCAAATGAATATGCCATAATATTTTCATTTTTTACTCATTTAATCTCCTCAGGTGGACCTAGGATCCACTATTTGGATTCGTTGTGGGTTGATGAATTGATCACACTTCTACCACAATGTTGGGTATGTTTTAGGAGTGTGAATGATTGTACTAAAGGCCACCCTCAAATTTGTAAGGTCAATGTAATTAGGCTTGGAAACGAACAAGGTTTTCACAAGCCATGGGAGTTGAAAGTCCCTTTGCAAATAATTAACTATAGTTATACCCTTGTGAGTGGCAGTGATTTCAAGTGAAGATTCTACTTATATTTTGGCCTCAACTAGAAGTTGCTCATATTTATCCCATGAAATTAGGCTCCCTTGCAAATCCCAACAACTAGGTAATCTTGCTCTAGTTCAATGATCAAATTTGGAATCAAATGTTGCCACCCATTTTAACAAATCTTGCAAGCATTCCTTATCTATATCCCTTTCTACCTTCCTCTGGATCATTTTGGTGATCTCAATAATAACATGTTTCATATTTGTAATATCCATTGCCCTCATATCACTGGCTAATTTTTCATTAACGTACTTGATGAATATTTCTGCAGTCTTGGCATTTTTAGCATCCTCATTCTTAGGTGACAGGATGAAAAAATTAGTATTCCTGACTATAGTACTTTACTCTACAACTAGGTTCATGTGCTCCTATATATTTTTCATCTCGTAAATAATTTCATCCCATATTATTTTCCTATCTTGAATGAGATACATATTACCTTTTAATCAATTATTTGGCCTCTTTTATCTCATCTTTTGCATCCTTCAAGTTATTATTGGCTTGCTCCATACTCCCTCTAGTTGTATTGAGTTGTTTCTCCTTGTTTGAGAGTAGGTACTTAGTATTTTCCATGTCAATTTGTATATTCTTGAGCTCACTCTCTAATAGTTGCAAATCAGTGAGGGACTTGGTCAACTTCTTTGTGGGGTTTTGTGGGTTGTCTGGCACAATCACAACATAGATGTGGGATTCAATTCTATGTTGAAGCTCTGCGACCTTTTTCTTGAGGACCACCACCTCATTATTCCTATCTATTAATGCTTTAGCTAGAATCTCTTTTTCATTTTCTACCCAGGCCAACTCCTTTTTCTGCACATCCTCTATTCTATGCATCTTAACATTTTGCCTCAATGACTAGATTTCAGATTGTGAGGCTTGAATGATAGCCTTGCTAGCATCTTTGTCATTTAGGTCTACCTCCAACTTAATAATTAGTTCCTTTAAGCCTTCATTTTACAAGTGAATGGATCTTGAATTGGCCTTCTCCTATTTTATTTTTGTGGTAGATTTCTCCAATTATTTATCAACCTTGTTAATAATCAAGGCTCCTTTGCTCAATTCTCTATAAATTATCTCTCCTACCTTCCTGTGCGAGTTTATTTTTTCCTATAATGGAACATTAGCCATATATAATGACAATTCAACTATATTGAACTATGGTCCAGATGGGAGGGGCTATGATAAAGGATGATATAAGGAAAACTTCATTTGATTTATCTCCAAGTCCATGGTAGCCAAAATCCTGGTTTGGTATGGGACAGAATGAGACGCTACTTGTGATAGAATTCGATCCCTTATCTTCTTATTTTTATCCTCTATCATTTTCCCTTCCTTCCATTTAGGGATTGTTTCCGATGTACTCCCTAATGAGCCTATAATTGCTACCTCAGTTGAACTGAAAGTGGTAGCCTGTTGAGGGTCTTCTAACAACACTTGGAAGCTTGGTTGGTCCAAATTTCTCTTGGTCACTTTGACCTAAATCTATTCATCATTTTGTTCCTTGATTTTGTTGTTTTTATATGATGGTGCCTTCACCCTCACTGTATCTCCAGCTTCATCCACATTCCTCTTTTGGGTATTTTCCTTTAAGTTTGGTGTCTCAACCTCCATCTTTGTATTGAGAGGCTAGGAATACAAATTATCCTTCCATTCCAATTTAGATCTAGATTCATGTTCATAAGCAGAGGCATTGATTTCTCTCTTCCTCTTAGATACAATACCATGGGGATCACAGTGCCAAACTTCCCATATTTAAAAATTGAACTCCTTTAACATATCTTCTAGTTGTTGGGAAGCATTGAAGGGTTGAAAATGAAAGGGCCTACAATTCTTCCTAGCTTAAACATGTAACCTTTCTTAGCAGGGACAAAGTGGGTCTAGTTGGCATTTAAGCTCTACCTAATAAATTCCATGGCAAATATCCTTATGGGCATGAACATAGTTAATTGGTAAGGAGGTAGCTCAGACCCATATACCTTGATTTTGGTGTAGTCTTAAAATAAGAACCAGTCACCTACCCGGGTATCTTTGCTATGCCAAAGGAGTTCTCTTTATTGAGATAGGACTCTAGGAGGAGATACATTAGTAATAATTTTATATGAAGTAGACATAAAAGTGGAAATAAACTGATAAAACCCCTCATTGTTGGGTTTCTTCTTCAGATCATTGTCCTAATCAACTACATATTTTATCTTCTTGTTGGAATCTATAATGCTCATGCCTAGGTAGTAAAATTCCTCCACATGAGTATATAGGAAAAGGTAGACCAGTATGGAGTAATACCTAAAATAGAAGACAAGGTAAAAGTGTTTAAATTGATACTTATTAGCTTTAGCAAGAAATGAAGGGATGTCAAGGATGGTGTTAGCATTCATAATTATGCACAAGAAACCTAGAGATACTTTGGTGACATAGGAATTTTAATCCTCACATAGCAGCATCAAAAATATGTACAAGATGGGTTGCAAATATTCTAAAAACAAAGAAATGGGGAATGTCTTTGAATTGGTAGGAAATTGGGAAGAATATTCTCCCCTATGGAAAAAATACAACAATTTTTCCCCTTGATGTAGGTGGCCATGAGCCAAGACACAAACTCGGGGAATGTATAAACAGTCGGGACATTGATATAGTATAACCCTATTTCAACGACTCGAAACAGGTCTTCTTTGTTTATATATTTACCATATAGGCAAAAATGGGGGTCTGACAAGTGAAGAGGAAAAAATGGGTTGTGAATCTCTTCCTCAATGTCCTTAAGCTGTTTTGTGTGGCTTGAGGGTTTTGACTCTTCGGATTTGGGGTTTTTTGGTGAAAATTTCTTCATTTTAATCATGGTGATGACACTGTGGGTGCGAGGAGGGCTTTGTGATGGTTGAAATCTTGAGAAAATAACATTTTTGAAGGCTGTAACAATATAAAAATGGACAATTTTGAATGGTAATGGTTGATTTATGGAGGGGTGTGTGGGAAAAAAATGGGTTGACGTGGAGGTGACACATGTCATAATTGGATTTTGACGAAGATAAGGGGGTGAAAAACCTATAAAGTCTCACGCTCGCTTATCATAATCACTTGATGGGAGGTCCCTACTTGTTGATGCTATTGTCATGATGGCATGCCTAGATGCCTGGATGGGCTTGAGAACGGGGTTTGGCCCCCAAGAATTAATCATGAATGTTGATATGTGGTGCTTCAATTTTTGACTTTGACTCTCCGGGGGGGTAAGCGTCGACTTAATTATTGCGCTTGTTACCCCATCGAAGTCTCGTCGGGATCTGGAAGCTTTGGGATTGATGATGATCCACTCAATAAGTGCTTTTTATTTAACCATGGGGTGTGAAATGCAAGCGAGGCCCACATTCCCTTGTTTTAATTCCTTCCTTTTTTTATTTCCCCTTTTCCTCTTTTTTATTTTCCACTTTAATATTTTTTGGTTTTTCTAAAGCTTCAATCATCCCTATATGCAATAACAAACCTCCTCTACAACATCAACACTAAAAGGAAAAATGAGTAGGATACAACATCAACTCCAACTAGAGACAATGTTTTACTTGCAAGGCACTCAGAACGTGTAGATTAGTGCCTTCAACCTGGGAATGGAGTCAAAATATATACAAAATTGAAATTCAAACAAAACAATTCAGTACTTACAATGGCTCATTGATATTTACAATGGAATTGGACAAATTAATTTTGTGTTGGAAATAATGCTTAAGGTACTTCCCATTCACAAGAAGCTCAAACACTTCACCATCCATATTTTCCAATAGAAATGCATTATTCCATTTGACTTTAGCTATCTTGAAGGGGTTAAACTAGATAGCAAAAAATTTCCCATGTTTGTCTTTGCCCGCTCTCTTGACATCCCATCTAAGTACAAGGTATATTGGATGAAAAAAAATTTCCTTATCCTTTTTTTCAAACAAATCCTTCATCTTGTCCTAGTACTTGATTAAATTCTCAGTCACCTCCTCCCTGTTTTCGTACAATTCTGCCAATTGATTTATCCTCCTATTCAGGGAATTTGGTTCATCTTTTTCATCCTGGATTAGTTTTTCCACATGCATGGCCAATTGAATAGGAAAAAATGTTGAAGTCCCATACAATAGCTCAAATGGAGACTTGCCAGTTGATCTCTTAGTGGTGACTCTATTTGATCACAATGCAAACCTAAGTTGAGAATCCCAATTCTTCTTGTTTTGTGTTATAGTCTTCTTAAGAACCCTAACCAATGTATTTTTGGATGATTCTAAAAACCCATTTCCCTGTGGATAATAATTGGTGGGGTTCCCTAAAATGATGTTATAGCTCTAACAAAAACTTATAAGCCTATTAGATTTTAATACTTGAGCATTATCAATAACTATATTCCTTGGACAACCAAATGTTCATCTAAATTTTCAAGGAGTTTTTACTCTGTGATTTTGTGTCCATCCAGATCACCATACAAAGAAAGAAAGACTAATAGCATAATAATATAGCCCTAATCCTGAATGACCATTCATGATCAAATGATTGGTTCTACGCTATAGAGAAATGAGATCACACCTGGAATCCTCATAGATCAAAGAAGGGTTTTGAGTTTGATGCAGATCTTGTGCTCCACTCGAGTGATCTACCACATTCGGAACTGATTTCTCATCCCTAAACATAATCACAACCTATCAAATATGATAGGTGATCTTCCTCGAAATATCGTTAGAACAAAAGCAATAGAATCGACCATAAAATATGTTGAATACACATTCATATAAGGGAAGGAACATAAATTTCCATCGATCATAAAATAAATTACAATGCTTATACCTTCACCTCAAACCTTCCTCTCCTCCATCTTGTAGGATGGTATCCTCTCCCAATATAGTAGAGCTCTCAGCCTATAGTTTGGATACTTTCTCCTTACCCCCTTTCCTCTTAGTGAGATTATATAGGCTTATTATTTCCTCCAAGATAATGTATCTAGACACCTAGGGGCTTGAGAAGTTAGGAAAATTATACAATAATGGACCCCAACCCAACTCATACACAAGTGGGTCAAGTTAATATCCTTGGGAATGGAAAACTCTAGAAACCGTTTTCACAATTATGAGTTTTTCTCAATTATCTCAATTATGGAATAATTATTATATCATAATTATAATTTTTTTTCAAAATAATTATGAGAAATAAATCAATCATATAACTCCACCATTTTATCATGGGATAAATCTCACATAAGTAAAATAAAAGGTGAAAAGGAATGCATTTTATCCAAATAACTGAGGTAAGTTTATATTGGGTTTATCTCACTATAATGGAGTGGAAAATAGAGTTATAACATATGCCCCCCAATGTGTGAGGTCATAAGAGAAATTGATGGCCAAAATGCATTACAATAATACTCAAAGGTCAAAATGGGAGGAAGGAGCTAAGACCATGAAGCTAGATTGGAGGAACTCAAGTGTTGAAGTCTCAACTTTTTTGATAACATCCCCGAGGCAGGCATACCCATACTCGGTCATAAAGAGATACTAAACATGGCAGCCAAAACTTACACTGCGGATCCATGACATGAAATGCTAGATATGGCCACTAATACATACATAGTGGATCCATGTGACTCAACAGATAGAGCATAGCCACTAGCAACTATAATGTGGATCTATGTAATAGTATACATTATTAGGAATATGGACACATGAAATACAAAGAAGTGTCTCAAGATAGTCCTCAAAGTACATAAATGATACATAACTCCAACACAGTCTGGGAAGGATGCCATATAAGAGGGAGATGTCCCTAACCCAGGGTATTTGACACATCCCTGATGGTATGAATCTACATAATGTGAATATATGAGTTGGTGTCGAGCATGGTGGAAACTGTCTGATTACTAGCCAATGAGGTAAACTAGTAATAGATGTGAGGGAATCTACCAATGAGGAAAATGGACCCCAAGGTACCTAGTATAGTCCACTAAGCGTGAATAGATGAGTTTATTTCAGACACTAGTGAACTCGATCACTCAGGATCCAATTATTTAAAATCATTTTCGATTGTGAGGAAGCCTACCACTGAGGTCTACAAGCTCCAAGGTACTAGTGGTTCCTAGATCAAGCTCTTGGATAATGAGCTAAATTCGACACGAGAATATACATTGAATGAGGGCCTTAAGGTATCCCCCATCAATCGACATAGAATAAACCAGGATGATGTGATGTATGGATGAAGTCATGAGGGAACGAAGTACAACCCACACAGGGATGGTCGACTCAAAAAGTTCAACAAGCTACTTCAGATGGCCGACACAGGATGATACTTCCCTTGAACACATAATGGCATGACACAAAAGTGACTTGGCAACATGACTAATGAGCACCATGTGATATCATTCAATGACACAAGAGGCATCGAGGCATGCTCCATATGGCTGAAATAGTAACCATCTGGAGAAGTATACAGACTCATATATATGGTATGAATCTTAGGAAAGCTAAAACCAAATTGTGAGTTAATGAAGCAGAAAATTTCCACGTTCAAGGGTGATGTGACTAACACTGTCATTTTAATGATTAATGGAAATAAATGTTTTCTCCCTTATCTTTTCATAAGTTCCTTTTTTTTAAGTTGTCCCCCAATACCGAAAAAGAGATAAAAGTACACAAGGGAGAACCTCCTAGCCACAATAGACTAGGGTATTCCTTTTTTGTAACTAGTCTACCCCAGCCCGGAAAAGGGTTAAAATTATACTAGGTAGACGACACTTCAAGTACTTTAATGAGCGTGAAGTAGACAAGTTCACTCGACAATATTTTCTAATTTAAGGATTCTGAAAAGAGCTTAAAGGAAACTCCTCCTAGAGGAAAGAGTGGTATAGAGGGTAGAAATGGGTTCTGGTAATGGTGGAACTACTCGTGACATAAATAGGATAAGAGGCTCACTACTTGGACCACTCATCACGTCGGTTCCTCCATGAAAGGGTCAAACACCAAGTGAAAGTGAATGGTAGGCCAAGAAGATGATGATGATGGAAAAGAGGAACTAATGCTCATACTAATATAATAGGTTGATAAAAGTGGCAATCGCAAGGGATAAAGTGTGGAATCCTCCTGGGGTATGGCCACAAAAGAGATGAAGAAGACATGAGGCTCAGTTTCTAAGTCATGGCGGGTCAGATGGAGGGATTCCAAAAAAAATTAAAAATCACTTCATGGACACCAAGATGGAAATATGTGCTAACTAGGGTATCCATGATCAGGTAAGATCTACAACCAAGATACGGCATGCATAAAGGAAGTGTCTAAAGTCACAACTTGACGGGGTCAGACCTAAGGCATAAATATGGCACTGACAGTCAAAATGAAATGAGGACAACAAAAATTACCTATTCCTATTTTCCAAGTGCAAAGAAGCATACCTAAGTTCCAATGGATGTCACAATAGAAATTCCACCCTGTCATATAAAAACCATCTAGAAAGACTAGAACCATGGTTAAATCACATAATCAAAGAAATAAAGATGGATGATGTAAAAATACGACCATATTTTTTTTTTTGAATTTTTATAGTTTTTTGGATTTTTGGCATAAATAAGGCCTGACAAATACTCACATCACATACCAAACCAAAAAATATATAAAGCATCACACTTCTATGTACAATACGTACAAGCATAACATAGTCCAGTAGGTCACGCTAAAGTGTGCTCATAGTCAGGCATGAACCAAGGGTTTCCATGCACAAACTAATGGATTATGAGCGACTGAGGGGACTGTCAGAGAGGCAATCTCTTCCACAACATGTGGTGGAGGGTGCTCACTATGTTGATCATATTTTATAATAACAGGCGACACCACCCATGGATAAAAATCTCTATGGGGTCCACAAGTGCCATAATATATCATATGAATAGGATTTTTGGGAGAAGAGATAGAGGGAGTGTTATGCAGGGCGGGGGTAGTTGAGAGAAAACTCCCATAAGAGCTTAAATTTTAAAGAGTATCACTCCAAAAATCTAAAATTGACCAAGGTGATCTTCCACGAGTGGTACATAATTCCCTGAGGTGGAAATATGAGCTCACAACATGCAATAGTCAATCTAATCAATAGTAAAAAAATTTCCTTCAAGAGGAAATAAAATTAGATGGAAAAAAAATGAGATGAATGTGGTCATTGCATAAAACCAACTACGGTCTAGGAGTAAGTTCTAATCTAATGAGGCTTCGACAACTTCGACATCAACACATACAATTTTCCCTCCTAACTCAATGGAAAAAATTGGAAGAACCCCTTTGGGTACAAAGTTGTGTCTATCAAATTCTTGGAGAGTGGTGTTGGACGCAATGAGTTTCGGAGAGCCAAGAGCCTTCCAATAGGATATTAACATAACACATGTGGAAGAGCCCTCATCCACCAAAGTGAAATGAATATTCTTGTGAAATATTCACACAATAATGTAAAAATCAATCTGATGGGAGAGACAAGGAGCAACTTTGTCGACATTAAAGGCGATGAGACCAGAGTTACATAAATCAGATCCCCCAATGGCATATAACCAGGCTTTGCACTACTGAGGAGAAATTTGCAAGACCTCCAAGGAAAACATGGCACAAGGAACCTAAGCAAGACCTTCAACAATACTTTAACGTTGAGTAGCCCTGGAAAAGGATTGTGTGTCGTATTAGTTCAAATATTTTTTAATTAATTTTTAAAAGTATTTTTTCATAGTCAAAATTATGTTGTAAAGAACACCCTTGGGGGGGATATAAACAAGTTCCATAGCCTTATCCAAAGGATAGATCTAGTGGAACTAGGTGGAGCTAGTGAGTCCTTAGGAGAAGAACTTGACTCACAAACATCATAGGATTTAGCTCGTGTAGTCACATTCATGTCTTCCTTGCACATGAAGATGGATGAATTACGGGTGGAATGGGAACAGGACCCCTCATTTCCCCCTTGCGAAGGTCGAGGAGGTTGAGAAACCATTTTTTGTTGAGGTTGTGCAGGGAACAGATGATTCAAAATGGCGGGCTGGTGAGTAGATGGTAGTGAAAGAAGCCTATGGACTTCATCCATTTGAGGGAACTCATGACTAAGGTTGTGCCTTGAAAAAATTTATAGAGAAACTTGATTTTCTGGCGACGCTCACTAGTGCCTTCTCCCTGACTTTGAGGATTGGCTTGAGACTCCCAAGAAGTTCCTCCTGGCATCTGAGAATTGGTTTGAGACTCCTAAGTAGTTTGATTATGTTTTTTATTTCACTTATTATTATATTTACCACTCTATTGTGGTTGTTCTTCGGTTGAGTAGGCTTCACCGTGAGAACATCATTGGATTGTTCATGAGCGGTGATTTAGCAGAGCTAGATGCACTTGTTGGGGCTTGATATGTATCAATAAATCTATTAAGTTGAGCATCAAGTTGGCTCATGGAATCAGAAACAGACCCAATAATTTCATCATCATGTGGGCCAGGAACAAGTTTGGGAGGGGCAAAATAAGGCCTAGGGGCATTAGGAAACACTTTGTATAGCATACCCGATTGTGATTAAATCAAATCCTATTTTTGGGAGGCTAAAATATCTTTTTCCTCAATAATAACTCTAAAAATAGACACTTTCTTGGTGATTTAAGTTCAGAGAGATCAAATGAACAATTTACATAATATTGCATCAGGTAATTTGGTTCTCACTATCCTCTTGCGACAATGCCACTCATGAATGTGATCAAAAATTAACGTGGCATCATCTTCTTTGAAGTTGGACAAGAGGTTAAAATCTATATCATACTGATTAGGCAACTAGAAGTGTGTCAAGAAGGTTTGAGATAGGGAGGAAAATTCACCAAAGGTTGTAGTGTCTAACTCGATATACCACTTTGCGACATCCCCAGTTAACGTATGTTGGAAAAAATGAATTTTAATAGAATAATCCACCAAATAATTAGATGAGCACCATAAATGATAGGTGGTAATGTGAATGGATGGATTCTCCCTAGGCTTCCCTTCAAACTTGGGAATATCTTATGGTAATTTGGCAGGCATGGATGGCCACTAGGGACCATGAAATATGGGGTCATTATTCAATTTGTTCAAATCTGGTAAATCAAGAGAAGATAAAAATGTATTATTGAGTTGACTAAATGGGTCATAGGAAGGAGAAGCCCTTAACCAACCTTGCAGTCCCGCCCACATAAGTAGTAGACTGATGCATTTTCTGGTGAAGAAAAGGGTTCACCCCTACATAAGAGTGCTTCGTGCCAGCATGACAAGTAAATGGATGTTTCCCCAGGTTTTTTTCCCCCAGAGAGAAAATGACCCACAAAAGCATGGTTTCTAATGGGATTTTACCCAGGAGTGAAATAAATACCACTCTGCATAATAGGAATGAAATAAGGAGGATAACCCATATGGGAGATGGTACTGACAGTGGAGTTTACCCCAGGTAAACTAGCCCCCCCAAGAAAGGTGTTGGTGGGTGGCATCCCTCCAAAAATCAAACTATACCAGGTATGTCGCATGCTAGAAGCTACATTTCCCCCAGGCTTACTAGGGACAACTAATGATCCCCCCCACATATTTTCAGAAGTGATTGTGCCTAACTAAGGAACAAGAATGGTTGGTTGGGAAAATTTAGGTGAAAATTTTATTGAACCTAATGGCTGAATAGGTAGAGGCACCATGTTTGGAACAGAATATGATTTGGGCAAAAAAACATTCGAGAAAATTGCAAGAGATATGGACAAGACTGGTGGAATGCCCCGAGAATAAGTGAGTGTTGTAGGCGAAGGAGTAGGTATGGCCATGCTGAGAGGTGGCAACAATGACATGGAAGTTGATATTGTCGATGCAGAAGGTAACAAGGTCTCAGTCTCTGCCATAGGGTAAATAACTGACAAAGGCACATAATTATAGGCTAGTGTAGAACCATCACGGTTCAACCGCAATAAACTAGGTCCTAATGGATTGTAATGTCCCAAATGGGAAAAATAGGCTGAGAAGGGAATATCTTGAGATATTCCTCTATGGAATCACAGCAGCATTGAAAATACACCAGCAACTTCTAAACCAGAGATAGACTAGTAGGGCATTTACTGGTTATATCACCTCTAAGGAGAGGATAAAAACCAGAGGCTTCCTGGCATGTTCTAGACTCTATGTATAGAAGACTGATGAAACACAGCAAGTGTGGGAATGAAAAACTCCTCTTAGATTTTTCTACCCTTGGGAACCTTATATCTATAGATCTAAATAATGGATCCAAAGAGAAGCAAAAACTAAACAAGTGAGAAGCGGGAAATTCCACTCTCAGGGAAACCTGCAATGGGCTCAAGGAGGACGTTGTATAAGCAAGCCAGTGTTAAAATAATGTAGAATAGGGCTGGGTTCCTTTATTTTAGGATTTTTGGGACCTCCATGAATATTTTTAGCAAAACAAAATGAGTTTATAGGGCTTAAACAGATCTCCCACAAACAATACTAGCTGAAAATCAGCTAAAGGAGAGAGTTGGTTAATAGAGAAACCCTCCTTCTGGAATTGCGCAGTTTCTACTCGAAAACACTGGAAATCAGCCATCAGACCCATATTATAGTATGGCAGCAATAAATCAGATCCATAATGAATTTCCTTCGTAGAAGCATTAAATTTACATGAAGCAAGAGCAAGAATCCTTCAGAAATCATAGCAGAAACACATGAAAAAGCTGCATAAAGACTTGATAGCATTTTGTATGAGGAGCTTCAGCTACTGTAGGTTAAATCTCAGATCTAAAACTGATAAATGACTGAAACATCAGATCCATACCAGATCTAGAAACTACTCAGCCTTCTTAACAAGATCCCCTTGGGGTTTTGCCAAAATAATGCATAACAATTTGTAGATCTAGCTTTTAACACACTGAACTGCAGAAAACTTTAGATATTTCTGAATATAACTTTCATTACATTAAATATTAGATCTTAACATGAATATACCAGCAAGCTACTTTACAAATCTCAAAGGGAGAGGCAAGCCTCAATCACCAGAGAGCAAGTACAATAAGAAATCTAGATAACATTGAAGCATGTACATGAAAATAACACAGTATGAGGAAGAGACTACGCAGTAGCTGGAATGAAATGATACAATAGATAATAAATACAGATCTGAAAGTAAAATGAGAGTAAGATCCTCTTCCGGGTGGTCACAAGACACCCTCCCTGAGAGAAATCTCCTCTAAACAACTAGATCTTGCAGATCTAGTTCCCCCACTTGCTGCAACTCACAAACAGTTGAAAAACCCTCAACATGACTAGCGCTGCTATAGAGATGTAGCTTGGCCATAATGCTGGATAGTGGAGAGATGCCTCACAATCCCCTCGAAAGAGCTACTCCATGGAAGGAGGGAGGATTCCTAAACAGGAAATCCTCTTCCCTTAGGCTAAATAGCCAAGAGACTTGAGTTGCTGCAGCAACTTCTCAAAATTCTTCAACAACCTTTACTTGCTGCCTCTCCTTATTTTTATAACATGAGGGCTTGCCAAAACCCTAAACCATATTCTTCAACTTATCCTCTTTCACACATGAGATCCTCTTCTAGAAGTACGTTATGCTTATTGGATAAGCTCCCCTCCAAACTGCGTTGTAGGTGGGGCCAAGTTGACCCATTTAAATGATTTTCCCCTTTTCACACTTAGGGGTGTTTACTATAATAGCCCAAATTTGTCCTCTTTCACATTGGGCATGTATTTATTATCAAGTTAGGAGTTTAATAAACCTCCTTCACATACTTTTATTCATGAACAAAGCAAACTGAAATTAAAATGCAATGTCCCCATTTAGCTGCAAAAATTGGGACATTACAGTCTCCCCCAGCAAAATGTTGTTTTCCCTCAAGCAACTCTTATTGTAGATGAAAATCATCCACTCCCCTCCAAATGGCATCCACATAATGAAGGCTCCCTCCATTTTCTGCAATGCATTATGTATGTTTGGTTCCAAATTTGTCTTTTACCAATGCATGAGATGACCCCCAACTGTGAGGTTAGATGTCCTCCTCTTACCATGAAGGACAAGATGAAAAATACATGATGTCCAACACCATCACAAACACATGAGAGACATAAGTAAGGTAGCTCCTCCCATAAATGACAAGCTTCTTCATGCAAAACATTCCTCCATCCCATGTTTATGAACTTGAATAGGCATTGCTATGCCTCCATTCTTAGCCCTGTTGGCCTTGTAGATCCAAACTCCATCATTCCAGCATTGTGCAAAAGAAGAAGGAAAGGAGTAATATGGGTAAACAAATATGTCAAACCATATTCTCCCAAAATCAACCACCATTGCAAGGCCTTTTTCTGCCATCCTCCATCTCCTCCATGTAAGATGGAAAATCCATGCTTCCCAAAAGATGATGTGCATGCCTTCTTTGCTGCAAGTTATCTTTGTTACATAAGGCATGAACTAGAAAATTATGAGTCATGGGGTGGTCACCATACTCATTCAAAAGCATCAAAGCAAGAAGGGATCTTGCTGCCCTCTTTCCTCCTTATGTGCATCATGAAACCAACCATACTAATGGACATATGATGTGTCACATCAGCCCCAATACAAAGCACCATTATCAATGCACATCTTGAGATATTCATGCCAAATTTCTCACCATGAAAAACACATAGACATAGGAGATGTCATGTGGTGGCCATACCTTCTCAAGTGAAACAAAATTGTACATGCCTTCTCTTGCTGCAACATATCATTGAAATCCAAGGCATGATTCAGAAAATAATGAGCTATTGGGTAGCAAACATACTCACCCAAAGGCACCCATAGCAACAAGGACTTTGCAGCCTTCTTGCCTCATCAACATGTGGATTTGGAGCAACAACACAATGATGAACATGTAAAATTCATCATCAATCATAGTACAAGCAAGCTCCTCATACCACATCATGTGGGAGTCATTCCTCCTCCCAAGCCAAATTTCATGCATGAAATATACCTCCAATTGAAATGCATGTGGACATATGAGACATACTTCAAGCATATGTGAATAGATGGACATAAGATTTAACTTTGTGATGTCCAACTCCCCTTATAACAACCACATCGTCCATGCTTCCTCTTCATATGATCTACTAATGATGTACCAAGCATGAGATAAGAGAATGAGAATCTTTGGGTAGAGAACATGCTCACCCCCAAGCAACCAGCGTTTCCATGCCTCTGTATTCATCTCATAACCATTCTTCAAGGCATAGATCAGAAAAATAGGTACCTTTGGAGAGTGATAAGAGTCTCCCAAAGGCAACCAGCGTAACCAAGCTTGCTGGTCCATATATGTCTGCAAGTGATCATGTGACCCTTGCTCACCATCCTCATCCACTCACTCAAATATGGAAGTTGAGTGATGTGTTGCAAAATCATGGAATTATGCTTTTGCATAATACCATCTCCTCGAACCCACTGAAGAACTTTACATCTCATGGAATAGTGAAATGCATCTTTGTAGAGATCTCTTAGTGAGACCTTCCTTTCATGTATGATCCTCCAAAACCAGTGAAGCTTTGGATCTGCAGCAATACCTTCAACAATCTCCAAGAATGATGAAGCCTCTTTGTCACAACCACTAAGTGACAGCGTTGTAGATCTACAAAGTGATGCATGCACTGCCTCAAATCAAGTGTCATTGTTGATCTCACAATCAGCCATTGAACATAGGATAGTACTAATCCCCTTTCTTGAGACCCTACATATCAACCCAAGAGATTGAATGCAGCTCAACAATGATGCATAGGGATAGCTTCCAGTCTCCTCCTTGATTAGATCAAGGGTCATCTGCGCTGTGATATGTCTTTGCTTCAAATCAACACTTTGATCTAACCCTTGGCTATGCATAGATATTGAAATAATATGTGTTGAAATCTTATGCATACCTTGGATCAACTAATATGTGGGAACCTCTTGATAGAACACAAGAGTTCCTCCATGCGGATCAATGATGCCTCCAACTGGTGATAAGAATGATGGCCTCCACTCTTCAAGTATACCCACGCTGGAATCTTTCTCCTCCTCCTCATGAATCTCTTGATTCATGCATGGGACCCCATATGATAAGAACTCAAGAATACCTTGCAAAGATGCAAGTGCCTCTTCTCTAGATGTAAGCTCCTTAGCAGCAAATAGTGAAAATGAAGATTTCTTGCCCAAAGTGACAAGATTTGGCATTCTCCTTTGTTTCCTTGGGATATGTCTCTTTGTAGCTCTTATTTTCCTATCCTCTTCAAACTCCTTGATATTTTCTTCAACATTCTTCAATTCTTGAAAAAGAAGTAGTGAGATCTCTTCTTTGGTCATTCTCCCTACCTTGTGATGATAAGAAGTGTATAGTTCTTCCTCTCCATCTTGAAACCTTTTAGGAGTTTCTTTGCATCTCTTTTCTTCATTGCTATACCTCTCACCTTCTTCAAAGAAAGTGGGCATAGTGGATCTATGAGGAGATCTTGGATCCTCCGGTCTTATACTTTGCTGATAGGAAGTGCTAGGGCTTCCTTCTTCTTATTGAAATCTCATGCAGCTCTTCTGCAATTTGCTTCTTCTCGAACCCTCAAGGAGTTTCGGTGCTTCTTCTTTCTCTCTTCTGATTTACCTCTTGGGAGAGGCTCTTCTTAGATCTGAAAAATGATGAGGATAATCTCATCTGCTACATCAACTGATATCTGCTTCTGCTCTTTGATTCACTAGTAGCTTGATCTCACAAGCGGTGCCAGAGATCATGCTCGGATACCACTGTAATGTCCCAAATGGGAAAAATAGGCTCAGAAGGGAATATCTTGATATATTCATCTATGGAATCATAGTAGCATGGAAAATACACCAGCAACTTCTAAACCAGAGATAGACTAGTATGGAATTTACTGGTTATATCACCTCTAAGGAGAGGATGAAAACCAGAGGCTTCCTGGCCCGTTCTAGACTCTATCTATAGAAGACTGATGAAACAAGAAAGTGTGGGAATGAAAAAATCCTATTAGATTTTTTTTCCCTTGGGAACCTTAGATATATATATGTAAATAATGGATCCAAAGAGAAGAAAAAACTAAACAAGTGATAAGCGGGAAATTCCACTCTCAGGAAAATCTGCAATGGGCTCAAGGAGGACGTTGTATAAGAAAGCCAGTGTTAAAATAACGTAGACCAGGGCTGGATTCCCTTATTTTAGGATTTTTGGGACCTCCATGTAGATTTTCAGCAAAAATAAATGAGTTTAGAGGGCTAAAAAAGATCTCCCACAAACAATACTAGCTGAAAATCAGCTAAAGGAGAGAGCTGGTTAATAGAGAAACCCTCCTTCTGGAATTGCGCAGTTTCTGCTGGAAAACACTAGAAATCAGCCATCAGACCCATATTATAGTGTGTCAGCAATAAATCAGATCCATAATGAAGTTCCTTCGTAGAAGCATTAAATTTACATGAAGCAAGAGCAAGAATCCTTCATAAATCATAGCAAAAACACATGGAAAAGGTGAATAAAGACTTGATAGTGTTTTGTATGAGGAGCTTCAGTTGCTGTAGGTTAAATATCAGATATAAAACTGATAAATGACTAAAAAATCAGATCCATACCAGATCTGGAAACTACTCAGCCTTCTTAACAAGATCCCCTTGGGGTTTTGCCAAAATAATGCATAACAATTTGTAGATCTAGCTTTTAACACACTAAACTACAAAAAAATTCAGATATTTCTGAAGATGGCTTTCATTACACTACATATCATACTGAAAATGAATATATCAGCAAGCTACTTTACAAATCTCAAAGGGAGAGGCAAGCCTCAATCACCAGAGAGCAAGTACAATAAGAAATCTAGACAACATTGAAGCATGTACATGAAAATAACGAAGTATGAGGAAGAGACTGCGCAGTAGATGGAATGAACTGATACAATAGATAATAAATACAGATCTGAAAGTAAAATGAGAGTAAGATCCTCTTCCGGGTGGTCACAAGACACCCTCCCTGAGAGAAATCTCCTATAAACAACTAGATCTTGCATATCTAGTTCCCCCAATTGCTGCAACTCACAAACAGCTGCAAAACCCTCAACAGGACCAACGCTGCTATAGAGATGTAGCTTGGCCATAATGTCATATAGTGGAGAGATGCCTCAAAATTCCCTCCAAAGAGCTACTCCATGGAAGGAGAGAGGATTCCTAAACAGGAAATCCTCTTCCCTTAGGCTAAACAGCCAAGAGACTTGAGTTGTTGCATCAACTTCTCAAAATTCTTCAACAACCTTTACTTGTTGCCTCTCCTTTTTATAACATGAGGGCTTGCCAAAACCCTAAACCATCTTCTTCAACTTATCCTCTTTCACACATGAGATCCTATTCTAGAAGTGCGTTTTGCTTATTGGATAAGCTCCCCTCCAAACTACGTTGTAGGTGGGGCCAAGTTGACCCATGCAAATGAATTTCCCCTTTTCACACTTAGGGGTGTTTAATATATTCGCCCAGATTTGTCCTCTTTCACATTGGGCATGTATTTATTCTGAATTTAGGAGTTTAATAAACCTCCTTCACATACTTTTATTCATGAACAAAGCAAACTGAAATTAAAATGCAATGTCCCCATTTAGCTGCAAAAATTGGGACGTTACATGGATCGGTAAAAGGTGGATTGGTAGTGTTGGACTCGGTCTTGTCAGTCCTCCGCCAGAGTCAAATTCACCAAAGTTCATTTCTCGTCATTCAAAGTCATGGGTGGAAAAGACTTTTTAAGAGTTTTTAGGTCTAAGGTTTTGTCGACCTATTCTGCATGAAAGCTTCCAAATCAGTCTCAATTGCAAAATTTCAAGAGTGATTCTTCTTCATGGTGGGTATCACACATGCTACTGGTTCGACAGAAGATCCTTGATGAGAGGTCTAGTTCTTTGTATGAACAACTTCAAATGTCAATGGTGTAATAAATTATTTTATCCAGATTGGTTGGGCATCCACCTCTGCTTCTTTTGTGGACCCACTGCCGTGAAAACTGAAAAGCAAGCCAAACAAATGAAAAAGAAAGGGGGAAGCAGTGGCAATGAAAAATGTCAAAAAGGAAGTCAAGTAATGCAGATACTAATAGTGAAACAGATGTCCGTGACGAGAAGATGAATGCGGACAGATTCCAGACTATCTTTATGTTCATGAGTATTGCTTTCAGAGATTGCGGGAGTTTAGAGATAAACCCTTCCTGATTGAGGGTTCCATCCTTAAAGAGCTTAGCGCTTGCACACAATTAACAGAATTGAGATTTAATACAAATCTATTGGATGGATCGATACCATCTAAGCTTGGTCAGTTGCAACATCTGACCCTACTTCACTTGTCAGAAACTTTACAACTAGAGAATCTAGAAGAATTACTTCTATATAAGAACAACCTTGTGGAAAACATATTAGTAGCTGTCAGCAACGTGTAACGTCTCAGAATATTGGATCTCCACCTGAACCAGCTCACAGGGGAAATCCCACCTGGATTGGGTGCAAATAAAAGTCATGTCTTTCAAGATATTTCTCCAAGCTATGTATTCATTTGCCATAAGACACATTCAGAAAATCTCATTGAGAAATCAAGTTGAATGTTGGAAGAGAAAATTTTGTTTTAGAAGGGTCGTGACTGTGTGCTGAAAGGTAGTGCGGCGCATAAGAAAGAGGCACGGCACATTTATGGAGCTTGGCGCATAGAGCCAAACTCCACAGTCCATTTTTAAACTGGTGCGGCGCACCCATGCTACGCGGCGCATTGGGTCGGTACGCGACGCATTGGTCTGATACTCCAGTTTTCTCATTTCTTTCAATGAAGTCTCAAATTTCGTGGCTCCTCTACTCCAAAGAGGCACATACATTTGTTGCGCATTCTTGCAGAGAGATATTGCTTTCTTGGGCATTCGAGATGGCTGCATTTAGTGATCCAGATGTAATAACAGCACTTCAAGATATGATGAAGAATCCTGCGAACTTGGAAAAATATCTAACAAATCCAAAGAGGGCACCTGTCATTGCTAAGATGATGGGCAAGTTTGCTGGCAAATGAACGATATATTGGTTCGGAGTCTTTAATTTGGTTCGAGATTAGGGTGATGAACTCCAGGTTAAAGCGAACAAGCTGTCTTCCATAAAGACACAGCTTCCTTATGATTATTATTCACTTAAACAGAGGTGTGTTCACTGGTATTGAAGGAACTCCGATACTCAATGACACTGATGCTGAAACTGAAAGATCGTGGTCTATTTTCTCTTTCGGATCCCGTCGCCCCAGTTGTTTCATTGCGCTGGTCGAAAGCATCCATCTTCACAGGTCTTTGGTTTTGCTATTTGAGACTAAGGTTTTTCTCGACAGGGATCATGGGCGATATTTCAGAAGTTGGGAATGAATATGCTGTTTCACCCAAGCTGCCAATACCGGGGAAGAGGAATGTGTTAATTACGAGTGCGCTTCTATATGTGAACAATGTTCCACATCTCGGAAATCTGATAGGAAGTATTTTAAGTGCCGATGTATTTTCTCTGTATTGCAAGAAGAGGGGTGTTGTAATACCAATGGCCATGGCGAAATGATAGCCCTTGAAGATTATGATATCTGGGGCACCTGCCTCTGGTAAAGGGACGCAATGTGAACTCATCGTGAAAAATTATAGGTTGGCACATATTGCTGCTGGAGACTTGCTGAGAACAGAAGTTGCATTAGGCACAGAGAATGGGATAAGAGCAAAAGAGTATATGGAAAAAGGGTCTTTGGTTCCTAATGATATTGTTTTCATGATGATGAAGGAGCGACTAACACAACAGGATGCACAAGAAAATGGTTGGCTACTTGATGGATACCCTCGAAACTTGTCACAAGTAGCTGCTCTTGGCATCAGGCCAAATCTCTTTATTCTCTTAGATGTGCCTGATGAAATCCTTGTGGAGAGAATGGTTGGAAGGAGACTTGATCCCGTGACGGGTAAAATTTACCACCTGAAATATTCTCCACCAGAGACGGAAGAAATTGCACGGAGACTAACTCAATGTTTGGATGACACTAAGGAGAAGGTGAAGTTACGGTTGAAAACAAATCATAAGAATTTGGAAGTGTTACAACTGTTGTGCTGGTTACAGCTGTGGTTTGTCTTTTGCTTGTCTACTTGTTTCCATATGCACATTCTTCAGATATTGGTAGACCTGTAAATGTACACGTTTCCCTCTTAAACCACGTGGTTATCTCCATATTGGGCATGCAAAAAGTTGTTCTTTTAAACTAATACTTTGCTCAGAGGTATAAAGGTCGATGTTGAATCATCTCTAATTGCGGAAGAGAGGGAAAAGAAATTTGAAAAAGAGCGGTCAGAGTTTGTGCAGTAGTTGCGGAACTCTGTTTGTTATTTTTATTAAAACTTGGTTTTATTCGGTAAGGGGAATAAAATAGTCCGAGAGCCAAAATTAGAACGTAGATATCAACATAAGCAGAAAAATAGGAGTGTATTGCCTATTTTGTCTTCAGTCATGATTTTACAGGATCCGCACTCCAGCTTTTGTCTTTTAATAGGTCATCAAAGCATTTCAAAGGGAGCAATGTTCTGTCTTCAGAACAGCTGATTGGCTTTACAGCTTTGGTTTGTTAATGATGATAAAACAAATCCCTTATTTTTGGTCGATCTATTTTCTCCTGAGTTTATTTATTGTATGGAGAATTTTTTGTAAAGGAGAGTTCTGGGAGAGGTGTGTGGAGGAGAAATACAGAGCTTCACTGTACAGTTTGTTTGACAGAGAATTAATGAAAGTTGCAGCTCTGTTTCATAAGATCTATGTGGTAACGACTTAGCATGTGTTTCTTCTTTTTGTTTTCATATGTATCCTGTTATGTTTCACAGTTCATTAATAATCATTTCAATTTGAATGCTTCTGAGTAAGAAAGGTGGAATCCAATGTATTGCTCTGCCTTGGAGAAGTGTTCATGTTTTGTGTTTCTTCTTCTGTCTGAAAAGGATTCATTCATAAATTCCCTTTTCAGCTTCCTTAACAATCCTTCCACTCCATATAATTTCAATTTGGATGTTTAAGATCTTGCCTATCTTGCCTCATGAGATAATCTGCGTCTTTCATTTAATTTCCCTGCTCATGCTGTCCTTTGTCCCCATACTGCCCAGAAAACCCAGTCATTTATCAAATCAAACCCTCCTATTTATTTACTAGCCTAAAATCAGTATCCATTATAAGTCATCTCAGGCCCTATTGGACATCTTTTGCCGAGATAGACCCGGAGAGAGCCCTCTCCTATCCTCGTAGGGCTAGCTACGAGGCTGAGCGTGGTTTGATGTTGCCTTGAGTTTTGCCTTATTTCAGCCTAAGGTAGATTCAAGCGCTAACATAGTGGCAACCATACTAGGGAAGATGGTTTGATATTGATGTGACACTCGATTTGTAGATTTTTTTGCCCCAGTACCTGTAATCAAGTTCAGATCTGATGGTTGATGGTGAACAACGATCAGACACCGCAAGGCTGAAAACATTCACCTAGCGACTTCATTTACTGAACAATCCAGAAATCGATGCTTCATGGTGATTTCATTGCAGGAAGATCAGTAGCTTTAAGATTTTCAAGATGGACCGGATTGCAAGAAGATACGCTCCCATGAGCCGAGATCACATCCCAGGTTTTCCAAATAAAATGCCCAAGGTGGATTGGCTTCAGAATTTTCCTATGTTCAGAAATGTGGAAGGTAATGATGTTTCTCTTCATCTGGTGAAATTTCACTTTCACGTGCATAAATTAAAGATCAATTTCCTGAAGATTGTTTGATGAAAATGTTTATGGCTACTCTGGAAGATGAAGCCCGATCTTGGTATGAAAGTTTGCCGCCTGCTTCTATTTATTGTTTAAAAGGTTTTCATACAGTATTCTTTGAAAGGTATAAAGAATCATATCCATCCTTGACTTTAGTTCAGAACTGTTGTAGCCATGTTCACAATTTCATTGAAGATCTTGAGAATGGTTATGGAAATAATGAATTGATGGACGAAGAAATCATGGAAGCATTGTATGAAAACCCATTTCAGTAGCACAAAGAAAACTTAGAGGACACTTATCAAGATCAGCAGGTTGAAGATTTCCATATGGCTGAAAGTTTCATTTCAGATCTGCCCATAGAAGAAGACAGCATGCAGGAAAGTCAAGTTTCAATTTCAAAATGTGATAATGTCAAATCAGCTATTTCAGATCCAGATTTAGATTGTGATGACCAAGAATACCTTGTGATGAATCCCATAAAGGAGAACTCTGCTGTTGAGATCATCTGGCGTGAAGAAAACAGAGTTACAGATCTAAATTCTCTCATCCCACCAGAACTAGATCTTCATGAGGAGGTAATCCAGTCAGTTCATGAACAGCAAGATGAGGTCTCCGTTCAAGTAAGTGAAAAAGTTTCCTTGGATGATTCATTGGTAGATAATAGATATGGTAGTGTTGGGTTTCAAGAATCATCTGAAATTTATTTTTTCATGATTGATGAATGTAATGAGAATCTGGCTGTCATATCATATGAATATGACCCACAAAATATTTAGACTACAGAAGATCAGACCATTCAGGATTTTCATTCAGATTCTTCTTCATATGTTTCATGCTTTGAAATTTTTTCTCAAGAGGATATATGCTCATCTACCTGTTCAGAGTTTTTTGAAGCCCAGGAACATATTTTTACTGAAGTACATGATGAAGGAAGATCAGAATTAGAAGCAAAGGACACCTTGTTTCTTCAGAAGGAAGAAAATATTCATGTTTTTCAGGATCCAATGGCAGATTTGTTGCAGACAGTAGTGAAGGTGATTATTGCAGTATTCAGTGATGAAGGAGATCATGGTCAATTACGTTTTTGGATGCCCAGTTACCAGTATTTTTTGTTGACCAGGAGATCTGATCAGGAGAATCAATCAAGAAGGCATATGCTTCATTGGTTACATTGGCATTATGATATAGTTTGATGGTATATTGTCTTGTAAGAAACACAGGCGGTTATGTACTGCCAGCAAGCTTTAAGTTTTAAGTTCAGATCTTGAGTTAGTTTGTTAGAGTCAAGTTTTTTTTTTCAAGTCATTTCAGTTTGCATCGAGTCAGTTTGAGTCCAATTTCAGTTAATGAAACGAGTCATCAGTCTTTTGTTGATTTGTCGAAATAATGATTCCATAGCCCAATGGATGGAGGCACGATCTGCTCTCCCAAATATCTGCAGTTCTTGGCACCTCCAAGAAGCGGCAGCTGCCATCCCCATTGGAGCCAATGTTAGACTCGGTCTTGTCAGTCCTCCGCCAGAGTCAAATTCACCAAAGTTCATTTCTCGTCATTCAAAGTCATGGGTGGCAAAGACTTTTTAAGAGTTTTTAGGTCTAAGGTTTTGTCGACCTATTCTGCATGAAAGCTTCCAAATCAGTCTCAATTGAAAAATTTCAAGAGTGATTCTTCTTCATGGTGGGTATCACACATGCTACTGGTTCGACAGAAGATCCTTGATGAGAGGTCTAGTTCTTTGTATGAACAACTTCAAATGTTAGTGGTGTAATAAAGTATTTTATCTAGATCGGTTGGGCATCCACCTCTGCTTCTTTTGTGGACCCACTGCCGTGAAAACTGAAAAGCAAGCCAAACAAATGAAAAAGAAAGGGGGAAGCAGTGGCAATGAAAAATGTCAAAAAGGAAGTCAGGTAATGCAAATACTAATAGTGAAACAAATGTCCGTGAAAAGAAGATGAATGCGGACAGATTCCAAAATATCTTTATGTTCATGAGTATTGCTTTCAGATATTGCAGGAGTTTAGAGATAAACCCTTCCTGATTGAGGGTTCCATAATTAAAGAGCTTAGCGCCTGTACACAATTAACATAATTGAGCTTTAATACAAATCTTTGGAGGGATTGATACCGTCTGAGCTTGGTCAGTTGCAACATCTGACCCTACTTCACTTGTCAGAAACTTTACAACTAGAGAATCTAGAAGAAGTACTTCTATATAAGAACAAGCTTGTGGAAAACATATCAGTAGCTGTTAGCAAACTGAAACGTCTCAGAAGATTGGATCTCCACCAGAACCAGCTCACAGGGGAAATCCCACCTGCAATGGGTGCAAATCAAAGTCATGTCTTTCAAGATATTTCTCCAAGCTATGTATTCATTTTCCATAAGACACATTCAAAAAATCTCATTGAGAAATCGAGTTGAACGTTGGAAGAGAAAATTTTATTTTAGAAGGGCCGTGACTGTGTGCTGAAAGGCAGCGCGGCACATAAGAAAGAGGCGCGGCGCATTTATGGAGCGCGGCGCATAGAGCCAAACTCCACAGTCCATTTTTAAACTGGTGCGGCGCACCCATGCTACGCGGCGCATTGGGTCGGTACGCGACGCATTGGTCTGATACTCCAGTTTTCTCATCGCTTTCAATGAAGTCTCAAATTTCTTGGCTCCTCTGCTCCAAAGAGGCACATACATTTTTTGCGCATTCTTGCGGAGAGATATTGCTTTCTTGGGCATTCGAGATGGCTGCATTCAGTGATCCAAATGTAATAACAGCACTTCAAGATATGATGAAGAATCCTGCGAACTTGGAAAAGTATCTAAAAAATCCAAAGAGGGCACCTGTCATTGCTAAGATGATGGGAAATTTTGCTGGCAAATGAACGGTATCTTGGTTCGGAGTCTTTAATTTGGTTCGAGAGCAGGGTGATGAACTCTAGGTTAAAGCGAACAAGCTGTCTTCCATAAAGACACAGCTTCCTTATGATTATTATTCACTTAAACAGAGGTGTGTTCACTGGTATTGAAGGCACTTCGATGCTCAATGACGCTGATGCTGAAACTAAAAGATCGTGGTCCATTTTCTCTTTCGTATCCCGTCGCCCTAGTTGTTTCATTGCGCTGGTCGAAAGCAGCCATCTTCACAGGTCTTTGGTTTCACTATTTGAGACTAAGGTTTTTCTCGACAGGGATCATGGGCGATATTTCAAAAGTTGGGAATGAATATGTTGTTTCACCCAAGCTGCCAATACCGGGGAAGAGGAATGTGTTAATTACGAGTGCGCTTCTATATGTGAACAATGTTCCGCATCTCGGAAATCTGATAGGAAGTATTTTAAGTGCTGATGTATTTTCTCTATATTGCAAGAAGAGGGGTGCTGTAATACCAATGGCCATGACGAAACAACAGCCCTTGAAGATTATGATATCTGGGGCGCCTGCCTCTGGTAAAGGGACGCAATGTGAACTCATCGTGAAAAATTATAGGTTGGCACATATTGCTGCTAGAGACTTGCTGAGAACAGAAGTTGCATTAGGCACAGAGAATGGGATAAGAGAAAAAGAGTATATGGAAAAAGGGTCTTTGTTTCCTAATGATATTTTTGTCATGATGATGAAGGAGCGACTAACACAACAGGATGCACAAGAAAATGGTTGGCTACTTGATGGATACCCTCGAAACTTGTCACAAGCAGCTGCTCTTGACAGTCTTGGCATCAAGCCAGATCTCTTTATTCTCTTAGATGTGCCTGATGAAATCCTTGTGGAGAGAATGGTTGGAAGGAGACTTGATCCCATGACGGGAAAAATTTACCACCTGAAATATTCTCCACCAGAGACGGAAGAAATTGCACGGAGACTAACTCAACGTTTGGATGACACTGAGGAGAAGGTGAAGTTACAGTTGAAAACACATCATAAGAATTTGGAAGTGTTACAATTGTTGTGCTGGTTACAGCTGTGGTTTGTCTTTTGCTTGTCTACTTGTTTCCATATGCACATTCTTCAGATATTGGTAGACCTGTAAATGTACACGTTTCCCTCTTAAACCATGTGGTTATCTCCATATTGGGCATGCAAAAAGTTGTTCTTTTAAACTAATACTTTTCTCAGAGGTATAAAGGTCGATGTTGAATCATCTCTAATTGCGGAAGAGAGGGAAAAGAAATTTGAAAAAGAGCGGTCAGAGTTTGTGCAGTAGTTGCGAAACTCTGTTTGCTATTTTTATTAAAACTTGGTTTTATTCGGTAAGGGGAAGCAAATAGTCCAAGAGCCAAAATTAGAACGTAGATATCAACATAAGCAAAAAAATAGGAGTGTATTGCCTATTTTGTCTTCAGTCATGATTTTACAGGATCCGCACTCCATCTTTTGTCTTTTAATAGGTCATCAAAGCATTTCAAAGGGAGCGTTGTTCTGTCTTCAGAACAGCTGATTGGCTTTGCAGCTTTGGTTTGTTAATGATGATAAAACAAATCCCTTATTTTTGGTTGATCTGTTTTCTCCTGAGTTTATTTATTGTATGGAGAATTTTTTGTAAAGGAGAGTTCTGGGAGAGGTGTGTGGAGGAGAAATACAGAGCTTCACTATACAGTTTGTTTGACAGAGAATTAATGAAAGTTACAGCTCTGTTTCATAAGATCCATGTGGTAACGACTTAGCATGTGTTTCTTATTTTTGTTTTCATATGTATCCTATTATGTTTCACAGTTCATTAATAATCATTTCAATTTGAATGCTTCTGAGTAAGAAAGGTGGAATCCAATGTATTGCTCTGCCTTGGAGAAGCGTTCATGTTTTGTGTTTCTTCTTCTGTCTGAAAAGGATTCATTTATAAATGCCCTTTTCAGCTTCCTTAACAATCTTTCCACTCCATATAATTTCAATTTGGATGTTTAAGATCTTGCCTATCTTGCCTCATGAGATAATCTACGTCTTTCATTTAATTTCCCTGCTCATGCTGTCCTTTGTCCCCATACTGCCCAGAAAACCCAGTCATTTATCAAATCAAACCCTCCTATTTATTTACTAGCCTAAAATTAGTATCCATTATAAGTCATCTCAGGCCCTATTGGACATCTTTTGCCGAGATAGACCCGGAGAGAGCCCTCTCCTGTCCTCGTAGGGCTAGCTACGAGGCTGAGCGTGGTTTGATGTTGCCTTGAGTTTTGCCTTATTTAAGCCTAAGGTAGATTCAAGCGCTAACAGGTAGGAGAAATAGAATCGTCTGCCAAAGTCTCAATAGAGACCATATCACTACCAAAGGGACCAGGTAAAGACTCCAATACTATGTGATGGTCTACGTCTTAAGCACTGACAGGAACTCTCTATGCAAGAGTGATAAGTCCACCTAGTTCATGAGGGAAAACTTAAAGATGGCATGACCGCTGAAGAATAAATTTAGCTATGGTGATTATAATTAAAACACAATTATGTTAGTGAAAAACACCCTAGGGACAAAACTATTGACTTGAACCAAACAACACACACTAGAAAATTCTTAAAAGATAACACACACAAACCAAAATATAAAGAAGCTAGCAGTGGAATAGTTATACTAGCAACCTGCTTCCTAGCCCTTTTAGCTGCGAACTCGGTGCAAGTGCCCTTATTATCCATGGGGCACCCTCCAAGAGGACTGGAAGAGTATGAATAATATATGTCCCAGGTACAGAGAAGACGAGCCTGACCCTGCACTTGTGTATGAGCCCTAAACATGTTGGCCACTATGGTCACCACCGACAATAACACAACCTAGGGGGACAGTCGCAAGACAAATCCACATGCAAGGGCAGGACACTTAACTCAAAAAAGGAGCCAAGACTGAATTTCACTATATCGCGCCACCCGAGACTAAGTGAATTGGATCATGTCACCCTTCTTTGACCTCATGCTTGACCCTCTTGTGAGAAGGGATTCCTAGATCACACCATTGAAAATGGATTTTACTCCTTACTGTAAGATGCTAAGTTGATTTTGTAGTCTTGGAACAGTTAACTCACGCTCTTATCTCTAATACCCTAGCCTAAGCTAGTGTTGGTGTACTACCAGTGAAAGTAAAAAATGAATCTAGTTAATTTTATTATTTCGTTTATTTTAGTGGTTATTTTTTACATAAGTGGGATGTAATGTGAAACTAAGATGGTGTGAAAGACTCTTTGTTAGTCACCGTAATGCATCTATATGCAATTTTTGGGTTTTCACTTCAATGAAATAGAACTACAGGAGGGAAAGAGTTTTCACAACACACTGATGCCTATTATGATGCACCTCTTCACTAAATCTTGTTAAAAATAAAGTATCCCAAGATTTGGTGAATTAATGACCCAAAAATAAACCAAAAAGGAAAGACAAAATAACCGAAAAGAAACCAAAGAAAATTTCCCAAGCAAGAATACAAATCACTCCAAAAACATCACATCTAAGAAAAAAAAGTTCAATCAAACAAACACGCTCAAAACAATCAAACCGAAATCCAAAAGTGAAAAAAGGAAGGCAATGTCAATAAGTTAGGGTTGTAGCACAATGGCTCAACCAGGGCCAACGTTCTACAAACATCTAAACTAGACCCTAGAGATAGGAATACCTAAACAAGATCAGATGATGGTTATAAGAAGCAATGGAAACACACTCAAAAGAAATTTTCTAGATGGCAACTTCCCAACCAATCACAACACCACCAATTGTGACAAAAATAACATAGAGAAGAAAGATATAACTCTAAAACAAGTGAAAAAAACACACAATGACACAAATATGTGAAAGTGAGATATGAAATAGATCCAAGAAGTCACCAAAAGCATCCAAAATATCTGAAACTGAGATCTAGATATGAGAATATAGTCCTCAACCAAAGCACACAAATAATCCTTCAAGGGAACTTGAAAAATATAAGCAATGGAAGATTCCAACCAATGAATAAGAAATGGCTCAAATATGACAAATATCGGCAGCTAATAGCCAAAAAAACAATAGATCCAACATTTATCCAATAGATCAACAAGTTTTGAAGAAAAACACTTGAAAATCAAGAAAATAAGTTGAAAGAAAACCCAAGAAATGGAAAAAATCGGTAGAAAGTAGACTGGTTTTTCAATTAGCCATATCTTCCTCATACAGACTTTGTTTCAAGTGGTTTTTTTTTAGGTAAAATTTAAAGAGGATTACATATATGTCATTATTTTTACTCAATTCTGTACATAAAATAACATAAAAAAAACAGAAAAAAAAAAATGGCCACATCTGAGGGCAGAAGAAAAATAAACTGACCAATTTTCAATGGGCCATAACTTCCTCATACGGAGTCCATTTTCAGTGAATTTTTTTTTTTTTAATTCGAGAAGAATCCATATCTGCGGTCAATTCAATCAAATTATATAAATAAAATTCCAGAATTTGATTTTAAATGCACGAGATGTTATTCTCTTATATAAAAAACAAAAATAAAACTACAAATATAAGCTCAGCTCAGATGTGAAGCAAGTAAAATCAATCGTAGATAAAAAATAATCTAAAAATTCATAAATAAATCAATGGGAGACCAAGAAAGAGAGAAATCAATCAAAATCAGAGCCAAGGTGGACATAAAGCAAGTATTCTCTCATTGAAAGCACCAGTTTTGTTACATCCAACTTTGTGAGTTGTTGTTCTGTGATCTCGTTTCCAATCAGATCACTAGATAGAGAAAACAAGACCAACAGCACAATAAGATATCCCGAATAATGAATGACCAATCATGCATGAAACAAATGGTTCTATGCTATAGAGAAATGAGATCACACCTAGAATCCTTACAGATCATAGAAGGGTTTTGAGTTTGATGCATATCTTGCGCTCCACTCGAGTGATCTACCACATTTGCACCCGATCTATTATCCATGTACACAATCACAACCAATCAAAACAACAAGTGATCTTCCTCATAAGATCGTTAGATAAAAAGAAATAAGATTGACCATAAAATATGTTGAGTGCACATTCATATAAGGGAAGTAACATAAATTTCTATTGATCATAAAAGAAATTACAATTCTTATACCTTCACCTCAAATCTTCCTCTCCTCTATCTTGTATGATGGTCTCCTCTCCCAATACAGCAGAGCTCTCGCCCTATATTTTGGATACTTTCTCCTTACCATCTTTCCTCTTGGTGAGATTATATAGGATCATTATGTCCTCGAGGAGAATGTATCTATACACCTAGGGACTTTAGAAGTTATGAAAATTCTACAATCATGGACCCCTAGCCAACTAATACATAAGTTGGTCAATTTGATCTCCTTGGGAATGGAAAACTCTAAAAACCTTTTTCAAAATTATGATTTTTTTCTCAATTATCTCAATTATGAAATAATTTTTATCCCATAATTATAATATTTTTGCAAAATAATTATGAGAAATAATTATTTGCAATCCTTCACTTGATCATGCACATCACCAAACAACTTAGGCCAATAGAATCTGACCTTCAAAATACTATGATTTGTTGCTTTCCATCTATATTTTCCTCCACAAACACAACCATGAAATTCATCTATTATTTTGGGGATTTCTCCTTCAACTAAACAAAGTAGTTAAACTCCCACGGGGTCTTTCTGATACAACTGACCATTTGAGATTAAAAAATAATAATAATAATTAAAATAAAATAACATAAAAAAATTGTGGTTGTAGCCCAAAATATTTGTACCTAGTGCTGCCAAAATTTGGTGGGAATTTGTACCACTCAGAAATCAAATATTTCATTGCAATTTTATGAGCTTCTCTTTTGGTATTTTCATGTTTTTCTCGATTTTCTGGTTTTGAATTTTCAGCTAGTAAGTTTATACCTAATGTCTAGAAATTTGATTCTAACAAAATCTTAGCCAATCCTTGTCCTTTTACCAATTTGGTGGGATTGATGCCCATGTTATATTCCCAAATTTTGGCTATCCATTTGCCTCTCTTGCCTTCATTATCTCCATGTGTGAGAATTTCATTTACAATTGTTGTAAGAACATAAGAAATTATCCTAGACTACAAAATGTAAGTCTGAAAATCCTTCAAGGCCTTGACCATAGTGTAGGCATGTTTTTCCAAAATATTATATTTTAGTTCTGCATCTTTCAATACTTGACTGAAAAAATCAATTGTCCATTCCTTATCTTCTTCATTTTTCCACAACAAGATAGTTGTTAAAGTGTTAGTAGATGCAAAGGAAAATATAAGAAAAGGATTCTGATAATTAGGGCTAGCCAAAATTGGGGCCTCTCCAAAGGCCTTTTTGATTATAGGAAATGATTATATTGCTTCTAAAATCCATTAAACCTATTTGTCTTTCTTCAATATATATGTAATCTCCCTCACAATTTCAACATAGTTGGGTACAAACGTCCTTAAGAAATTTACCCTGCCTAAGAAAAATTGTATCTCTTTTTTGTTCCTTGGGAGAGAGATACTACTAATTTCTTCTACCCTTTTGGGATCAATCTTCACTCCTTCTTGAGATTATGTGTCCCAACAGTTTTCCTTCTTTGTGGGAAAATTGTGACTTCTTTAGGTTTAGGGACAGCCCATATTTCTTGCATTTTTCAAATGTACATTGTAAGTGTTACAAGTGTCCCTCATCAAAATTTGAAAACATCGTTATATCATCCAGGTAAATGACCACAAATTTATCCTTCTCCTCAACAAAAGCTATATCCATTTCCCTTTGAAAGGTAGCACCAAAATTCATGAGACCAAAATGAATCCTGGCATACATGAATGTCCCCCAAGATGTGGTGAAGTCTTTTTTTTATCATCGGGATGCACATCAATCTGGTTGCATACAGAGAACCCATCAATCATGGACAACACTTATGACCCTACTAGTTTTTGTAAAATATAATCCATTTTAGGCAAAGGATAGTTATATTTTTTAGAAGCTTTGTTTAAGTTTCTAAAATCCATACATAATCTCATCTCTCCATTTTTTTTCCTAACAAGCACTATATTTTCCACCCAATTTGAGTATCTCAAAGGCACGATGATCTATCTTGGAGAATTTTATTGACCTCTTTCAGTTTCAAGGGGAGAAGGAGGGGGTTAAATTTCTTGAGCTTATTTTTGTGGGGTTTAATTCTTGATAAATTAATTTTATGTTGAATGATACTAGATAGGTTTTTAAATCATCATAGGACTAGACAAAAATACCAGCATACTCTTTGAACAAATCAAGATACCTTTGTTTGTATTATTATAGGATCCCCTTGGCCAATTTATGTATTTTAGGTTTTTCTTTTGTACCAATGTGGTAGTTATTTGTATCCTCCTCGTGCTCCTTCTTAACTGGTTTGATAGCCACATCATTAGCATTAAATAATATTTCTAGTGGAACCAACTCCTTTGGGATTATATTTCCCTTAAACTGCAAAATTTTCTTCCCAACCATAGATTCTTCCCAAGGCACATGTTGATCATCTCCCTCAATCCCCTCCATATTTCCATATTCCTGGTCAATTACAGAGTTCCAAAATTTTTCAATCACCTCCATAAAGAATTTAATATGATCTTCATCCTCAAATACCTGCCAATATTTCACATTGTCTAACACTGAGGATATGTGTCTAATCTTAACTTCTTACCTGAGTAGAGGATTTTGTGGTGCCTTCAAAGTGTTGGTTGTTGTTGCTAAGGAATCAAACATCTTGATTTTCTCTCTAGGAAGAAATTGAATGTTAATTTTCAAAAAGAAATTCTCAATCAAATCCCACACTTCATTCATATGGGATTTCAACCTATGATGTTTGGTTTGGAATTGATTCCTAATTTGTTTTATAACCAATAAAAAATCTCCAAAAGCTGCCAAACATTTTTTTGGCACTGGAATCAGCACTTGGACTGCAACAAGTGCCTAACCCAACACATCTTAATCTTGAGGGCTATTTCTTATGATTTGATTGGGTTTTTTGGAAAGTGGTTGGATCTCAAGCACTCTGAAAGGAATGTTGAACAAATACAAAATATCTGACACATACAAGGGTAATAGTGTATGATGTGGTAGAGGATTTTGTATCTTGATGGTTAGAATAATGGAAGAAAGACAATGGGTCTGTAAGACAGAAATCCACTATTCAGAGGAAAATGACACACAAATTCTAGATCTGAAATGTATAGTGAAAGAATGATTTTAAAATGCTTACAAGAATTTCACTTTACATTTAAAGAATCCCATTACAAGGAATGCTTCTGATTAACATGAACTCATGAATCAGGAATTCTTGGTGAATCAAGACTGAAAAAATCATATTAACATGCACGCTAGATCAAAAGACTTACAAAAACATGAAACAGGGTTTAATTCCACCTCAAGGAATGCTTATGAATACTCTTCAATTTATACTGAATCAGGAAAGATTGGAACAAGACTTACAAAAATAGATCTATATGACTTTGAGGTTCACAAGACTTATAAAAACATACGATAGAACTTTTATAATAAATATGGAAAGACAGATGAAGTATGTAAAAATAGAAGGTAAAACAATACACACACCATATGATTTTGTGAATCCTCAAGAGTGTAACTGAAATATATTGTGAGTTCAACAATACACAACTTCAGGAATAGCATGAGGATTGGTAAAAAGGCCAGGGCACTAAGCCCTGTGCCACCAACCATATCTCCTTTACTACATAAAACTCAACTCTTAAAAAGAGTTTCACAAAACAAACTCTTGCTAAATTTTAGGAATGAAATTAAATAAAACAAATAGTAAAAATATAAAACTATTGCATGAATTTAGAACTGTTGAATGGTTTAAGGCTTCAAAATCTAATGCATGAAACTATTTGACTACCACATAATATTCTTTCTTCCACCTACCCTAACTATCTTCAACTGCTGCAAGAAAGGTGGAACTGTAAAACCTGCCACTTTAATCAATCCTAATAGAACTCTGATGGAATTACTCATATTGAGAGACTGTCTTTGTGCTTTTAAGAAGATATTGTTATTTGTTGATAGGTGTTGAATCTTTAAAGTCTTTGTTTCTGGATTTTTTTTAAACATGTGATTGTTTCTTCTGCATCGGTTACTACAGCGATATCATTACAGTTCCGTAGAAACACCTTTTTCCTGGCCTTACCTGTGGATTCTATCTCCTTATCATTGTGACATTAAGCATTACTATGTTCTTTTCTCTTTTTCGGGTCTTATCCTACCCGAGTAATTCTGTCGTGTTTAGCCTTTTCTTCCTAAACAGCGTAAAAAACATTATACACCCGGACATGAAGTATTTTAAACTTTATCTATGAAGTGGCAACGCATCTGCGCACTTCGTAACGTTTACAGTTTAGTTTATAAAAAATAAAATCGGCAATGCGATACGAAGGGGAGGTGATGTGGAGGGTAGGTGACGTGGAGGGTCGGTGAGACCAGACCGCAATGCATATCACAATTCGTAGTGTTTAATTATAAGCGTAGAATATGTAAACTTTAAAAAATACGAAGTGTGATGTGTAGGGGAGGTGACATGGCAAGGAAGAAGTGGTACCAGACCACATCGCAGATCACAGCTTTTAGCTTTTAGTTATAAGCTACAGGGGTTAACTTTTGAAATCTGCAAAGTGCGGGGAAGAGGGACCCACTAGCTATGTGGTGGATTTATATGAATCAGCGAAGGTTTAAGAGGTATTTGTTACAAATTTTATATGGTCTATCAATGTATTACGACGGTTGTGCAATGGGGGCAGAAATGTTGAGGTGGGGCCGACTTACCGCATCGCAAACTAAATAAAATAGATTTTGGGTTCTCACAAGGTAAGTCAAAACATATGCGATGCGATATCGCAAATCGGCAAGCACAGAATTTAAGTTTTTTTGCAATCAAAAACATGTAACATCTGTGAAATGTGACGAGGGCCCCACTTTAATTGTGATCGGGGAATTAAGGAAGAGGAGTAAGTGAAAAGCGATAAAAGGTAACGGTAGAAAAGGTAAAAGCAAAAAGGTAGAAAAAGGGTAAGTTTAATGATTTTTAATGGAAAATGATATGAAAAATGAAGTGTGGTGGGGAATGGGTCCTGCTCCATCATGTATGGTATTTCTAAAAGGTTTGTAGGAGACGGCAATGTAAATGATTTTTGGTTTTGGCCTAAGGGAAATGTGATTTTGAAACATAAGGGGCTAGAGGCCAAATATAATGATAGAGAGGGCAGCTTTGAATATGAGTCAAAAATCAGTGCTAATAGTGGCTCTAATTGGGGATGATATGCCGCATGCGAGCTATCAAGAACCGTAGTTCCAGTGCCTTGTCTCTCCAACCAGTGATCTTGCTTATTAACTCAGAAAACCAGCATGCCTAGCCATTGGGTAATGGAGTCAAAAGCATCATCTCAATTCTGTAACTTATTTCTCCAAACTGAAGCTGGATTCAAACAGAAAATTGAAATCTATCTTTCTGAAAAATTACTCAAAACGACGAGCTTATTCATTCCTCTACTTCTAATCTTATTTGAATGGAAATATTCATGCAATATGAAAATTTTCATACGATCATTCAAATAGCTGAAAAACCTCACATGGATTCTAAATCTTAAGAGTAAAATTGAAAGAATCCATATAATAACATAGTGCAGCTCATGATGAGAATAATCACAACGCGGGATAATCATAAATAATTGAATGACTGCATTATAAGAAGACTCCAAATCATCAGCATTGAATGAGGAAAAACATTAAATTCTACCTCGGCAATGATGTCCCTTTCATAATTCTAAAAGGTGTAGCTATTTATCCAAAATTTCCACTGAAAATATAATCTGTGCATCCCCATGAAGTCACCACTAGATCTAGAACAATGGAGTCACCAGGTGAAAAAACTACAGTCTTATTCAGGTCAATAATCCTTGTTCACCATCGAGAACTGATATTCAGCAAAAACAAGAGACTCGAGAGAATACTTCATTTCAAGGCCTTCGTCTCCTAGCAGACGCACCAAAAGATGTTGGCGCTGGAATCAGCACTTGGACTGCAGCAAGCGCCTGACCAGAAACATCTTAATCTCAAAGGCTATTTCTTATGATTTGATTGGGTTTTTTGGAAAGTGGTTGGATCTCAAGCACTCTGAAAGGAATGTTGAATAGATAAAAAATATCTGACACATATGAGGGAACTAGTGTATGATGTGGTAGAAAAATTGATTTTATAGCCTGATGGTTAGAAGAATGGAAGAAAGAGAGTGGGTTTGTAGGACATAAATCCACTGCTGGGAGGAAAATGACACAAATTCTAGATCTGAAATGTATAGTGAAAGAATTCTTTTAAAAGACTTACGAGAATTTCATTTTACATTTAAAGAATCCCATTACAAGAAATGCTTCTGACTAACATGAGCTCATGAATCAAGAATTCTTGGTGAATCAAGACTGACAAAAACATATTAACATGCATGCTAGATCAAAAGACTTACAAAAACATGAAACAAGGTTTAATTCCACCTCAACGAATGCTTATGAATACTCTTCAATTTATATTGAATCAATAAAGCTTGGAACAAGACTTACAAAAATGGATCCATATGACTTGGAGGTTCACAAGACTTATAAAAACATAATATAGAACTTTTATAATAAATCTAGAAAGAGAGATGAAGTATGTAAAAATAGAAGGGAAAACAATACACACACCATATGATTTTTTGAATCCTCAAGAGTGTAGTAGAATATATTATGAGTTCAACAATACACAGCTTCAGGTTTAGCATGAGGATCAGCAACAAGGCCAGGTCACTAGGCCCTGTGCCACCAACCATCTCTCCTTTATTACATAAAGCTCAACTCTTAAATAGAGTTGCACAAAACAAACTCCTACTAAATTTTAAGAATTAAATTAAATAAAACAAACAGTAAACAAATAAAAATGTTACATGAATGTAGAATTGTTGAATGGTTTAAGGCTTCAAAATCTGATGCATGAAACTATTTGACTGCTACATAAGCTTATTTCTGCCACCTGCCCTAACTGTCTTCAACTGCTGGAAGAAAGGCGGAACTGTAAAACCTACCACTTTAATCAATCCTAACAGAACTCTAATGGAATTAATTATATTGGCAAACTTTATTTGAGCTTTTAATAATATATTGTTATTTTTTGATAGGTGTCGAATATTTAAAGTCTTTGCTGTCGGATTTTCTGTAAACCTGTGACTGTTTCTTCTGCATCAGTTACAACTGCCATATCATTATAGTTCCATATAAACGCCTTTTTCCCGACCTGACCTGTGGAATCTATCTCCTTATCATTGCGATGTTCAACATTACTATGCTCCTTTCTCTTTGTCGGGTCTTATCCTACTCGAGTCATTATGTCGTGTTTAGCATTTTCTTCATAAACAGTGTAAAAAACCTTATACACCCAGACGTGAAGTCTTTTAAACTTTATATCTGAAGTGGCATTTCATCTGCGCACTTCACAACCTTTACAGTTTAGTTTATAAAAAATACAACCGACAATGTGATGCGAAGGGGAGGCGACGTGGATGGTAGGTGACGTAGAGGGTCGGTGGGACCAGACCGCAACACATATCGCAATTCGCAGCATTTAATTATAAGCGTGGAATATGTAAACTTTAAAAACTGCGAAGTGTGATTCACGGGGGAGGTGATGTGGTAGGGGAGAAGTGGGACTGGACCGCAACATAGATCGTAGCTTTTAGCTTTTATTTATAAGCTACGAGGGTTAACTTTTAAAATTTTCAAAGTGCGGGGAAGAGGGACCCACTAGCTATGTGGTGGATTTTTATGAATCGATGAAGTTTTAAGCGGTAAGTGTTACAAATTTCATATGGTATATCAATGTATTGCGACGACTATGAAATGAGGGAAAAACTGCTGAGGTGGGGCCGACTTACCACATCGTAAACTAAATAAAATAGATTGTGGGCACTCACAAGGTAAGTCAAAACATATGCGATGTGATATCGCAAATAAGAAATCGCAGAATTTAAGTTTTGTTGCGATGTAAAACATGTAACACCTAGAAATTCTATGAGGGCCCACTTTAATTGTGATCATAGAATTAAGGAAATGGAGTAAGTGAAAAGTGATAAAAGATAAGGGTAGAAAAGGTAAAAGCGGAAAGGCGGAAAAAAGGGTAAGTTTAATGATTTTTAATGGAAAATGATATGAAAAAGGAAGTGTGGTGGGGAATGGGTCCCTCTCCATCATGTATGGTATTTCTGAAAGGTTTGTAGGAGATGGAAATGTAAATTATTTGGGGTTTTGGCCTATGGGAAATGTTATTTTGAAACATAAGGGGCTAGAGGCCAAATAGAATCGAGGAGAGGGTAGCTTTGAATATAAGTAAAAAATCAGTGCTAACACATTCAATTTTCATATTTCTAGCAGCTTTTAGGCCCAACACCAATGCTTCATATTCAACAATAATATTTTTAGTGTTGAATTATAACTTATATGAGAGAGGGATGATGTTACCTTATGGGGATATCAACAACACACCTGCTCCATTTTCCCCATCAAAATATAATTTCCAAACATAGTCAAGTTTCATTTCCTGCTTACTAATTTGTGTGGGAATTTCCACTTGAGTATCCTCCATAATTTGATCATCCATTTCCATCAAAATATTTTTCTTGGCCATGTACTGGGGGTTTATTGGAACTATATGCTCTAGTGGCAGTTTTTATGAATCTAGAATCTCTGTAAAATCTATGTTCTTCTTCAACAAACACTGGAATTATGGCGTATGTGAGGTCAAGCTTGATGGATCCTCCAATATTTTTTCCCTGTGATATGAAAAGAAGCATCCCAAATCTTGCAAGAATATTTGCAACCTAAATATCCATTACTACACTATTCATAGGGATTTGAGCCAAATTATCCACCAAATCCTTTATCGTCCCAAGGTATTTTACCTTTTTATAAGAAAAGGAATATAAGTCTTTAAATGGCTTTTTTATTTGCAGGACTAACTACTAGATGATAAATAGAGGCATTATATTATGATAATATCTTGAATTAAGCATACAATTATGCAATAACAGATCATCAATCACCAATGTAACATACAATGGAGGAGTGGAAGGGTCTTTGTGCTATACATGTGGGCCAAACATGACCATAGGTCTCTCTTCCTACAAGTTCAATCCATATTGTGTTGAGGTAACATGAGATACATCCATGAAATTATGGGTTTTCCTTTTATAGGCAGGTTGTTTCAAAAAATTAGTTGAAGGAACAAATATCTTCAATTTCTCCTTTTTTTTTGCAAACTAAAGGCAGAGGTATTCTTCTCCATTTTCACTTGATCAAATGTCTCCTTATTTTCATGATGCATTGGCTTGTTTTACACAGGTTTTTGTTCTATGTTTTCATATTGGGGCTCAAAATCAGTGGGATGGGAGGTTTCTCCTTTGGTTGATGGGTTATACCTAACAAGTTTTCCCTTATCAACTTGATTGGGGGTGGCAGGTTGGATAGGTTCTTCAACTCAATCTTGTGTTCAAGATCCTTTTCTAGACCTCAATTCGTATCTCCTATGCAACTTATCTTGCATGAAATTTGAAAATTTCTTGAAATAAGCGTCTTTCTCTTCTTTATCCAAAGGTGGATCCTAATCATCCTCCTCTTCCTCTTGTGCTTCTATTTCATGCTCCTCTTCTGATAGAGTTGAGTATTGATTCTCCTAAACTTTAAGTGCATCTTCAATTCCTTCTTCATGGTCATATTCTATATACAAGGGAGGTTTTACTTGGCCTTGTTGGTATTTTATTTCTCTTTTCATAGGTTGATATGTCATGTCTCTTATATTGAGAGATCCAGATTGAAGATGATGAAGTGTTGATCGCTATGTCTCTCGCAGTTTTATGATTGGATACCTTGAGCTTAAGTTATGGGCTCCTAAAAATGGTGAAAAGGGAGATATCTGGGCTATGATGGCCCTATTTCATCTCATTTGTGTTTTCCAATCTTGAGAGGTTAGAGGTTGATATAAGAGTGTTTCATGCAGTTGTGGTCAACCAGAGCACTAGGGATTCGCGACGAGAGTGTCAGGTAGGAGCTAGAACATCATTCATCTTAATTTTGTCATTTTCATGCTAGGTGGGTCATAGAGGGGTACCCTATAACACCTTTATAACTTGGTTTAATAGGGACCGTGCAAGAGACTCTATGGTAATCGTGTCTTTGTTGCGTGAAGACATGATCTTTGTGTGGCAACCCCACATAATTGGTGATTTGGGACGTGCTTCCCTCCGCATTTGTGTGAGACACAGACGCGGGGACATCATGCCTGGGTAGATAGCAGACATGTCGATTAAATATGGTGATTGACGCATATGTGAGAGTCACAGGCATGGAGATAATGTGTGAATTTGTCTCACAGACATGTTGTTTGTGTGCATGTGTCTCTAGAAAGTGCGTGGTCTTGTAAGTTATGGTTTTTTGAATTTTTTGGGAGTCTAAAACTGATTTTTTGGTGTTTCTTGGTGGTAGGATTCTTTGGAGGGAGAGGGATTGTCCTCCCCTCTACATCCAAATGGCCCGCGATCTACACGCATGCCAGACTTTGGCACGCTGGGGGTTACTCCAATTTATTGAGAACCCTATTCTAAGGTCTCATGGCCGATTCTTATGATACCTGGTTTGTTGTTGGGACCGTTAGAGGCACATCATGGTAGTGTGTCAATTTGAACTCAGGTTGATGTCTCAGACAAATATATACTTTTTGACTAGTCTCTTGCCTCATGGGGAGGTGTTACCCTATCCACTACTTTCAAGGGCAATGAACATTCATGAGTGGGTAGAGGAGGCTAGTCATTCCAGGCGTAATGCTATTTCACGGGGGTTTGTTTTGGTGTCCTGTGTTATAGACTTGGCAGAGTGCGTGGCTTTGTCGATGATTTTCTACCTTGTGGGGTCATATTTTCCATACAGGGTATCAAGGCCGCATATAGCGGTCTTGTGACGACTCTAGGCAGGGTATTTTTTTGATTGGGCTCAGTTCATGTACCGCGGTATGGTCAATCAGTTGGCCAAGGTGCAGTGGGGTAAGGCTTCAATTTTTTTCTATGCCAGCATCCTATGTGGTATCATGTGTGAGTAGGTCATTATGTTACGACCTTTTATTGCAGTACCCCTCGGCCCTCCGAGAGATCCTCAGATTCACAGGTGAGTGCATCAGGGTGGGGGGGAGGCTAGTAGGTACTAGGATGATACTATAGAGGAGTGGTTTGATTAGAACCCTTAGTTATTTCTAGAGTTCTCGTATGTTGGGGTATATTTCCAGGGTGATCTAGGCATGGTTCTTCCTCCTGATTATGCTTGAGGGTCAGCAGGTATGATCCTTATGTTTTTTTCATTTTGATTATTAATTTCATGTGTTTATGGATATGTTTTTATGGTGAAACTGATATCATACTTGTTTTACTTTAAATATGTAGAGCAGATGGGTCGTCCCTTAGCCTTATTAGTTTCCCATGCTCTTAGGAGGAGGGGTGCACCAGGGGTAGACCAAGCTCAGTAGGGGGCACAACAGATCGATACAGATGGCCCTTCAGGGAATGGTACTAGCACTACTATTTTTGGGGGAGATGCAGCACTACTTGAATTTAATGAGGATGTTGAGGCCCTTCTAGCAACTGCCAAGGCCCATGTAGTGGTTTTTGAGGCTCGTGTAGTGGTTTTTGAGGCTCGAGTTATAGATGTTGAGGCTCGTGCTGAGGCTCTAGGTGCTCAGCTATGCGACTTTTGTGATTCCTAGAGCATGCTGGAGAGCCTTACTTGAGGTGTGCCTAACAAGATCTTTGATGACCTAGCTGATATCTAGTTAGAGATAGTGATGGCCTGTGAGCGGGCTCATCTCCCAACATTATGCTAGGACACACTTGTCACGGTTGTCGTTGCTCCTATTATCACTCCAGGAGTAAATGTGGGTCCAAAAGACCCATCTGAAGGGGCTCAGCCCTAGATTTTTGTTATGTATGTACTAGGGAAAGCACCCATTATGAGGATGCTTCCCTACCTTTTTTGATGACATGCATTTTTTCCTAGTGGTGGGCCAGTAGAATTTTTTTGTATAATGGGACACATATATTTTTTGATATATATATGCAAGATGTATTTTGACGGCTTTGATGATGTGTCTATGGTTATATTTATGATTTTTTATATGTTTATGATGGACGTTATGATTATGATGGATCCACTATGTATGATGGTTTATTGTTCATGGTTGATGGTATATATGTGATGCATTACAGTCTAGGATATGGTTAGTTATGTGATCGACTACATGATTTTGATCTCCTGGTATATGTGTAAATGTAATATGATCAAAACTGAGGGCTAATCTTTGTGCATGCAGGTACTTCCTAAAGAGGTGTTAATCCTAAACTTGAAAGGTTTGATTTAACTGTGATACCACTAATTGGGAATCGAGGAAGACATGTAAGTGGCTAATGCCTTGGAGGGAGGCATCGCTTAACAATCCTATGAAAGTGTCACGTTCTTCTTGATTGTTTGTGGTTGACCCGATACATACTCGGTTGGTGAGGTATGGTGACCGGCCAGGAGAATATATGGCCCAGGCGGCAGCAGCTAAATTTTGTGACCATTGAGAGGCTCCATCAAAAAACCCAAAATAGTATATGGGTCGACTATCCATATGTGACACAAGAGCATGTTTTTCATAATAATCCCATGATCTAAAAATATTGTATTAGTTTGTTGTGCTAAGTGTCTTTTTCAGTTACAAAACATGTACATATTTGTTTCCATTTGTTTTCTTAAGGATTGAGGAATTTAACCATGAAACACATATGAAATTGTGAATTTTAAGCATGTAAATAAACCTAAATAACATTGAATAGTAGTGTATAATATAGAAATAAAACCACACATAAGATTTACATAGCAGGCATGATGAAGTAGTTCACCCCTCCTGGGCTACATCTGCTAGTCCATCTCCCAATGGCATGTCCATCTTTCATTATGCTCATAATTTTTTAAATACATGTGTTTACAAGCCTCCAATGCTTGTTTTCTCTACACCAATGGCTCCATAATGCTCAAATTATTCTAGGTAGACTCTTGTTTCACTCAAATTGGTTGAAAATTGACCTGGCTAGGATTTTTCCCAATGACCCCTACAAAACCTCCACTAAATTTGGAGGACTGCAGTTAACTGCAATTAAATTCGACATAAACTTCTGATTTTGGAGGCGTGCTAAACCTCCCGCTGAAAATAAAGCTGCAACATTAAATTTTTTTACTATGGGTGGGGGTGGCCGCATGCTAACCCCTCGAACCCTGCAGTTAGGCTAACCGCCGAGCCCAACTGCATAACGAAACTGTCGTCGTAAAATGTATGTGCATGTGACAATGTTTAAAGGAGGTCGGATTTAACAGTTTTGAGAACCATCGGATTAACATTATGTTCCATGGTTTAAAACATATGTGACCATACAAAACGGGGCCACCGGTGGGTTAGGACCACCAGCAGTCCCCACCCCCCCCCCCCCCAACATGGCATGTTTCAAACCTCAAATATATCTGGTGCCCCTATAGGGTAAGCTTCACCCAGTAGTGAAGATGGTCAAAGACTTATGCATGCTTGGAGGTCACGGGATCTAACCCCCCGGACCTATAAAAATTTTACATAAACAGATAGGGGACACGTGGTAGCCTCAGGTCTAGCCACGTGTCACCCAACCATTGGCTTAAAAAAATCAAATGTACACACATCAACAACCCATAGGGCACCACATGGCAAGATGTCATAGGCTTGGAGAATGGAATATTCCTAGAATATTCCCCTTTTTTTTGACTATACACCTACATGCTAACTGGGCATCCCAATCAAACCTGTCACAATTTTAGTTGTTTGAGAAAGCGATCAGAACATGATATCTTCCTCATATGACATTGGTTTTTCGAACCGTTCGCGGTGCCAGAATTAGAACAACGAGATCTACCCAGTCGCTTAGGCTTGGTATAGTTTCGATCACTTTCAATTTTGAGCAAAATTCATGAACTCCTAATCACACCTCCCCATTGGGAAGCTTTTGGACCCCAAAATCTCTCTAGATTATTGATTGTGAAGATGAGGAGAATGTGTCCTCACTCTTCCAGTATTTATCCATTGAAATTTTCCTAATTTCATTAATTGGAGCTTTTCATGAAAAGACAAATTTTTCCTTGATTCTGACCACCATCTATTGTTGTCTTTGACACCGTCATGCTATACATTTACTGAATTTGCAGAACAACAATCTAATTTTGTAGAAAACATCTATTTTCTACCTTGGTCAATAATCAAAGGAAACTTGGAATCTTTTTCACCTTGCACTCTGTCCTTATGGCGATTTTTAGTTGCTTTTTCCTTGAACTTGTGTCGACTCTTGAACAATTTTCTTCGCCATTGTAATGTGTCTTTTGGAAACTTTCATAGCCTAAATCTACCTCAGGCTGAAAAAGGCAGAATCTAGGGTAACATCAAACCACGCTCAGCCTTGTAGCTAGCCCTACAAGGGCAGGAGAGGGCTCTCTCCATGAAATAATATTCGAATAAACACAATAATGATCTGATATTAGGCTAGGTAAAATGATGTGAAAAGGCTTTAATAAAATAAATGAATTTTCAGGGATGTGTGGGACAAAAATGGGACAGCTGAAACCAGGAATTAAATCAGGACACAGGGTATTTCATGGGGCAAGATAGGCAGGAAACTTAGCAAATAAAGCTAAATAGGGATGGGATGGACAGACTGGTGAGGAGCTGAGAAGGGCACAATAAATGGATCCTTTTCAAACAGAAGAAAAACACAGAGCATGAATTATTTCCCAAGGAAGAGCATATAAAATGGACTCTGCCTTTCTATCTTGAAAGCATTCAAAAGGAAATGTTTATGAATGAGAGGTGAAACATAACAATTTACATATGAAACCAAAGAGAGAACAAATGCTAAATCTCATACCACATGGATCCCACAAATTAGAGCTGCATATTTTATTAATCCCTGTCAAACTATACAATGGAGCGCAAAATGTTCTTCCACACTTTTCCCCTACTGTTGAGTTACCGATTCTAAAACGTCAGAAATCTCAGACCGTTTTTAAATTATTTACAATTACAAAAAATAAACTGAACTGTGGAACCATAGATCCATGAAAAGAGGAGTTGTTCTAACAGCTGAAGAACATAAAACTAAAGATAGAAAATAAGAGCCAGTAATCTTTCCGAAAGGAAGAGCTGTGTTACATTATGCCACTCGAAATTTGCTGATAACCAACGAGGAGGCGAAACCTGTAGCGAAGATCCCTTTGAATCGTCACTAAGGAAAAAATAGGCAATCTGATCCTATTTCTTTTTTGTTGTAGATATCTCTATTTTATTTTAAGCTTTCGGCCAGCCGACTGTTTCCTTTTCTTTCCATTATTCATTTAAATAAAACTGACCCTTTAATAAACTATCGTTGAAATAAAAAAAAATTTAATTTATGCATTCATGAAGGGAAGAAATAGTGAATAGGAAGGAAGGGAGAGGAGGTGGGATCCACGTTATAATCGCAATCAGAAGATCGTGGAGGGGCGCATTGCATAACAGAATTGGGCCGATGCGATTGGGAAGGGGGGAAAGGGGAAAACCTTTGTAAAAATGAAATATAACAAAATTTAAATTTACAAAGGGGAAGGCCTTTTATAACGCGTGGGCAGAAGTATCATGGTGGGCCCGTGGGTAATCACAATCGCAATATATGGGGCGGAGAGATATAATATAATAAAACATATTGTAATATGTTTGTGATCGGTGCCATCGCAATCGGAATCAGAAGGACCCGGGAAGGCGAGATAACAATGAAGTGACAAGAAACTCTGATGTGATTTAAGTCATAAGGGTGATCAAAATCGGAATCGGGAGTTTTGGGAGAAAAGTATCATATAATATATGTCTCTGACGTGATAGGGTAATGCCTTTGCATAAAACAAAATAAACAAAAATTATACTTAACAAAGGTAAAGGGCTATATTATGGATGAGAGGAGGATTAAAATTGTGGGACCGGGGTCAATCGCAATCGCAATATCGGAGCGGGAGGGAGGAACAATTTTCATATGGAATTTCCGATTGCAATGGTGTGATTGGATGTGGGTCGTTCGATCGTCAATCGGATCAACGGTCGGGATCGCATCAGGCGGGGCCAATCAGGGGAGCGAATCGCGAGTTGCGATCGGGAGATCGGAGGAGGGGCTACGATCAATCGCATCGAAACTTTTTGCGATTGGCCAATCAGAGGGCTCTTATGGAAGTGACGATTTCTGATGGCCCGACTAGCTCTGAGCCATCAGATTGGCGGGGGCAATCAACGATCGTATGTGCATTAGAGGGGGGGCAATACAATCGCATCGAAACTTTTTTGCAATTTGGCCAATCGGGGCACATCGTTCAAACATTGCGATTGCGATGAAAGGGACTTGGGTTATGTAGGGTTTATTATAATAATGTTTTATTATAACATTTCAAAGCATGGAGGGGAAGTGGTTGGGACGGTGGGGATTATTATAATCCTTAAACTTTATTAAAGGGTAACGGTGGGGAAGTGGTTTTAATCGCACAAGTATTTTTTGGATTTTAATCATGCGACTACGTATTTGGAGGGGGGGGGGGGCAGGGATTTTATTAAAGAAAAATATTAAACTTTAATAATACAAATTTTAAGGGAAAAAGGGGGAAAAGGGGAAGTTTTAGGATATAGAGGGCTTTTTACTTCACTTAGGCATAAAATTCAATCCAGAAGTCAGTTTTGAGAGTGTAGTATACCATTGGAAAGATCTTTCTGGGCTCCTTTTGATGGATCTACTAGGAGGATGATTTGGCACTAAAAATGCTATGGAAAACTTCTCTGAAGGCAAGGACATCACTTTGTGGAGATAACAGCTTCTGAATTGTGACTTATTACACATGATGATATAGAATTACATAATGAATAATGATAAAGGCAAAATATCACGTTTTCACCTCAAAACATGGTTTTGAGGTGAAAAATACATCAAGCCGAATAAAATGTCTCTTTGATCTTCCAGGTGCAGTGACTTTGATTTTATTGACTTCCTCATGACCTTGCTGATATTTATTGACACTTGACTCATTAACTTGACCATGGTGAGACCCTAGAAACTAATGAGACCCATCCTATGGCCTATTGACATGATTCTGAGAATTAAAGTGATTCATGACTAAAGACCATAGAAAGGAGAATCAGCAAGTACCTTATGAGGGAAAACTGATGAAAAATTACTACCATCAATGAATCCATGAGCTAGCGGAATGGTGAAATTTATTCGGTATGAGACACCTAATATGCAAATGCAAAAGAGTAGTTTTGATCACTGATGACAGTATGACTAGACTGACACTAACATTGGCTCCAATGGGGTTGGTAGCTCCTTGGAGGTGCCAAGAACTACAGAACTTTGGGAAAGTAGGCAGTGCCTTCATCCATTGGGCTATGGAGTCAAAAACTTCGACAAACCAATACAAGACTCTTGACTCATTTTCAGAAATGAAAACTAACTCGAAACTGACTCAATTTTTTAAACCAAAAAATGACTGAAAGACCTGACTCAGACAAACTAAAATGAACCTGAAATCAACCTTCAGTTTTATAGCCTTCACCTCGGGCCCCAAACCAAAAGAATGATGACAGCACACGCTTGCAATGAAACTTTAACAAACTGGTATGTACAGTGACATGTATGACAGCAGAACACATTTCAAAAATTGTACTGTTTGAGGAGCCGACCATTGACCGGCCCTCCTAGACAATCTTCTCCATTCATTTCTTTCAAAAGGAAATCATTTTGGCCTTGATATGTAGCAATTCTAAAAGGTCCCTTCCAAATATTCTCGAACTTGCCATGCTTACCTTTATCTTTGTTTCTTGCATCCCATTTCAGCACCACTTCTTCTAATTTAAACTTATCCACCTTTGCCTTTCGATCATATATCTTCTTGATTCTCTCTTGCAGCTTGAAAGTGTTTTGAAAAACCTCGTCTCTAGTCTGCTGTAAATGGATCATTTGATTTATTCTTCGTTGCATATGATCATCTTCGCTGCCCGCTTCCTGCAGAAGTTTAACCACTGGAACTGCGAGAGAGGTCGGGAATACTATGTCAACACCATACACGAGCTCAAAAGGAGACATGCCTATAGATTTCTTCTGACTCACTCTATCTGCCCAAAGTGCATTAACCAATTTCTTATGCCAACTTTTCTTGTTTATTTCCAGCAGCTTTTTGATAATATTGACCAAGGATTTATTTGAGGATTCGGCCAATCCGTTGCCTTTTGGATGATATGCGGTTGAGTGCCTGAAAGTAATTTGATACTTATCACAAAATTCAATCATTCTTTTAGATTTAAAGGTCGTTGCATTATCAGTGATCAGCTTATTTGGACAACCAAAATGAGACAAAATGTTGTTTTCAAGAAATGAAATGATTACCAAATCTGTGGCCTGCCTGGTGGGAATCGCTTCAATCCATTTAGTAAAATAGTTCGTCGCTCTAAGGATCCACTTATGCTGCACTGAAGAAGTAGGATGGATCTCGCCAATGAAATCCAAACCCCACTGTTGAAAAGGAGCACTTACTTCAATGGGCTTGAGCGGCAAAGGCTGCAATTTTTTCCTCCCTTCAAAAATCTGACATTCATGGCAGCTTTTAACAGTTTTGTACACATCAGCAAAGAGAGTCGGCAAATAATATCCTGCTCTCAAAATTTTGTTGGCCGTTGTTTTCCAGAAAAGGTGACCTCTGCAAACTCCCTTATGAAAGTCTTCCATAACCCACTTTTCTTCTTCTTCAACCAAACAATTGAGCAAAACACCACCGGTATCTTTCCAATAGAGCGCATTATTTATGATACAAAACTTGGCAGCCTTCAATTTCAGTGTCATACTTTTGTTTTTAGCCATTTTTGGCAGTGGTGACAAATTTTGGAGCACATACACAATGTCTGAATACCAAGGAGAAAGAACAAATATTTATGATACCTGAATTAGCGAACTTTCTTCATTTTCCTCGAACATAGCAGCAATGAGATTAATGTCCAAGGCATGCAAATTTGACTCATCCATTAGCTTAGCCGGCCCCTGTCCTTTGATAAGCTTTTTAGGTTTTATCTCCACATCATATTCCAACAAGGCAGCAATCCATTTGCCTCTTCTGGATCTGTTTGCACTAAGGCATCTTTAACAATAGCATTAGGAACATAAGCAATAATGTGAGAATATAGAATATATACTCGAAAATATTTCAACGCTTTCACTAAGGCAAGAGCTTGATTTTCAATAATCTTATACTTTAAGGCTGCAACTCTTATGGTTTGGTTGAAAAAAGCAATTGGTTTTTCAAGCTGATCTCTTTTCTGCATCAAGACTGCTACCATAGTATGATCCGAGGCAAATGAAAACAAAATAAAATCCTGAGTATAGTCCGGGCTGATCAAAATCGGAGCTGAAGAAAGAGCCAATTTCGCTAAATTGAAAGACTTTACTGCTTCCTCAGTCCACTTCACTACACTATCTTTCTTGAGCATGTTTGTGATTTCCCTTAAATGTTTTGCAAGATTGGGCACAAAGCGACGTAAGAAATTCATCTTACCATTGAATGTTTGGATCTCCTTTTTGTTTCGGGGAAGATCAATTTGTTGAATAGCTTCTACTCGATCTGGATCAATGCAGATGTCATCCTTTGATATAATATGACCAAGAAGCTTTCCCTCATCCATGGCAAAAAAAACTTTTCTTCGGATTGAGAGACACACCATATTTTCTACACCGCTGAAAAACAATCTTCAAATGATAAAGATGCTCTTCATATGAATTAGAAAAAATTGTCAAATCATCAAGATACTCAACTAGAAAAACATCCTTTTCATTTTCAAATGCCATATCCATTGCTCACTGAAAGGTCGCACCAGCATTCTTCAAACCGAAAGGCATTTTAGCATAATGGAAAGTTCCCCACAGAGTGGTGAACGCTGTTTTATCTCTATCATCCTCATGGACCAAAATTTGGTTATAACTGGAATAACCATCGAGTAGCGATATGCGAGATGCTCCAACTACTCGCTGAAGTATGTGATCCATTTTGGGAAATGGATAGTTGTCTTTCAAAGATACTTTATTCAGATTCATAAAATCAATGCATAAGTGAATCTCACCTATTTTCTTGCGCATAGGCACCAAATTAGAAATCCAATCTGAAAATCTTATGGGAACGATGATACCCGCTTTGTACAATCAATTCACTTCCTTCTCTATTGAGGGCAGCAGCTTTGGATTTATTCTTCTCAATTTTTTCTGAAAGGGCTTTTGATTTTGCTTGGTCCGAATGGTATGCTAAATTATGTTTGTGTCATATGTCTTCAAATCTAAATAGTCCCAAGAAAATACATCAGCAAAGGAAGATTACAAACTGATATACTTTGCTTTTACTTGTGGGGGAAATGCTTTGGACAATTTCACCATTTTCGGATTTTCTGCTAATCCAATGTTCACATCCTCAACTCCTTTCTCAGTGGGAAACAAGCTTGGTTTCCGAGCTACATCATCTTGGTCGAAAAGCTCCTCTAAAGGTATTAGACCTTTAGGAATGACATTATCCTTCAGCTGCAAAACTTCCATCTGATTGACTTGTACATCTGCCTCGCCATCATCATGCTCCCCATCAATAGAAGTGTCTTTGAATTTACCTTCATTTTGTAGAAACTCATCAATTTCTTTGTCATCTTGAAACACTTGCCAATACCTTTGGTTGTCAGGGACAGTCGGATGATGCTTCACATGGATTTCAAATTTTTTGCTTGAATTCATCGGAATTTTCAAATTACTTTCTGTTGTTGCAAGTGCATCTCCAATACCATTCTGAATACGAGGGACACATGTAAAAGTATAATCTAAAAATAATCTCAAGATATCTAGTACTGCATTGCAGTATGCCCGCATTCGAGGATTCTTAGCTTGATATTCACCTCTCATTTGCTTGATAACTAATTTGGAGTCGCCATACACTGCAATTCTCTTAGAATTTAACTTTCTAAGAATTTTCAAACCAGCAATTAAAGCTTCGTATTCAGCCTCATTATTTGAACAATCAAAATCCAATTTATAAGAACATACCCTTACATTACTTGGCACTTTGTTTGGAGAGGAAACAGAACTGCGTACCCAAATGCCAATTCCAGCACCGTCCCTTCCTACCGCACCATCAAAATCCATGGTCCACAAACCATCTTCGTCTTCTTCCAAATATTGAAATTATGTTTGCTTTTTTGCTTTGTCTTGCTGTCCATCAACATTTTTCTGTTGTCGGGAGGCTGATTTCTGATCAGTGCTATCAAGTCTATGTCTCCCTTTCTTTAAGACCTCTCTGAAATTTTCAGTGATTTTCGAAATGTCTTCTACTTCAACTAATTGAATATTTACATCATTAAAGCTATATGAGTATAAAACAAATGATTCTAAATCAGTATGTACATAATTGATTGGAGGATTTACCGGTTTCTCCTTGCTAGTGATCATATACTTCATTTTTTTCTCCCGGTATAATTTCCTCATCTTACCAAACACAGGAATAGTAGCATAGGATAAATCAAGCTGCAATGTCCCTTTAAGTTTCTCTCCCCAAGATATGGAAAGAAGCATGCCAAATCTACGAGGAATATCCACCACAACCACATCCATCAAAAAAATTTTAGTCGAAATCTGATCCAAGCTGACCACCAAATCTTTGATAATCCCAATGCACCTTACTCTACTAGAATCGAAAGAAAAAATGTCATGATACTTTCTAGTGATATCCAATCCCAATTTCTCAATGATTTCCCTAGGCATGAGATTATGAGAGGCACCAAAATCAAACATAGCATTGTGTAACACATAGTCATGCAATCTAAGGCTGATGTAAAAAGGAGGTACATCACTATCTGGAGACTCACCATCCAATGTTGGACCAAAAATCAACTCAGGTTGATCATCTTCCACGTTTACCATATCAGATAATGGATCTAAATTCAAAATATTAGACACCTGACCCTTAAAGCTGCTATTCTTCATCAATTCAGTCAAAGGAATGGATACTTTTAACTTAGAAATTTCATTTTCTAAGTTAAAAACTGAAGTTTTCTCTACCTCTTTAGCCTGAAAATCCTTCTTTTCCATTTTCTCCCTTGATATATTTGGCTAATTAGATCTTTCATTTGCTGATGGTGATTTTCTAGTAGTGGGATCAGCTGTCTCTTTTCCCTTTTTCTGCACAACAAGTGAATCATTCTTTGGTGTTGTAGCTTCCTTTCTTTTTTGAATTGGATTAATGGGCACATCTCTACTTCTGAGTGAATATTGTCGTTGTTGGGCGGTCAAGTAATTCATGTACCCCCTCTGATATTCATCAGACTCCTCTTCGAGAGCTGTCTCATTTGCCAAGATGAAATTCTTGTCCTTTTGTACAGCTGAGTTTTCAGAATAATCCTCATCTTCAGTGATAAAAATTGGCATGTCATCAAGTGTAAAGAAATGATTCTCTTCTCCTATTACATTCTCTTCATCATCTGATTCTGGACCATGTAGAAAATTCTACTGTAAAGGTGTCTTCATTGGCTGTTGTACTACTTGTTCTTGTACTCGCTGCTCTCTTTGCTTGATTCTAAATTGTGGTTGTTGCTGGCCACGGAAGTTAGGATTTCTGATCTGCGGTTCAGACTTATCAAGTGTTAATCTTTCAAACATCTTTTCCATCTTCCAGAGCACTTGATCTAAAGTGGAAACCTCTTCCTTTATTGCTACTTTCTTTTCAGCTTTTGTTCTAGCTCTCCTGGCAAGTAAATTGGCTTCAACGCTGACTGCAATTTTCTGCATGTATTCTAAAGTGCCCGAATCTCTTTCTCTTAATTGATAAGCCATTTCAGGATCGAAGCCATCCGGAAACTTAATCAAAGCTGACCCCCTAGGTGGCTTTATATCAACAGGAATTGCATTGTAAACAGAATTGAATCTAATACAATAATCTTGAACTGACTCACCAACGTTCCGCTTGATATTGTCATATTCGGAAAGGATCTGAAGAGAATATTTCTTCACTTCCCATCGATCCAAGAATTGTCTCTGAAGATTATGCAATGTAGTAATACTTCTAGTTGGAAAAGCTCTGAACCACTTTCTTACTTCACCTCCAAAGGTTTGTACAAACAGTCTCATTGCCACATTTTCCGCATCAATCTCATGAAGGTCAAATAAATCTACCATCCTATCCACATCTTGCTGAGCATTAACACTTTGAGGAGTGCCATCAAATAATGGAATTTTTCTTTGATAATCAGCGGGCATGTCATCCAAGTTTTGAGGCAACGCAAGGGGTGCAAATCGGGCAGCCATTGCTCTGGGTGGATTTACAACCGGGTTTGGGGATATAGGAGGAGTCAGAGCAGCTGATGTATGAGTTGTATGTGGTGTGGATGAAGGTGATACTACTGCAGATTGTTGATCAGAAATAGAAGGTTGCACGGGAATGGTGGGAATTAAAGGAGGCTCGGTAGGAATTTTTGAACTAGATGTAATTGCGGATGACCCAAGAGTTGCAGATGCAGACTCTATGAATTCGAGAATATTTGTTGCCACAATGGAATTCTGAATATTCAAGATGTAACTGTCAATGGATCTATTAGCTTTTTCAATTTCAAGATCTTTGACAAACTCTAGATTTAGGACAGTAGAATCAATAGCACTTTTAGACTTAGTCTCAAACAACGACAACTCAAATTGTTCATCAAACTCAAGATCTTCAAGATACTCAAAAACATCGGGACATGAATGAGATTTGAACACAGGAATCACAGGACTTTCTCGACGAAGGATTCTCGAAATAAGATTTGGATTTTCATACACAGGAGGTGGATCGGGATCCGGATTTTCTCTGGTATGTCACCTAGAAGCTAGTGTGTTGAATTATTCTCAAAAATCAAATGGACAAAACCAAATTGTTCAGCCTATCGAATTCTAGACTCATCACCCAAAAGTCCAGAATTATCTGATGTAGTGGGGCAATTTACAAGTTAGATGTTATGTTTATAAGACTAGACCGGAGATTGACTGAAGCAGCATTTATCTGATATTAGGCTAGGTAAAATGATGGGAAAAGGATTTAATAAAATAATGATTTTTCAGGGATGTGTGGGACAAAAATGGGACAGCTGAAACCGGGAATTAAATCAGGACACAGGGTATTTCATGGGGCAAGATAGGCAGGAAACTTAGCAAATAAAGCTAAATAGGGATGGAATGGACAAACTGGTGAGGAGCTGAGAAGGGCACAGTAAATGGATCCTTTTCAAACAGAATAAAAACACAGAGCATGAATGATTACCCAAGGCAGAGCATATAAAATGGACTCTACCTTTATATCTTGAAAGCATTCAAAAGGAAATGTTTATGAATGAGAGGTGAAACATAACAATTTACATATGAAACCAAAGAGAGAAAAAATTCTAAATCTCATACCACATGGATCCCACAAATCAGAGCTACATCTTTTATTAATCCCTGTCAAACTGTACAATGGAGTGCAAAATGTTCTTCCACACTTTTCCCCTATTGTTGAGTTACCGATTCTAAAACGTCAGAACTCTCAAACCGTTTTTAAATTATTTACAATTACAAAAAATAAACTGAACTGTGGAACCATAGATCCATGAAAAGAGGAGTTGTTCTAACAACTGAAGAACAGAAAACTAAAGATAGAAAAAAAGAGCCAGTAATCTTTCAGAAAGGAAGAGCTGTGTTACATTATGCCACTCGAAATTTGTTGATAACCAACGAGGAGGTGAAACCTATTGCGAAGATCCCTTTGAATAGTCACTAAGGAAAAAATAGGCAATCCGATCCTATTTCTTTGTTTTTGTAGATATCTCTATTTTATTTTAAGCTTTCGACCAGCCGACTGTTTCCTTTGCTTTCCATTATTCATTTAAATAAAAATGACCCTTTAATAAACTTCCGTTGAAATAAAACAAAATTTAATTTATGCATTCGTGAAGGGAAGAAATAGTGAATAGGAAGGAAGTGAGAGGAGGTGGGATCCACGTTATAATTGCAATCGAAAGATCGTGGAGGGGCGCATTGCATAACAGAATTGGGCCGATGCAATTGGGAAGGGGGGAAAGGGGAAAACCTTTGTAAAAATGAAATATAACAAAATTTAAATTTACAAAGGGGAAGGCCTTTTATAACGCGTGGGCGGAAGTATCATGGTGGGCCCGTGGGTAATCGCAATCGCAATATACGGGGCGGAGAGATATAATATAATAAAACACATTGTAATATGTTTGTAATCGGCGCCATCGCAATCAGAATCGGAAGGACCCGGGAAGGGGAGATAACAATGAAGTGACAGGAAACTTCGATGTGATTTAAGTCATAAGGTTGATCGGAATCAGAATTGGGAGTTTTGGGAGCAAAGTATCATATAATATATTCCTCCGACGTGATAGGGTAATGCCTTTGCATAAAACTAAAAAAACAAAAATTAGACTTAACAAAGGCAAAAGGCTATATTATGGATGAGAGGAGGATTAAAATGGTGGGATCGGGGTCAATCGCAATCGCAATATCGGAGAGGGCGGGAGGAAAAAATTTTATATGGAATTTTTTATTGCGATGGCGCGATTGGATGTGGGTCATCTGATCATCAATCGGATCAACGGTCGGGATCGCATCGGGCGGGGCCAATCGGGGGAGCGAATCGGGAGTTGCGATCGGGAGATCGGAGGAGGGGTTGCGATCAATCGCATCGGAAATTTTTGCGATTGGCCAATCAGAGGGCTCTTATGGAAGTGTCGATTGCCGATGGCCTGATTAGCTCTGAGCCGTCAGATCGGCGAGGGCAATCAACGGTTGGATGTGCGTCAGAGGGGGGGCAATACAATCGCATCGAAACTTTTTTGCGATTTGGCCAATCGGGGCACATCATTCAAACATTGCGATTGTGATGGAAGGGACTTGGGTTATGTGGGGTTTATTATAATAACGTTTTATTATAACGTTTCAAAGCATGGAGGGGAAGTGGTTGGGACGGCAGGGATTATTATAATCCTTAAACTTTATTAAAGGGTAACGGTGGGGAAGTGGTTTTAATCGCACAAGTATTTTTTGGATTTTGATCATGCGACTACATATTTGGAGGGGGGGGGGGCAGGGATTTTGTTAAAGAAAAATATTAAACTTTAATAATACAAATTTTAAGGGAAAAATGGGAAAAAGGGGAAGGTTTAGGATATAGAGGGCTTTTTACTTCACTTAGGCATAAAATTCAATCCAGAAGTCAGTTTTGAGAGTGTAGTATACCGTTGGAAAGATCTTTCTGGGCTCCTTCTGATGGATCTACTAGGAGGATGATTTGGTGCTGAACATGCTACGGAAAACATCTCTAAAGGCAGGGACATCACTTTGTGGAGATAACAGCTTCTGAATTGTGACTTATTACACATGATGATATAGAATTACATAATGAATAATAATAAAAGAAAAATATCACATTTTCACCTCAAAACATGGTTTTGAGGTGAAAATTACATCAAGCCGAATAAAATGTCTCTTTGATCTTCCAGGTGTAGTGACTTTGATTTTATTGACTTCCTCATGACCTTGCTAATATTTATTGACACTTGACTCATTAACTTGACCATGGTGAGACCCTAGAAACTAATGAGACCCATCCTATGGCCTATTGACATGATTCTGAGAATTAAAGTGACTCATGACTAAAGACCATATAAAGGAGAATCAGCAAGTACCTTATGAGGGAAAATTGATAAAAAATTACTACCATCAATGAATCCATGAGCTAGCGGAATGGTGAAATTTATTCGGAATGAGACACCTAATATGCAAATGCAAAATAGCAGTTTTGATCACTGATGGCAGTATGACTAGACTGACACTAACAGAAACCAACAATGAACATTTGTGAAACCTGTGCCTTCTTTGCCAAGTTGTGTTGTCCTCTCTTTTACCTTTGCAACTTCTTGCATTGACACCTTGTTTTCAACACCAATGTTGACTGTTGCAATTGCTTGTCACCTTATTTCAAAGACAACCTGTTTTCAATATGAAACAACTCATTACATATATCAGAATTTGTTTGAAAAGTACGATGAAAAACATCTCTTTGTTTTATCATCATCAATGTCAAGTTTTGGCTTGCATTGTCTAGCCTGTTCATTTTCCCTGCATTAACTAGAGAAGTATCCTGTTTCTTGTGAGGAGCTCTCACAATATACTCCTTGCCATATTTGAATAAATGGTATATGTTCTCATGGCGATCGAAGATTGCTTTCTTGTCATACAAGTAAGGACTACCCAACACCATACCTGTTATGTCAAGTGGAACCACATCTAATTCAACTATGTCAACAAAATGTGCAGTTCTTGCAAACCGCAATATGCACTTCTTTGAAACTTGTAAATTTGCATCCTTACAAATCCACCCAAGTGGATATTGTTTTGGATGTGGAATGGTCTCAAGATTAAGTTTCTTGACCAAGTCTTCAGAGATTAAGTTTTCTTGTGACCCACTGTCAAACAATGTGTCAATCTTGGTATGTTTGGATATGACCCTCACATGAAACAGTTCAATTCTCTCTTCTTCATTTGGAGCTTGTATGTGACAGTTTGATGTACTAGTACTAGGTTTAGTTTCAATTTCTTTCCCATTCATGTTCTTTAGTCTCATGGTTGTAATTTTTGTTTCATCTCCTGAATCTGACCCTAAGTCTTGTTCAGATATAGCAACAGTTTTTCCTTTCTCTTTGGCTTTCAAGCTATCTGGTTTCAATTCTAGATGAAGTTTCCAAACATGGTCTTCATCATGGCCAATTTTTGAATAGTTTTTGCAAAAGAATTTTCCCTTCTCTTTCTTGATATTTGCATTCCTCTTTTTCTTCAATTTTCCTTTAAACCCATTTTCCTCATTCTCATCTATGTTTTTTTTCCACTTGCCTCCAAGTGTGTGGCTTGTACACAAACTTCATCTAGACTTGTAGGGTTAAACATGAGGATAGTATGTCTTAGGTAGCTATGTAAGCCTCCTATGTACTTGAGCAAAGTATCTTGGCTCTGTAAATCTACAACTAATAAGAGAGCTCTTCTCCGAAATTATTGGGTGTAAACTTGTACATTTTGTCCTTTCAATTGTTCAAAATTTTTCCAATCCATTATGGGTTTTTGCATGTGAGATAATGGATAAAATTGTTGTTTTATTGCAAAAATGAAATCAAACCATGATAGAATAATCTTACATGCTTCTTGATCTCCTCCTTTGCCTTGGCTTCCCACCAAACAAGTTTTGCACCTTTCATTCTCAATGAAGCTAATTAGATTTTGGTATCATCATCATGAAAGTTTTGGATTCTCAAATAGACCTCCAATTTCCTAATCCAATTATCAAGCTTTTCTGCATTGACTTCACCATCAAACATTGGAAATTCAAACTTAACATCAAGCTTTAGAAAAGGACTTTTACCATTTTTCTTTGACTTGTGTGGCTGATGTACTGAAGATGAAGTAGAGGATGATGATGATGATGGTGAGGGTGAGGATGGTGAATTTCCACTGTCTCCATTTCCTCCATTTCCCTTCTTTGACTTATCTTCATCATTGTGACCTCCTGATGATCCATGTCCTTCCTTGTGAAGTTTGGATCTTTCTTCTTCTAGTTTCTCATTCCTTTCTTAATAAAGGATTATTACCATCTCAATCAAGTCAAGAAATTCCTTTTTGTACACTCTTTCTTCTTCTTTTAAATCCACTTCTTCATGGATTTCTTCTTCCTTTGAATGCATGCTTAATGTTGCTTCTGCTTCTTTAGGAAGTGGACTAGGTGGTGGAGAATGTGACAATATTTCCCTCCTTTGTTGTGGCTCACTTTGAGACCCTCTTGCTTCCACCAATTTTCCTTCTCCTCTCTTAATCTTGAGCCTAATAATCATGTGAACACTTGCAAACAGTTTAACAAATCTTTGCACACAATAACACTAGAGAATAAACTACTAGACTCTAGCTTAAGAGAGGAGAAGGTAAGTCCATTTGTTTTTGCTGAAATTAAAGATGTGTAACAGCCATATAATGCAGCAAATAAACATCGACACATAACAGCAAATTTAATCTAGGGTTTCACCCGAATATCGTGGACTACGTCTCCTTGAGCTCTTGTCATCTTGACTTGGCTCTTTGGGATTATGGAAAAATTTCTTTTACAATTTCCACACTTAACTCCAATGGTTAACTGAACTAAACCAATGGGCTTAGAATACCATCTATATCCCTATCATGGATTTCATCACTCTGAAAACATATCTATTCCCCCTTAGACTTGATTCCTTTTGTGGTTAGAATAAACTACTAGGCTCTGATACCAACCTGATCTGAAAAGACTATATTAGTTTGTTGTGCTAAGTGTCTTTTTAGTCACAAAACATGTACATATTTGAGAATAAACTACTAGGTTCTGATACCAAATTGATGTGAAAATACTGTATTATTTTGTTGTGCTAAGTGTCTTTTTTTTTTTTCTAAGTGTAACTAATTCTATTATGTATAAGGATACTAGTACAAAACAGTCACAGTGTCAGCTATGAGAGCCTGAGCACTGTGTTTGAAAGTCAAGCTGTTCACAGAATACCATGACTGCCCATATTGGGAAACCAGTCCTATTAAACATCGAGTTTTAACCGCCCTCGTGAGGGAAACCGGTTTGAAAAGCATAAAAACTAAATAAACATAGACATATAAGCTACAGTGCAGAGACCACTGATTCAGCTGGTCATCCCAGCAACAAAAACTAGCATTAGCTATGAAATTGAACCAAAAAACCTGGAGGGCTGTGTAGAAGCTAGCCATGAGTTGGTGACGGTGGTTCCTCAATGATTCTGCAACCGAAAAATTCTCTGTTGTCCTCCTTTCCAGAGTCGCTCGTGTCCATGCCACCTGAGGGCGCTTCCATGTTTTTCTGCTGCTCCTGTGGAGAAAGGGGAGAGATAACCTGAGCAGCAGCTGCGTTTAAGGAGCTAGGAGTCGGAGAAGGGTGAACAGAGGCCAAACCAGGAACAGGGTGGTTGGGAATTTCCTCCCGCAGAGAGAGCGAGATGAGGGCCGTGAGCACAGAATTGGAGGTTGTGGGATAGAATTTAAGCTCCGCATGCTACGAGGTTTGCATGAAAGTGGGGCGGAGAGGGGCGGGAGGAACAGGCCGGGAAGAGCTGCCGCCATAGTCATGAACTCGGGAAGGAGGAGGCGAGGCGTCAACCATGGGTTCAGAAACCGAATTATCAGCTCGACGACGTCCACGACCTCTGCCCTCGCGCAAATTCTGGTGAGGGTTCGGGGTGTTATCAATGGAAAAAGTGCTGGGAGGAGGGCGACTGTGACCCCGGCTGGAGCCACGACGTGCCCGCATCCTTTCACGAAGGCGCGGCATCTCAGGAGGGAGATGACAGAGACGAGCAGGAGCGAGAGGAGAAACAGTGAGAGCCTGGGGAGCCGTAAGAATAACAGAGGTATGGGTGAAGCTAAAAAATTCAGGAGGAACAGAGGAATCTCGCAGAGGCTCCCCACGCCAGACAGCGCCAGCCCTAGACAGAAAGCTAAAAAGACAATGCGGACTCTGGGAGAAATGGATACTAGGAACCAGTTCGAAGCAGGTCTGCAGAGAGCAGCGCTTCCCTGTAGACGTCTTTATATTGGCCTCAAGCGAACCAGAAGTGCACAAACCGAGCAGCGGGGTGGGTGAACACACCAAACCAGAGGCGTCGGCTGTGGCATGCGTCTGAGCTTCCAAATCTTGCAGCACCGCCATAATCTCCTCCGGATTGAGCAGACCAAGGTAAATGACCGTCGCGGGAGAGAAACCATTAATAGCAGAGTAATTGCAAGTGCCGGGAGCCATGTGGGCTGTCCAGGCCGTTTTCATGGGGAAGTGCGCGAGGTGGCGGCCCCTCCCCAGAGCATTAAACAGCCGGATCTGGCAGTGCTAAGTGTCTTTTTAGTTACAAAACATGTACATATTTGTTGCCATTTGTTTTCTTAAGGATTGAGGAATTTAACCATGAAACATATATGAAATTGTGAATTTTAAGCATGTAAATAAGCCTAAATAACATTGAACATCAGTGTATAACAAATAAATAAAACCACACATAAGATTTACATAGCAGGCATGATGAAGCAAGTCACCCCTCCTGGGCTACATCTGTTGGTCCAACTCCCAATGGCATGTCCATCTTTCATTATGCTCAAAACTTTGCAAATACATGTGTTTACAAGCCTCCAGTGATTTTTTTCTCTGCACCAATGGCTCCAAAATTCTCAAATTAGTCTAGGTAGACTCTTGTTTCACCCGAATTGATCGAAAATTGACCTGGCTAGGCTTTTTCCCAATGTCCCCTACAAAACCTCCACTAAATTTGTAGGACAGTAGTTAACTGTAGTTAAATTCGGCATAAACCTCCGATTTTAGAGGCTCGCTAAACCTCCTGCCGAAAATCAAGCTGGAGTATTAAATATTTTGGTTAGGGGTGGGGGTGGCCACATGCTGACCCCCCAAACCTCACGGTTAGGCTAACCACCGAGCCCAACTGCATAGCAGAACTGTCAGCGTAAAATGTCTACGCATGTGACAAGTTTTAAAGGCCGTTGGAGTTAACTATTTTTCGAACCGTTGGATTAACATTATGTCCATGGTTTAAAACATATGTGACTATACAAAACGAGGTCATCAGTGGTCCCCCCCCCCCCCAACATGGCATGCTTCGAACCTCAAATATATCTGGCACCCCTATAGGGTAAGCTTCACCCAATAGCAGTCATGGTCGAATAATTATGTACGCTTGGAGGTCATGGGGTCGAACCCCTCGGACCTATTAAAATTTTACATAAACAAATAGGGGACACGTGGTAGCCTTAGGGCTGGCCACATGTCACCCAACCATTGGCTTAAAAAAATCAAACGCACACACATCAATGACCCATAAGGCGCCATGTGGCAAGATGTCATAGGGTTGGAGAATGGAATATTCCCAAAATATTCCCCTTTTTTATGACTATACACTTGCATGCTAACTGGCCATCCGAGTCAAACCTGTCACAATTTTAGTTGTTTGAGAAAACGATTAGAACGCAATATATTCCTCATACGACTTTAGTTTTTCGAACCGTTCATGCCGCCAGAATCAGAATGACGAGATCTACTCGGTCGCTCAGGTTTGGTATAGTTTCAAGCACTTTCAATTTTGAGAAAAATTCATGAACTCCTGATCAGACCATGATGATTTGAGATCATCATAAAAAAATTCATGGTGCATACTTATTTATTCTAGGGTACTGAGGCGCCTTCCTTCCTACGGGTGAAAATTTTTGAGGAGACAAAGTTTGATTATGTAAGGAACCTTCCATAATGTTTCGAATTTCCTAGGTCCTAAGGATTCTTTTGCAACATCATATTATAGGATTAGTTCCCCTTTGTTAAATGAGTGCAGGGTGATGTTGCGGTCGAATGATGCTTTCACCCTTTTCTTATGGGCTTCGTTATTTTGTAGGGTCTCTAATCGGATTTCGTCGACAAGTTATAGTTGTACCAATCGTTGCTCTAAGGGTTGAGTATCAGTGAGAATTTTGATGGTTGAATGTAGGGTGGGGATTTCACGTTCAATGGGAAGCACATCCACCACCCCATACACTAACTGGAAGGGTGTGAATCCTATTAAGGATTTTATTTTTGTGTGATATTCCCATAAAGATGATAATATCATATGATGCCAATTGGTTTTGTGATTGTTCACCATACATTATAACATCATTTTTAGTACTTTTTTAATATCTTCTACCTGGCCATTGGACTGTGTGTATTATGGTGATGCAAATTTGTGTGTGAAACCAAGGTGTTGGGATAGTTCCTGGAATATTTCATTTTAAATTTTTTTTCCATGGTTAGACACTAACTCCTTGGGTACACCAAATCATGTGATGACATGGTTGAAGAAAAATCATGTTGCGTTTTATGTGGTGTTGTTATATGTGATCATGGCTTCTACCCATTTGGTGAAATAGCTAACAAACACTATGATGTACTTGTGGTTTCCCGATAATGTGGGGTTTCATGTCATGAGGTCAATTCCCCATTTTCAAAAGGTACCTGCTGCAATGATGGGGTGCAAGGGAGCTAGAGGGACTCTTTCCTTATGAGCATAGCGTTGGCATCGTTTGCATATTTTGATTGCTTGAATGAAATCATGAAATAGGGTGGAATATAAATAACCGGCACGTGGGACATTTTGGGAGGTGGTCATTCCTGATAAGTGGTCATCACAAGCCCCACTATGGCAGTCATTTAGGACTTGCTTGTCTTTTTCAAGAGTAAGGCATCAACGCAAGATGGTGTCGATGCCTCATCAATATAGGACGTCCCCTAATAAAATGTATCGGGGGGCCCGATGGCGTATGCGCCTTCTATCATCCCAAGTGAATCGGGTACTGAACTTCTAAGTTCATAACAAGAGGAGGATATCACCATACCAAGGGTCCTTCGTTGTCACTAAGAACAAGTTCTCATCAGGTGGTGATTCATTAATGAGGGATCCTTGGGTCTCAGTTGGAAGATCAGTGATGAATTCGGCAAGAATGAGAGTATTTTTGCTCTTAGAGGAGATAAACTTTAGATAAAATTCTTGTAGTATAACTTCCCATTGGGTGTACTTATGGTTCATCATGCGGCGAGTTAGAAAATATCTCATAGGGTTGATAGCTACTATGACAATGGTGGTTCGAAGCATGATTTAATGTTGAAAATTTTGTACTACGTGTACTAGGGATATGGTTGTTTTCTCTTGTTGCTCATACTTTGACGTAGGCCCAGCTAGATTTTTTCTTACGTAATAAATTGCGTGTTCCTTATTTTTTGGTCCTTCCTGGACTAACACCCTAGAAATGCCTATGTCTAACGCATATAGGTATAGGTTGTAGTCTTTATTGTGGTCAGGTGGTGTTATCACAAAATCAGACCTAATAGGTTGCCAATCAAATCAATCTCATGTAACTGTTTCAAACCAATCTTTTGATTGAGGCTTAGCCTCCTTAGCCTGAGAGGGCTCTCTCAAGGGTTAATGATTTTTCAAAAAATATAGATGGCTAACTCTATGTGGGTAATAAGCAGATAAATGATATATATTGGTTGTAAATCACATTAGCAAGTGCACATTGGGCCTATCTAGTCATAACAGCTTCAGTAAAACCAAACAATATACTTAGCATGGAAGTCAAGGCATATCAGATTTCTAGTCCTGAGATACACATGTGAAACTGTAAAACACACAGTCAGTTTGTCTATGAAGGAAGTCAGAGCATCAATGATGAATTCTAAGTAACATAAGCAAACACCACTGCAATAGGATAGTAAAAATATTCCATTAGAACAAGAACACACTAGAAGTCTTTATGAATCTTCAGTTAGCTAAGTAGAAAACTTTGTATTAAGCTGAAAACCAATCACTTACAATAAACATTGTATTTTTGCTAAAAAATGTCCAACCCTTAGCATTTCGACTTCTTCATATTTATAGATCATTTAAAACATAGGATAACCTTATCCTGAGCTATATACATCGAATTCCTACTTTTTGACACCTTGCCTAACCATGTGACATGGTATTTATTACAAAATGAAAGCTGCAAACCTAATGAATGGTCCTATTACAAATAGGACACAAACTCCTTAACTCTACTCATAACAAACTTATCTAAACTAGATTACATCATTTGCCAAATTTATTCCCATAAGGTCGAATCTAGATGATAAGCTCCAACACTTTATGACCTTAATGTTGATCTCCTGCAAATTAGGAAATTGTCCCCTGTTTTCTAGGCTTAGGATTATTTTTGCTCTTGAGACACTCTGACCACTATGAACCCATGACTTCGAGGTTATTTGCTATCAAGAACTGAAATAAAATATGCCCAAAATCATCCTTAAGTGCCAATTGTACAAGATCACCATCAAACTGTCCAAAATAGCATAAACAGACCTGCGCTATGAAAACAACACAGTTTTGTAGTGCTTTTCATAGCGCAACCTTTTTACCCTTTTACCTTAAAAAATTTGGCTTCTTTCTTCCAGATTTATCTTTATATTCACTTAACACAACTTTCCTAGCAATTTCAGGTCATAATACACAAATTTTCCTTTGAAATTTTTATAAGAAAGGGTGAAAAAAGCTGCTACAGAAGTTTCATAGCGCTTTTCACCCTTTTTGCACTGTTTGCGCTATGAAACTGCTGAGTGATCAGTTTTGTCTATATTTCTTCAAAATTCAAACCAAAAATGTGCCAAAATTTCAGAATACCAATAGTTTAATCAAAACAAACAGTCATATGAAATGAAAACCCAAATTTCGTAAGATTTATTCTTCATTTTCCCTTTGATTTAGCCTTTGATTTTTTAATAATTTGTCATTCTGCACCTTTGTTTTTTAGCTCATCCTAAGTCAGTTTCAGCTGCAGCTCCAAATCCTTCACTTGGTCTCTTAGTCTTCTATTACTTGCTCTTAAGTAAGTATTGATCACTCTGACAAATTTTGCTTCCTTGATGGCTGGAATTGTCCATGTAAAAAACTGTTCTGCACTGCTTGGAATCTCAGACCTAGAACCAGATTGGCCTTCCCATAAAACCTTCATTATTTTCAACTCTGTTTTCTCAAAATTATTCTTTTTGGCCCTCTTTTTCATCATTGCAATCTCTTGATTTTCTAGCTTCAATCTCTCCTCAAGATGTTGACACTCTGTCATGTGTTCTTTTCCCTTCATTGTCTTGTTGGTTGCATGCTCCACTATTGGTGATGAGATATCAACCACCTCTTCAAGGACTCTGGTTGTTTCAACAGTTTCTTGGACCTCCTTGTTGCCTTCCTTGAGCTTCTTAGCATGCCTAGTTAAAGGCTTCCTTTCTTGAAAGATAAAGGTTGAATTTTCACCCTCAAATTCAAGTTTCTTAGCTGACTTAGCCTTTTTCTTTTTGTGTTCATCTACTACAATGAAGTTAGCTTGCACGATCGGTGTCTCTTCTATATCAATTGCATGAAGAATGTCATCTAAATTTTCTTTAATTACTGGGTTGTCCTATGTACCTAAAACAACTGTTTTTCCCTTTGATGCCACTGCTTGGCTTCTTGTCATTCTCTTGATTTCCTGCTTGCTGGCAACTTGTTTTTGTTTTGCCTCTTTGACAATTTTTGACCTCTGTTTTGTAGGTGATGGAGTTGCTGCAACAAGAATTTGTTTCTTCTATATCCTTTCCTTGACTTTTTTCCTTGGTTTCAACTTTACAAACCTCTTTGAATTTACAACCACAGGCTGAATAGACTCTACTACTGGTATTGAAGGAGTTCCTTTAGGTTTAGGGTTTCTAGCTAGGGTTAGGTTTTCCAATTCAAAACCATTCATAAACAAAAAATAAGACCAATCCTTGCTTATTTTCTGAAGCTCATTCAACATCAATAACTTTATCAAACCATGGTGAAACAAAGTTGTTTCACAACCATCAGACTTGGCTTGTACTTTATCAGACATTTTGGCAAGGATCCTATGCAAGTAGAAGGGAAAATCCAGTGATATCATACCTGTGAAATGAAAAGTAGCTTGAAATGATAAGTATAAACTTTATGGTACCTGCCTTTACATGTAAATTATCTTTGAATGTTGAACAACAACTTGGCATAGGTGTCTTTGATACAGCTTCTAGGTATTGCATTGTTCAGGTTCATATTTGCATACTCAGGTTTCATGAATTCCTTGCATGGTTCCATGTCAAAATTAAAACCTTTAAACCAAGTCTCTTTCCCCCTTGGTATTTATGTCACAGAAGCAATAATCTCAGGTGTGACTGGCACATTTAACATCCCAACTTTGGTATTTGTTCCATTGAATTTTAATACAAATTATTTAGACACTTGTGTGTGGAAACCCTGCAACTTTTCACAAAAATGGAGACAACCTGCTTTGCTAAAAGCCTCCATCACTATTTGATATTCAATTATAGCCTTCACATTTTCAGGCTCATATCTTAAGCAATGTCCCCCTCTGTGGGCTTTCTTCTCCTCTGCCATGCTTCTTAGAAAAATCTGTTAGTTTCTCTTGAATCTGTAAAATAGCCTCACTTGATTAGGATATGAAATAGCCTTTCTTGATTATGGAATAGCCTCACTTGAGAATATGGAATATGGCCTCTGTACAGAACACTCACAGGCTTATCTTGACTGCTTCAGAGCTTAGACACTCGTATGGAAGCAAATGAAAACTAGAATTACCAAAATAGGCAATATTTTGAATTTAAGGTGCCATCTCATAACTGAATGATGCTTCACTCATGCCCTATCATGACAATGATGACTGTGAGATAGGTAAGTACATTGAATCTGATCTCTAACTGACTCACCATATCCCTATCCTATCATTCCCCAACGGATTCGGACAGATTTTGGCCTAATTGACAAGACAGTTAAGAAACCGCGCTTTCGTAGCACCCAAAGTGTATTTTTCACAATTTGCGCTACAAAATTATCAACGCTTTCGTAGTGCAAATCCTGTTTTTTGAACTAGAGGTGATACGAAACGGAGGATTCTTGGCTAATTGCAGAAATTTAACCCGAAACCTTATGAAATGATCCCTAAATGAAAAATGTGAGTATTTGATCATGGAATGGACCTCTAAAGACTTTATTTGAATTCAATGGTGACCTTTAAACTTATAAAAATTGTTAACCTACCCTTAACCAAAACCTAAAATGACTTTCAAACCCATTTTGAGACCATGATCAAAAACAGAGTTGACACAATGATGTTTTGAAAACATTTTGGGTGATAACAGGTGGGTTGATCAAAGGAGAAGAAAACAAAGTGTCTTTTAATGCTTCAAATGTTTTCTAATCATTTTCATCCCATTTGAATGGAATTTCTTGACGAAGGAGACATGCGAAGCCCTGCACGCAAGTGGCATAGTCGTGGACAAAGCATCATAAGAAGTTGGCCTTACCTTGCAACCTTTGTAGTTGTTTTAATGTTTTTGGTGGTGATACCTCTTTGATTTTCTAGACCTTGGGATGGTAAAATCGGATCCTTGATGGGACACTATGAATCCTAGCAGTCTTCTTGCATTTATGCATAAAACACACTTGAGAGGGTTCAAGCACATGTTATATTATCGGTATCTCTGAAATACCAGGTACAAATATTCCAAATTATCAGTGTGCTTCTTGGATTGTACCATGAGATCATCTAAGTAGGAAAGGATGAGATGATCCAAGTCATGGAAGATGTAGTTCATGGCCCACTGAAAGGTGGCGCAGCATTTTTAAGACAAAATGGAATAACTTGGTATGTGAATGTGTAGAAAGGGTAGTGAATGCAGTTTTGTATTGATCTATATGTCATATCTGAATTTGATTATACACTGAGGACCCGTCCATGAAGGATAACGCCTCATGATTGGCACAAGCGTCACTGACTTGGTCGATAAATGGAGTGGGGTAGTTTTCCTTGGGATAGGATTTATTTAGATCCTAAAAATCAATACAAACCTAGATAGTGCCATGTTTTTTCATGACAGGTATAGGGTTAGAAACCCAAGACGTGTAAGAAATCGTATATATGAATCTGACTTTATGGAGTTTTTCTATCTCCTTTTTTATTTCTTTGGCTTTATATGAGTGTAATTGACGTTTCTTTTGGTGGATGGGGGAGACGTCAGGCCATGTGTCAATATGATGTTCCACAATGGTGGGACATAGACCTGGAAATTTTTAAATAGTCCCATGCAAAGATATCCCTATACTCCTACAATAGGGCGGTGTATGTGGCTACTTCTTCTAGAGAGCATGCTACTCCCAGAGATATTTCTTCGATTTTTCCAGGTTTTTTCGATATATTAACCTTGATGGTAGGTGAGATATTCGAGATATTCCCCTCTTCAAACACATCGGGTGTTGGGATGGGATTCTTGAACCAATATACTATTCCTAATGGCAGGAAATATTTTGATTCAGTGGCACAAATATCATGGGTTTCTATGTTGCTAGGCACGGATTTTTTTCTAGTAGAAAAAATGAACAGTCATGCATGGCATCCCATATACATTAAGGTTATGTCATGGCCTTTAATATATCCTCATTAGAGTGAAAATGATGTCTAAGGGGGGATTGTTTTGTGCAATGCCATGAGGAGTGGATTTGGGCCTAGCAGTGTTGGTTGACAAACAAGAATGTGATTTTGTGGTTGATGTAGTAGAACTAGATGAGGTTGACAAATCCTAGATGGGATGGATTTGCACTGTCGAAGGTACTATTACCGGTACGGTAGTTGCAGCAGTATCAACACCAACAAATGATGAGAAGACAGCATGAATAATGGTTCCCATGGATGATGAGATGAATCGCATATGAGGTTGTGTGTCTTTAGCATTAGATGGTGGAATTATTTATGCGATGATTGGTTTGATTTTAGTAAGAGGAGGTTCATGTAACCTTGGCAGTGTATGAGGGGTACAAGAATCTTCCTCTAAATGAGAATGGCGATGGATGCAGAGATATCGAAATGTTTGTAACATAGGGCATTCTTTTGTACCATGGGAGTGGTTGGTTCAAATGTTGCACAGATTATAGGTACTCACCAAGTAAATGGTATGTGAGACAGTACAACTTATGACGTAAGATAACGATGATCAGCATTGATCATTTAGTGGTGCATTTATGTCTTTCTGCCATCTTCGGGTCTTATTTTTAGGGTAGTATGGCTCCTTTGGGTGATTTTGGTTTAACACTGCTATGGCTACTCTCAATCATGGAATATATTGATGGTTCTTCGTATGATGAAACTAGGAGAAAAATCGACAATATTAGCGAGTGAACTTCTCTTGATTAAAGAGATGTATGTGGGGTATATGGGTTACTAAGTGAAAAATGTCGGTGAACCTATCCAGTTCCTGACATTAGCTAACCAATTGGTTATTTTTATTGCACAGGGCACATGGGAAGTTGGGTTTGCACCCTAACTTGATGGGGCATCTGGTCACCTTCCCATATCTAGCTTGGTGGTGGTGACGAGTGGAATGTAACATTTCTTTTGGATGTCTCTCTTCAGATACACATAGAATGGACCTAGATGCTTCATTATCTTGAGTTATGGAACTCTCCATAGATTTTTGAATCTGAACTGTCCAAGTCGGGATTTTCGGTAATGAACAAGCGCATGGAATCTAACACTAAGTGCAATCGGGGAATGTGTAGACAATTACGAACATGGTGATTATCTTGACAGATCAGACAAGTGTTTTGGTACCGTCTCTCCCTCCTCCTTCTTGATATTTTTGAGCTTGTCCTTCAGCACCAACTTCCTTTGGTCACTTCTATTCTAAAATATAACTTTCAAGGCCTTCCACATATCATATGGATTCACCTTCCCATGGAGACTCGATACAATATGATCTCAAAATCCCTCTAACAAGATCCTTCTCACCTTTTCTACCTTCTTCTGTCATGCATCAAGAAGTTGGGAATCTACTGTTGCAGGCTTGGGAATATCAAAATATATGAATTCCTTCAACCCATTGTCCTCCAACACGACCTCCATCATGTCCTTCCATGCAATATAATTCTAATTTCCCTCGAGTTCATATTCGAGTCTTGAGCCATTGAAAGACATCTTGATATGTTGTTGGATCTTGAAGAATAAATCTGCAAATTTGAATATGTTTAAGAAAAAATCAATTTCTTCTCTTCTATTGTGATTCCTGGCACTTTGATACCATGTAGAAATTATATAGAAACTCTATACCAATGTATTCAATCCGATCATGTAATGTACTAAAATAAGATATTGAATCCTTCTACTATATTTGCAGAATATAAAACATGATCTCTTAATCACATGCAAGTAAGAGAAAGAAATAATCAATCACACAACACAATATGTTATTGGGGAAAGCACCTGCTCAAAAACCCTCTATCATATATTTTACATAGTCAAAGAATCATGAAACAATACAATGATTTCTCACACCGAGAAAATCATGCACTCTATCGATCGTATCACCCTAATCCTGCTCAAAACTGACTAGCAATTCTCAGGAAAAATTGACCAACACTTAGCCAATTCTTACCCCCTGCTTAGGCAATTAATCCTTATTAAATAGGATAATCAACCTTCCTTGACTGTGAAATCCATCATGGCCTTCCTATGACTAAATAATTGCGCTCTAACAATTTTATAATAATACAACTGATAGTTATCTTCCCTTTAACCTCTATCTCAACTGAGTCTTCATCAGAACTAACATTCATGCAGCTATTAATAGTGAATAATCAGTTATCTAATTTATCACTACTTTTGAATTAAATCTAATTTAATTCACTCGACCTCTCACTAGCTCATCACTTAGTTAGAACTAGTTAAACTGATTTTAACTCAATTAATTTGAGTTAACTGATTATACTCACACCACACTAGTGATACAACTGCAATTGGACCCCCAAAATATTAGAATCACTCTACATGCCTCATCTTAGACCATCAACTTGAAATTATTGAGTTAACTCAGTCTCCATGACTTAGTTAACTGATACAAGTTGTTATGAGATGAAATTACAATTTGTTTTCAAATTTATTTAAAAGATAAATAAATTAGATGCCTACATTTAACACTCTTGTGTAACTAAATTCCTCACTCATGTGTGACTGAAATCCTACACTAGTATGCGGTCATTCTTTTTTCCTTTCTAGATGCCAATTTAACTATTTCTTGTTGCAAATTTCAAAACTCTCTCTCTCCAAGAAAGGAATTCAATCTATCTTGATCTGATACGTTTGGAATGTTTTGCACGAAACACTTCTCTAGTGTTGTTTTCACATGCAACTCCTAAAACTGAATAGACTTCGAAAAACTAAATTAGTATAATGCATCTATCATTAGAGTCTTCTCACAGCTACTAGTTATTTCACTTGTCTACTGGACTCTTTACGTTGTTGCAGACATTTGCATCTACGTATGGTAGTACGAAATCCAGAGAGGTCACGAGTTTGTTTTCTTAATACATGAGTTAGTCGATGGTGATTATTTTGTCTTCATGGGGGAACATCATCAACCTGAAAAAAATGATTTTATATTTTTCATAGCAAACATATCACTCCTTCGAAGGAGGATGTTATATTCTAATTGTGTGTGAAATACTTAAATGTCTATGAGTATTGTCTTGTCAGTAAGGTGTATTGCTACATTTTGGAAAAGACACACAGGGGCTAATGGGAGCCCATCATATTCTTTGAGCATGATGTCAAATGGTTTCAATTTTAGTGATCCTAACTTCTGCCAAATTGTTTTGGACATGATGCATGTGGATTCTCATTCATCCACGATGCAACGATGAATGGTGATGTTCTAGACCGAAACTGGTATTTGGAAAACAACTAGCAAAGGAATCCTTGGGCCTACCTTGTCTAGATTGAAGACCATTAGGCGAGAATCATAAGGTTTGATTGTGCCTAATGCATAAATTAAGGCTTTCCATTGGGTCGGGAAATATTGTAGGACTTCTATTGCTAACATAGCTGAGGGAGACTGAGCTAAGTCATCCACTATATTATAGTTGTGAGAAACTTTGGAATGATTCCATGTATGCCTTGTCGACCCTTTTACCACTTTTTCATGGACTCTATAGGTACCTTAGATATGGTTGATAGGCTATTGGTGCACTTGTGGTTTTACCTAAAGGGTTGGTATCTAGGGGTGCTTCGTAATTTTGGTTCCATGTTTCGAAGAATAGATCTTCTCCATCCATGAAGATATCGTGACTATTTTCAGCATTCCCTCCAACGTTGTTTTAGTGGGATGGTTTTTGTTGCTAGGTGTTAACCACTCCTTGAAGGGGGAAAGGTTCCTACACGACTGCAGATTTTTGTTTTTGTACCACTTTTCCTTGGTTACCCTGAAGTCATTTCAACTCAGGGAATTCAGGAAAATGGTAGGTGTAATGACCATACTCCCCACATATGGCACAAGGATGATTTTTCCTTAGACTAGTCATATTTTTTCTCTTCTAAGTGTTATTGGTTGGTTCTGGTTTTTTATTTCGGTTGGGGTTTCCCCCGGCCTAAGATCCCAAGGGGCATTGTTGATTTATTCCGCCCTATCCAGGGTCTCCCTTTGGTCTGCTCGTTGGTTTTTTATTTTCAACGTTCAAAGGATTATTATTATTCTCCTGGTCATATGAAGGTTGCTACTAAGCCTAGGAGGTTCACTAGATTAACTGGAGTGTTTTTCTGCACTGGTGGTATATTTTGTGCGGGGAAAGGGTAGTATTGGTTTCCTTGCCCATCGTTGATGTATGTGTGTTGGGATGACTCTCTAGTATCAACATTTCTAGCTGAGTACTAATTCCCCTACAAAGGAGGGCATTGACCCCTTTGCGGCTGGTGGTATGGAATTTCCTTGTTAGTCATGTTTTGCAGAGGTACAAGTTGATTATGGTACCACACTGGTTGTGATAAATTTTGTGTAGTATCATACGAATATGCAGGATACTTCTAACTGTTGTTTGGTTGGCTTTGGAGTAAGGACCTTATCAAACGGTCATCAGTATTTGACGCGCCTATTAATTCTCTATAAATTTGCAAGCATGGGGAATTTGGAAGGATATGGTATATATATCTAGATTGGGTGTAAATGAGCTCTATATGTGGGGCTTTACTAGATGGCATCTTCCTCACTACGAGGGTTTTGTGTTGCCACATCTTTTGAAAAAAAAATTTTGATGGTTTTCAAAAATAAGTCCCAAAGAAATCTATCGTCGAGATTATATTTGCATGGGCTACGACATTTTCACCATTCATGGGGGTGGTTAGATATGTGAATGGTGGATGTTTTCCTAAAATAGGTGAGGAGTTCCATCCCTGAATCGTGATGAATCGGGCATTGGAAGAAGGTGAGGAACGCAATTGCGAGGGTGTTAAAGGTTCCATGTGACGCAGAAGGCTAGTCAACATTCCATTTTTCAACAGGCCATGGAAGGGTGCGATGAAACAATTGTATTCAAATGGTATCATCTATGATACTGTTTGACAAACACCACATGTGGAAATTCATTGTGTGATTTCTTGGGTCCTTCGCTTGCTTACCTTAAAATTTTGGAATATCTTAAGGGAGCTTCATGGGCATGGGTGGCTAGTTAAGGCCATGTTCAATAGGGCCATTAATTAACATGATTAGATCTGGTAGATTCAATGATGCTAAAAAAGGTAACTGAGGATTAACTGTTGTTACAGGTCAATTTGGGCATCACTCCCAAAACCCATATCAGTATAAATTAGGGTCTATCATACTCTAAATTGGTTGCTACATGCCCTAAACAAGTCATCCCATTGATGGTTTTCCTTCATGAAAGTTTCACTTCTTAGATGCCAATTGAAGTGTTCCATTGAGCCATCAACGTACCCCATGACTATAGTAACTGATTTGCAGAGAATCTACTCCCATGCAAAGCTACATTGCAGAGCATCTAGGCCCATTTTAGAGTGCGTTGGTCGAATGGGAGCGAATTTTTCATTTGATTCTAGGAATCTTCAAACTCTCTAGTGGCTTCTAGAATTTGTCCTAGCTATCACATCATCTGATGCCTTCGAATATGGACACCATGGATCCATTGAACCTCGTATCCTCCTATTCCCATGAACAAGGAAACCTCTTCATCCAATTTTGGAAAAGCCATTCAATGATTCATTAATGTCAAACTACCTTCATCTAATTATAAATTGATCATTGATCATAGTGCACAAGAGAGAAAGGATTTGTATTAGTAGAGTTATGCTGGTGATATCACAGCTCTTGGATGTGTCGTTTGCATGTAATTTTATGTTGCTGGAGTAATGATTAGTGGTGTGATGAGGATGGGAATGAAGCTGGAGCGAGTTGACATCGAATCGGTCCAACTGGTTGTAACTTCTCCTTCTACTTCATAATAAAGATATTTGTTCCTTTCCTAATACATGTGTCAATGATGCTATATGTGTATTTTCAAATGAAATAGATTCAATTTGTTTAACATGAATAGATCATATGCCTTTATGTCGTTTTTTGTCTTCAATTTTCCATTGCAAGTACCAATCAAGAAATTTTAGCTCAATTGAGAGGGACGGAAGAAACAGAATGGAGGCGAGGAATAGCGAACATATTACAAGTAGGTATTCTTCCCTTATCTATTCATTTTAAGGAAAAGGTCAAATATCTTTCTTTATGGTGTTTTAAGTGTGACCACCACACTTAGGGAAATCATTTCTATCTCTAGGTTTGATTTCCATAAAAAAAAATTGGCGACCATATTGGGGATTGACTAATCATCCCTAGTGGTTGTATCCTTGTTTATCAGCCTCTACTAGACTTTACCTGCCTTATTTCAGTCATTTGAATGTGTTTGAGCAAAATTATTGTGTTTTATTTCCTTTTTCATTTTTCCTCGAGCACCAACGCACTGTTGGTTTAGACACAGTGCTCTGCATAGCACTACTAGCTTAGGGATATTTCTCAGTGACGCACTGTCTCCCACTCAAGCGTGCGTTGCTCTTGTGACCAACCAAAATCTATAATATTTTGTCTTTTTCCATTCATTTCAGTGTTTTGTTTGTTGAAGTTTCAAGTATCTGATTTCCTCTAGAGACTATATTGCCTCTACCGTTATTCCCTCACTTTGCATATTTGTTTGATCAATGTTTCTTTTTGTTTTCTTTATCATTGTTGAATAGCTCCAAAGTTTAAAATTTTACATTTGATCAGTTCTTTATTTTCGGAAAGAGGAATTGTCGTTTCAACCTTTGTTTCTCTGGAAAGTAATGAGTGATTTTTTGTGCATTATATTTTATTTTTAATTCATCTAAACTTAAAATAAATTGAAAAGAAAAACATGCATTTTCATATAGGGATTGTGAGTGCTGCATAGGAATAGTTAGCGAATTTGCATTTAGATGTTCTCATTGTTGATTTCTTACAATATGGTTGCTCTATCCCTTGTAGATAGTTTTTCATTGTCAAAATTCAAATCGAAAAGAATTCTTATCATCATTATTGCATTCTAGGAATGTCAAATACATCTCGCGGTGAACATGAAAGACAAAATTATAAGCAAGATCAACTTAAAATTTATCTTAATTTATCTAAGGGAGCATTGTCACTTAAATATAAAATTTAGAGGTCTAGGATAGAGACGTGTTCTGGCATCGTTAAACATAACAGTTGTTGTTAATTGTTTGCAATACATTCTGAGTGTGATGCCTCATTCCACGTACATAATTATATCAGAGCTCGTCCACGTACTTTCGAGTATATCGATTGGTGTTCTAGTATGAAAAGTATAAGGGGATGCTCTCACTATGTGGTTTCGCATTAGACAACATTAATACATATTGGGCCTTCACGTACCATCGAGTATATTTGGGAGGACAACATTAGGTCGCTTACCATCCATAGGTAACTGAGTTGGCCACCTTGTACACTATGATACACCAAACACAACATTCGGGGATATTTCCTGCACGTACATAAGTCCTTGATTTACTGGGGCGGTATATTGCAGTTCACAGTTTCTTGGTAAACCTTTTACCTGGAATTACCCTCTTTTTGTTTATTTGTTTTTGTATTAAAATCAATCAGAAATCCTGGAAGAAGGTCAACCCTTTCCCCATCATTCGCATAGGACAGAAAATAAACCACCTTTACTGTGAGAAGCTACACCTGGTAGACGAAGGCAAGCTCATCCTACCAAGTCCGGTACCTCTGGAATATTTGGTGCTACATCTTCATATAATTTACCAGAGTCATATGATCCTTTGAGTATCGATTCTCGAGTCGCTTCGATTGATCCCAATTTATCTGCTACTGTCGAGATGGAACCCTCACAGTTACCTAAAGACACTGAAATTCAATCCATTGAAACGGTAAATCCAGAGCCTGAGCTTGTTCAACTGGAAGTCAGTCTGGAACCTATTGTTCTTTTACTAGAACATCTTGATCCTGAAGTTGTTCTCGTGCAACCATCTCATCCTCGGTCATTTGTAACCATTAAGTCTTCCTCTTTACCGCAGAGTTTACCGCCTAAAATTTATCTCAGGCCTGATAGTGAAGTACTTCCACCTGGTTTCATTTCAATAGAGAATAACTTCAATAAGAGACAACCCTTCAACTCCCACTCATTTTGGGTGGGAGCTTCATTTTTATCTGCGTTTTTCTCGTTTGATCTACTATGCTCCTGTTTATCCTGTTCACTCTCAAGTACCCTAGATTCATTAGAGTAATTACTAGGTTATTTAACTATGGCTGAGACAACATCCCAGACTGTACCATCTGTTACAGCTACGAAAAAATCTAATGTTGCTTCATCTTCGATGTTTTCTATGACACCTGGTTCTCATATTTATGGTGGTCCGTCTGTCCCATTGGGTTACCAAGCTTTAAATGGAACCTACTCTAGTGTCTCCTCTAGCCCATGGACTTTGCCCATGTCATCATCTGGAATTTTATCTGGTTCCTCTCTTACGAGTATTAAACAGCCTAATTCTTTCTTGACATCATCATCTCAATATCAGGCTGGTCCATCCAATTACTGTCCATCTTATTGATTATCTGCTGGAATCCCATCATATGAAAGTCAGTATGTGAAATACCCTTATACTCCATCTGCTGGGTGGAAACAAATTTTCGGGCCATATGACAGTACTCCTTAATTTTTAGGTCAATCCTATGTTGGAATGCTTGTTTTTCAATGATAGCCTACTTTTCATGTTCAGCCGCAAACGATTGTGTATCAATATCAACCAATTCAACTTGTTCCATCTATACCTACTATGTTTATTATTACTTCTATGGTTGTTTCTCAGTCTTCTCAAGCAGATCCTTCAACCCCTAAACTACATGTTTCGGGTCTATAGACTTCGTCTTCCCAGACTAGTGTTCAACAACCATCTGTATCGATAATTTCACAACCACAAGCTAGTTTACCTTTGTCACAGGCTTCTACTAGTCCTGTATATTCACAACCTGGTCCAAATTATCCTGGCAGGCAATAGTTTAATCAAATCCTATGGGAACCATAGCAACCATTCCAACAGTATCAAGCTTATCCAGGTTCTGATCAATAAGCCTATCAAGGGTTTGGTCAACAAACTTACCCCTATCTGGGTTACCAATAACAAAATCCTTATGTTCTTACACAACAGCCTATTGCTCGGGAAATTCCATCTTATCCTAGTTATGCCCAACCTGACCTAAATCAATAGTTTTCGTTTGTTGCCACATTAGAGTTACCTTATTTAAACAGACTCACTAATGATCCCATAAATTATTTACCTTGGTGACTGGTGATTCCTGATAAATTACCCTCTAACATTCCGAAATTCAATGGAAATTCTAGAGCAGATCCGTCTACACACGTTATGACTTATCATTTATGGTGTTCATCAAATTCCTTAAATGATGACTCTGTTAGACTGCGTCTTTTCCAAGGAATTCTTACTCGTCTGGTTGCGAAGTGGTACATTAAATTACCACGAGCTTCTTTCGATAACTTTATAGCTTTAGCCGCTACTTTTCTAACCTACTTCCATTTACCCATCAGATATGAAACTAGAATAGAACTTTTGACCAGCTTTAAACAAACCACTACTACTCATATATCATATCATATACATGAGTGGCATTGTTGTCATCGAATGGTTAAAATATTTGTTCATTATCATCTTTTAGCTGAGTGGTTTATAAAGTCCTTGTTTCCATCTATCACTGAGGACGTGGCCAAAGGCGGTGTTGTCACAGAAGAGAAAGTAACTTCTCGTGCCCACTATCTGGATTTGATTTATACTGAGTCTGGCACACTCTATGAAAATATTCCATATGCGTCGCAACCAAATTTTAATGTTCCTCATTCTACATCTAGTAAGGACATTCATGCCAGCGATGGTGTAATTGATTCAGCTAGCACTCCGCCAGCAAGTCAACCATCTGGTTCTACACTTTTAGTTTCAAATCAAACCCCTATTGCATCTGATCCTGCATCTTCCTCTTAAATACATGTCATGTCATCCAAAAAATGCCAAAGTGACAAGCAACCTAGAAGTAAGAAGAAGGGGAAAGATAAGAAGAAATCAAATTCACCCCAGTAGGAAAAATCATCTTATTCATCCAGTTCTTTTCAGAAACCTCGTTACCCTTTCTTGATATGTAATGAGGATAATTTTACGTGAGATTTTCCTTACCACTCAGAAGTCTCAAATCTTCTTAATACTTCTGTCGCATCACAGTGTTGAAAAATCCTTTTCCGAACCCAGAAACACATATGGTTGCTACAGATCCCGCTTCTAGTTCGCAAGTGCTCATGTTATCTGCCACTAAGCCCAAAACAGATGTTTTGGTGTCAACTCGAAGTAAATATTACAGTAATCCTTTTTCATCTTCGAATGGTCAGAATACATATTAACCTACCCCTTCGACTTCGACTTCATCTGCTTCGGCTCCACCACCTATTATTCCAGAGTTAACAATAAATTCATCAAAGGGAGTTGTTCATAAATTGACTTTAAACCCTCGAAATCGTGCAACTCAAAATTATAACGTAGTCGAAGATCTAGCTCAGTCACCTTCTGCTATGTCAGCGCTTGAGGTTCTTCAAAATTGTCTCTGCCAAAATCAGGCTTTGTTATCAACGATTGGTGGAATCGATATGACAGACTCCAATCTTGTAGTCTTTAATCACGCAGGCTATGTGCCACAATTACCTGCAAAATTAACATTTTTTATTCAAGTACATGTCCTGAATCACCTCATTCATCGCACTATCATTTATGAAGGTGCATCTAATTTTATCATGTCTATGAGTTGCTGGAAGTCACTTGGCTCGCCAAATTTATCACAATCACCTATGATGTTGAAAGCTTTTGTCGCTCATACATATAGACCTTGTGGAATTTCAGTAACCTACAAGTCAAACTAGGGGAAAATAAGTTACTATTGAAATTGAGGTCGTTGATGAACCCCTTGACTACAATATATTACTTGGAAGACTGTGGGTTTATGCTATGGATACAGTAGTATCTACTTACTTTCGTATGGTTGTCTTCCCCCATAAAGGAATCATCATAGTAATTTATCAAATCTCCCTCTTTGCCACTGGTTCCTAGGAAACTGGAAGCATTCCATTTGTTCATGAACCCTCACCATCTCTTCAGAACATTGGTGTAGAACTCTTTAAGGATTCTTCCCTAATGGGCACCTTTTCGTTACCTTCACCTACGACATTGGTGGAAATCGACAATATAGAGACCTGCAATATGATATCTTCCACTTCGTCTAAATTAAGGAAGATTCCCAATGATTCTGAAATAGATAGGTTGGGTGAAATCATGCCACTAAATCCAATTGAGCTAGGATAGCAATAAATATTTTTGGCTTATGAGGCCAATCCAAACCTTTTGTCGTCGACTGTTTGGTTCAATCATTCTTTGTATTATGGTACTTCTTCTGATCCTTTTTCATGTGTATTCTCAACCTATGAGAGCATTATGGAATCCATGATGTCAGAATAAGAACTATGGGCAGATTCACATCAATGATCCCATCTTCCATATTACAATGAAGATAATCCAACTAAACTATCTCACCCTACAGTCATTGATTTCTTGATGAATTATATTCCTATCCACACCATTGATTCTAAGTGAAACCCATCAAATATCAAAAAAAACTATTTCTATTAATATTTCAACCAAACATTGAATTATATAAAAAGATCATGTTAGTGCGTCTTGTTCTCCATTTTAACTTGACACTTACTGCGCTCTTTTCCATGAATTATGATAGGTATTTGCCTGGTCATATGAGGAAATGCCAGGCATTGATTCCAGCATTTTTGAACACAAGATTAAAATGTATATTGATGTCAAGCCAGTATGATAGCACCTTTTTCTTGTTCATCCTAAGAAATTTGTTTTCATTAAAGAAGAGGTTGAAAAAAAATTGTGTGTTGGCTTCATTTACCCTGTTCTACCTACCAATTGGGTTTCTAACATTTTTCCTGTCATGAAGAAATAGGAGACAATTAGAGTGTGTGTCGATTATCGAGATGTTAATCATGCTTGTCCGAAATAAAACTATCCCACTCCCTTTATCTACCAAATTATTGATGAATGTGCCGAATGTGAAATATTTTCTTTCATGGATGGATTTTCCAGTTACAATCAGATCAATATTCGCCCAAAGGACCAATCATAAAACCGCTTTTATCTATCCCTGGGGCACATTCACTTATCGAAAGCTCCCTTTTGGTTTAAAGAACTCCAGGGAAACATTCCAAAGGTCAATTAATTATGTGTTCCATCACATAAAGCACATAGTTCAACCATATCTGGATGACTTACCTGCACATTCACAAAAACAGGCTAACCACCCGCTACATTTGAGATCGATCTTTTTACGATGTCATCACTACAAAATATGCCTCAATTTGCACAAATATGTGTTTTTTGTTTGTTCTAGTCATTTTCTTAGATTCATCGTGTTGAAATATGGAATTTGGCTTGATCCATTGAAGGTCTAGGTCATTCTTTATTTACCTGCTCCTTCCAATCTACTTCAGTTATAGAGACTCCAAGGGAAGGCTAACTTTATAAGGAGGTTCATTCCCAACTACGCTGAAATGGATAAATGATTTACTCGATTCTTGAAAAAGGGGATTCCCTTCCATTTGGATGAGGTTGTGCAATCTTCCTTTGGTGTTCTTAAATATACCCTGATCCAATCATCATTAATCTATCCCCCAAATTTTCAGAGTGATTATTTCCTGTATCTCGCCACTACTGATACAACCATCGATATGGTTTTAGTCCAAGAATAAGATGGTATTGAACATATGATCTATTATTTGAGTCGTAATCTCAATGATAGGAAGTTAAATACACTTATGTTGAGAAGCTCGCTTTGGAATCCATTCAAGATGTACAAATATTTCGCCATTATATCCTGCTCTGGAAGACCATTATCATTTTGGATTGCAACCCTATGACATAGATTATGTCATGTCAATTGTTGGCGAGAAAATATTCAAAATGGATTTTCATTTTGCAGGAATTTAATTTGGAATTCATCAAATCCAAGTCAAAGAAGTATGTGGTGTTCATTGAGCTTATATGTGACCTTCCCTCGAGTAGCACTGAGTCTACTACAAAACCATCAATTTCAGACGAGTCTTTGTTTATGATCGAGTCATCTGACCCGTGGTATGGAGATTTCATCATCTATCTCTAGACCGAAACTTTCGGCCCAATACCTCTCGCTTGCAACAGCAACATATTTGATACCAAGCCAAATATTATTTGATCGTCGCCGATACACTTTATCGTCATGGTGTCGATACAATTTGACATATGTGCCTCACCCATGAGGAGGCCAAGAAAGTTTTAAATGATTGCCACGTTGGTGCCTGTGGTGGACATTTTTCTAGTTTTACTACCGCGCAAAATATTGTTCGTGTTGGTTACTTTTGTCTTACCATATTTTGTGTTGCATTATCGTGGTTAGAAGTTGTCATGCTTTCCAAATATTTGATCATAAAAACCACATGCCACCAGCACCAATGCATCTTGTCATCATTGTTTGACCATTTTCCAAATGGGGCATTGACTTCATGACATGTAACCCCCACTCGGTTGGGGGGCATGGGTATATTATTGTCGTCATCGACTATTTTACCAAGTGGGCCAAGGCGATGCCTACATTTAACAACATAGGACAGATAATTGCATTATTCTTCTTTAACCATGTGGTTACATAGTTTGGTGTGTCACAAGACATAATCACATATCATGGAAAACATTTTCGCAATCACATGATGGATGAGTTGACTACCAAGTTAGGATTGTAGCATGATAGTTCTACCCCTTATTATCCACAAGCTAATGGAAAATTTGAAGCTATCAACAAAATTCTTAAGCGTATGTTTCAAGTAATAATTTGGGTTCATAACGAAACTGGCATTTTATCTTATACTTGTCTTTGTGGGTGTATCGAACCTCAATGAGAAACACAACAATATTTACTCCCTTTCAGCTCGTTTATGGTTTGGAAGCTATCTTACTGATACAATGTGAAATTCCATCGTTGAAACTCGCGATTAACCTGCTACCTGGCACTTCTGAAGAAGATTCACGTCTTTTAGATCTCATACATCTAGATGAGACATGTCATGAAGCCGCATTGGCCAAATAAGTACATAAGAGACGAATCACGACGTAATATGACTGCAATGTCAAGCCTCGCACCTTCTCGGAAGGAGACATGGTCTTGATTTATGATTAGGAAACTGTTAAGATATGAACAGGGAAATTTGAACCATTATGGCATGGCCCCTACATTTTCAAGCACACTGTGGCTAAGGGTGCCTACAAGTTGGTATATTATGATGGGATTCCACTATCACAACCTTAGAATGGATTGTATCTTACACATTACTATGCTTGATTTTGCGTAGTAAACACTGTATTATATTCTTTTATTGTGTGTGTATCACAGTGTGTATTTCATAGTTTTTTCATGTGGTTAGTAATCCGCGTTGCATTTTTTACAGATGTCAGAATCTTCAAAACCATTTTTTGGATATGTCTATGGTGCTAGTCATAGTACGGAGAATATATCCTCTGCAGCATGGGCCATCTTCGCTCCAAGTGGCGAGTTAGTGAGTTTCCAAGGGATTTTTATTGTTCGATCTACCAACAATATCATTGAGTATAGCAAGTTGATTGAACTCCTCTCTGATCCCATTTCACTTGGAATTTGTCGCATCATCATCACGTTGGACTCACAAATTGTCATACTACAGCTTACTAGTGTTTATATTGTCTGAAATCTAGCTATTCATCGCATGTTCCTTAAAGTTAGTCTTTTGGAAAGACATTTTAATTACATCCAATATAAACACATTTCCAAAAAATTTAACACTTTAACTTATTCTTTAGAAAATTATGTGCTAAATAGACATTTGCAACATATGTAGAGATATATTTTCAATTCACATCACACAATTTAATAGGATTGCACATAATCATAGGAAAACACAAAAAGTAAAATAGATTTATAATTGAGTTTTTTACAAAAAATTGTTTCCAAGACACGTTGGTCATCTGACCTCAAAATGTATATAGACATAGCATAATATAAGTAGAACTAGTGGTGCTCATGATAGCAGGTCACTGCTTGGGCTATCATGCGCAATAGCCTCATCCAACGGGTAGGCACACCAATAGTTTGGTGTTGCAGCCTCATAGGTAACTCCTCGATCCATACATCTAGTATCCTAAGAGTCAATCCCTCCACATGTTGTTGTAAATTAGCAAGAGTCTAGGCTAAATCCAAATCCTGAAGGACTGCTCTCTCGACAATCCTCTCTGCTAGTTCTCCCACCTGTTGTGCACAACCCACTGGTCGAACAATACCCACATCTACATACATAAAAAATCTTTAGTTTAGTCTTGGAAACATCAAAAAACACAAAAATATGTAAAAAACCCAAAAAATCAAAAACACGGTCAAACATTTTACCTATGGCACCCCATTGAGTGTCGACTGGTAAAATCAAATATGGATCTCCACGGAAATCCATCCTTGCATATGGATGCTCCTCTATGAAGATATTTTGTCTTCAGAACCAACTTAAGAATTCAGTGGAAAATGAGATCGATGACTAACCAACATGTCTATCCCTCATCTTGACCCACCACTGCATCAGTGGATCTCTAGGACCAACTAATTCCAGTGTCACATGTTGTGGCTACATCATTGGAACTCGCTCGAAAACAAAATTGATCAAGATAGAGCCATAGCTAAAATTCTTTTTCTTTCCATTTTTTGCTTTGGTTAGTTGTTCTTTCATCTGAAGGAGTACTGCTTCATCCTAATTGAACACGGTTGGCTCGAGTCACTCAAGCGCATACTACATGTATGATCTATTCGCGACATGAAGTGTCACGCTGCCAGCTAGCTTTGTGATAGTAAATAGGAGCGTTCGCAAAGGCATATCACTACATATTTGATATTTATATTTCCATATTTTCTAGGCTCAATACCTGGTCGAGAAAACTGTCGAATGTAGTCCTTCACCATCTCACCTCCACAGATGGAGCCCACAAGGGAAATGGGGGCACCATGTCTAAACAAACCTGTTAGAAAGTAAATGTCATCAACCAATATGGGGAGCACTTTGTCCCCAATGTGAAATTGTTGTAGTCTTGGGTCCAATGAAAAAATCAAGAACTAAAATAGTTCCATGTGTTGTCTGATCCCTGACAATCTAAATTACTTGAGAAACCCACAGTCTCTGAGGGATCTCATAGTTCCAAGATCATTTAGGGAAACCATATCTTGTTTTTCATTTTCTCTTTCTCACCATGTAATCGATATTTTTATCCAATCAAAGTCTAAAATAAAACCATAGGCTTAGTTAGGATCCATTACATGCAAAAAAATAGAGAAATTTTGGGCAGAAAACACAATGCAAGTTTCTGAATTGCACCCAACACACTCATGAGTGGAAGGCGGATCGTTTCATATGACCTGGCCTTCTTTTCAGCCTTTTTGCAACACACTTTTTCACATCTAGGGGTGTGTTGGTCCTAGGGCCTTGTATATTTACCATAGGAGCCCAAAAACCCTAAAAAATTTACATGAAACTAAACAATAATGCAACCAATATAAAGAGGAAGGTAAGATCTCCTACCTAGTCTAGATGGCACAAGAAATAGTCCACAAAATCTGTCACAATCAGTTGCTAAAGTTTGAGGGTAAAACTAGCTTAGAGCACTAAAACTGAATGATAAATGTGAAATGGTAAAAATGACTTGGTAATTTCTTATTTAATAGTATTTTTGATTAATTTATGCTTATTTAATGAATTGACTATAGTTTTAACCCATTTTACTATTTAAAACAAGTGTTTTTAGTCTATTTGGTGGTTCTTTGAGAAGGTTTACAGCTGAATATAGTAAGTTCGTCATGCATGATCATGAAATGAATTTTGACCACAGAGCACACTTTTGTATATTTTTTAAGCTCTGTTAAACATGAAAAAAGAACCCACTGGAGATCTCTTTCAACTCTTTTCATACTCCCAAAATATGAAAATATTGTTGAGTGCTTGTCCTTTCGAGCTCATAAAAGAAATTGAAATGACATCTACTCAGTATAAGTTTAACCCTTTTTTGGACTGAGATAGATTATGATTACGAAAAATGAAAACCCTAGTCAAACATGGCTAGGAGCTTCCCTCAGGTATTATTTTACACTTTTTTCGATCTTAGGGACAATTTTACGAAAAATAACTTGTGGAGTTTTCTTTTCGTTCCTTTTTCAAACTCTCTAAACATGAAAAAGGACCAATTTTTAACTTTCGTTAGATTTGTTAAAACATCAAATAGTGATGGACTTGTCCATCATGACAAGATCAAGTTTCAAATTTTATAGACTCGTTAAAGCATCACATAGTGATGGATTCACCTAAAGGGTGGAATTATACATCAAGCATGTATTATCCTCCTCAATCTTGTTAAAAAATAAACACGTATTGGTCAGCAATGACTGGGGAAAATTGGAAAGGGATACAACGCTTTATGGTAACAAGTCGCTCTTGAACATGACACTTATTCACTTCATCTTCATGACTTTTGGGTTGGGTTATTTTCTTGATGGTCTATCATAACTATGGTCTATCGCAATATCCATCACCTTGGGTTTGGGTTAATTCTACGAACTCATTCATTGTCATTGATATGTTCAAGAGAAGTCAGTAAGTTATTCCTCATCCTTTGCAATACTCATAAACCTTCATTTCGTGACTGCCATCCCTGAACATTGCTTCATCAGTTACATTATGTCTCTAAAATCATTAATCTTGTTTTGTGTTGTTGATGGGGGATACATTAAGACGATTTGCTTCATGTTTACATCAGCTCATCATCCAGGAAATTAACTTAGAAACAACCTTTCAGTACCTTGGAGCTTGCATACATGAATGATAGGTTGAAATCACAAGCCTTCAACTGAAATATTTTAAATGGTGTTAGAAATTAAATCATCTATTCGCACCATGAAAAATGTACTGCAGTACCTTGAGAGCCATTATCATCAACAATGGTTTCTCTCGCGTCGATTAACGACTTACATCATTGATTGGTAATCAGATAGTGTCTTCCCATGTTCGACTTCAGATCACATATTCACATGGTTAAGCTCATACTTAAGCGATCAAGTGAACGAGATAGAAGACCCCAGATCTAGTTTCATCCATCCAAGCTACGATTTCGGGAGTAGTACCAAATCATCCATACGATGGTCTTTAAACAGATGGTCATCCTATCATGGGTCTATATCTATAGACGACTTTCCAATGTTATGATAGTTTATGTGATGAGTATGGGTATGCCTCCCTCAACAATTCATGTCCAAGATGAAAATATATCATGATGTAATGTATTGTAATTCATGCAGGTCACCGTCTGATTCAGATCCTGTTCGTCACATTGTAAATCATATCAATCAACATTATCAATTTTGACTTCATGCTTTAGGGGGAAGCTGTTAGAGGTAAATTTGGGAATCACTCCTAAAACCCATATCAGTATCAATTAGGGTTTATCATACTCTAAATTGGTTTCCACGAGCCCTAAACAATTCATCCCATTGATGGTTTTCCTTCATGAAAGTTTCACTACTTATATGTTAGTTTAAGTGTTCCGTTGATTCATCAATGCACCACTAGACTGCAGTAAGTTCTTTGCAGAGCATCTACTCCCATGAAAAGTTGTGTTGCAGAGCATCTAGGCCCACTTTATAGTGTGTTGGTCTACTGGGAGTGAATTTTTCATTGGATTCTGGGAATCTTCCCACTCTCTACTGGCTTCTAGAAGTTGTCCCAGCTATCACATCATCTGATAACTTAGAATATGGACACCATGGATCCATTGAACCTCTTATCCTCCTATTCCCATAAACAAGAAAACCTCTTCATCCATTTTTTTAAAATACATTCAATGATTCATTAATGTCAAATTACCTTCATCTACTTATAAATTGAGCACTAATCATAGTGCATAAGAGAGCAATAAATTTTATTAGTAGAGCTATGTTGGTGATATCACATCTCTTGGAGGTGTCATCTACATGTAATGTTATGTTGCTGGAGTGATGATTACTGGTATGACGAGGATGGGATTCAAGCTGGAGTGATTTTACATCGAATTGATCCAAATGGTTGTAACTTCTCCTTCTACTTCATAATAAAGACATTTTTTCCTTTCCTAATACATGTGTCAATGATGTTATATGTGTATTTTCAAATGCAGTTGATTCAATTAGTTTAACATGAATAGAACATATGCCTTTATGTCACTTTTTGTCTTTTGTCTTTTGTTTTGCCTGGGTAAAATTTCCCTGTGGCATTCTCTAAGGGGTGGTCTGCTTAATCCATGAAGGGGTAGTGGTCCTTTGACCTTGAAGGGTCGTAACAAGAGTGGAGTGTGGTGACCCTAGAGGGGTTCCCACTGGTGTGGTTATTGGTGACCCTTGGGGGGTTCCAATAAAATATGCCCAGATAAATGAAGATCCTATAACGGTGGTAGTGTGACTTCCTCTACTCCTAAATGGAAGGAGGCTCCACACTCCACCTGGTAATGGGGGGAGGTTTAAGAAACACCTAGATCGATGGGGTGTTTTTGGGTCCCATATGGTTCTGATTAGTGTAGCTTACTATTTGTTTTTTAATTTGGAGGAAGGATGGTCTCTGTCAATGCAATAACATAATCACATAAATAAAACAAAGCGAAAAAATGGAAAGTTAATTTTTCTCTTTAGATTTAATTTATGTGACCAATCAAGCAAAAAATATGGTTCTTTGTTTGTTTGTGTATGATACCAAAATCCTTTATAGATATGATAGTCCTCACACTCTCAAAGTAACTGGGCCTTGCAATGATATCTTCTGATGGAAACTGGGGCCGTTGTCCTAAAAGAACTAGTGACACCTTCCAATAGCCGAAGAATCAACCAAAGTAATGGTAATGAGGACGGTAATGGAAAAGGATGCCCTATTTTTTTTCCACTAAAGTACCTTCGTCCCACGTGAGCATTCAAGTCTTTAGCTTCTTGGTAGTCAGTTTCCAGTATTGAGCACTAGATGGGTTGGGTAGCCCCAAATAGTACTACACCCACTGGACATAAGCCAAACCCCCCTGAATTGGGTCTTTGTAATGCTTAGGAAATATTTTTCATGAGCAGAAAGAAGTATTTTAAGCTCCCTAAAAAATCAACATCTATGTTTCAAAATGTAATATGACCATTGTGTCTTATTGGATGCCTACCCCTAATGGTCTTAACCTGAACTATAATTTCTTTTGTGGCCCCTGTGGGGAGAATTTAGTGAGTTCAATTTATGAATGGATTTTAAGATTCTTAATTTTCTTTAGGGTGTGATATTGTAAGAAAACATAAGATAAGAATAAAAGCCCCAAAAATTGGGTGCCTTTTGGTTCAAATATTACCAATATTTAGTGTGTTTTTTGAGCGAACAACCAAGAGTGTGATAAGATGTGGATATGTGATGATCCTTTACTATACCCCTCTAATTACACTATGTGTTTATATTTTTCCTTGCAAAAAATTGAAATGATTTGAGGATAATGGATTGCTTTCACTTTTCCTAATTAGACTATGTAGAACTAAAGGGATATGGTAGTTCAAAATTATTTTGAGAAAGCGTTCATATGCAAACCCAGATTCACCAAGAGGTGTAAGGGAAGAAGAGATTACTTGCTTTCTTTATTAACACTTTGACCCTAGTCCCAAGCCTAATGCAAAAAATGAATAAATAGCTTATCTAGTAAATGTAGAAATTTGCTGAATAATGAAGATTTATCCACCGATATTATCCTAGTCACACACTAATTCTAATTCATGCATAACACATAACCTCTTCTACAATTGATCATCAATATGCAGAAATAGAAACAGTCGCATGCGCACATAAACACAATATGTAATGGGGAAAGCTTATAGCTGAAAACCCCCAGCTATTTTGTATATTATAATAGGAGAGAACATGTAACAATACATAGCACAATACTCCTCACAAGTACTCAGTACTATCTCCAAAAGTTACACACAAACTAGCTCAGTTTTGAACAAGTCATGGGTTCAAAACTCCTCCACTGTTTGCCTGCCTCTACTGCGCAATCCAAGTTGGTGTAATGAAAGATCCAAGTTCGAATCTCCTTGGCTTGATCTGCGCAATCCTCATTGGAAATCTCCTCCACTGCTTGTGCAAATCTCATGCACAAGTAATGTCACAACTAATAGCAAACTGGCTCTTTCACCTATCTCTTCCACTGGTCTTCACTGAACTGTCCATGCACTGGTGTTAACTGATGTGTTCTTTAGTTGAATAATGAGTTAATAATTAGTGAATTAATTAATAATTAATTCACACAACTCATCTCTAGTGTATTAGCTAGTTAGACTAAATACAACTAGTTCAACTAAGTTAAACCGAACACAACTCCATCAACTCCTCAATCAACTCCACCAAAACTCTGCCACATGAGTCTAACTGAAGTCAACCATGCAATAGCTCAACCAAACCCCTAGGAATAGCGTAATTCCTTCTGTCAGCTGCATGGGCCACATTCGTAGCTCAAACTGAAGTGCTGCAAGAGAATAAGATAATGTTTATAGTCCAAATATTATTAAGAGCTAATAATATTTGACTGTTCTATTTTTAGCCCGACAGTCTAAAAATAGAAACAACCCAATGTCTAAAAATAGAGGTCCATCAATTTTTACCAACTCAACCAATCATCCATAAATATCATCCTACAACTCATAGACCATGATCCATATGTCTAAAAATAGACTTTGCGCCAAAAATAGCCTGCGGGCCCACTTAGTGAAGGCGACTTCATTTCACTAAGCTCCATCATCTTGTTGCATTTTCAACACTCCCTCTCAACAAGATATGGATTATCTACAACCCCTATCCTTCCTCTGTGGAATTCAAATTTTCTCCTGGTGAGTGCCTTCGACAAGATGTCAGCATCCTGATCCTCCGTGGGAATATATGAAAGTAACATGATTCTCTGCTGCACACAATCTCTGATATGATGGTACCTGATGTTGATGTGTTTGGATCTATCATGAAATACTGGATTATCCGAGATTTTAATGCAACTCTGGTTATCACAATAAATCACAGTAGGCTCCAAGTGCGACCCTAACAATCCGACGAGGATCTTCCTCATCCAAATAGCCTCGCATGCAGCCAAGCTTGCTGCCATGTACTCGGCCTCTGCTGAAATAAGTGCCATGGATCTCTACTTCCTGCTGTACCAGGAAACTTCTGTCGACCCGATACTGAAAATTCCTCCAGATGTGCTCTTTCGGTCTGTTGGGCTCCCTGCCCAATCTGCATCAGTGAAGCCGCAAAGCTTCGCTCCATCCTCTTGTCTGTACCATAGACCATATCCCGATGTGCCACTAAGATAACACAATACATGCTTGCCTGCCTTCCAGAAGAGCTTGGTAGGCTTAACCATAGCTTGCGAAAGCTGGTTAACAGCATAGCATATATCGAATCGTGTATTGACCAGATACATAAGCGACCCCACCAACTGTCGATAGACAGTGGCATCCACTACCTCCGCTGAAGTAGCATCCTCCTTCCTCCAACCACCAAGAAGAGGAGTATCAATAGGCTTGCAGCCATGCATGTTGAACCTCTCCAGTATCTCCCGAGCATACTTACCCTAAGAAACAAACAGTCCACCACTGCGCTACCAAATCTTCAATCCCAGGAAATAATGAAGGAGGCCCAAGTCCTTCATCTCAAACTCTCTAGCAAGATCCTCCTTGCATGAAAGTATCAACAACTCATCACCCGTCAAAATCAGATCATCTACATACAGTACAATGATCAGCAACTTCCCCTCCACCATAATCTGGTACAGGTTCATATCCGCCTCACTCTTGGAGAATCCAAGTCCAGTGAAATAACTGTCTATCCATGTGTACCAAGCACGATGTGCTTGCTTCAGCCCGTACAGTGCTCTCTTGAGTCGGCAAACATGCGACTCACTGCTCAAGATCTCGAAACCTTCAGGCTTCTATGTACACCTCCTCCTCAATGACTCCGTTGAGGAGCACAGTCTTCACATCCATCTGATGCATGTGCCACCCCATCTGCGCTGAGAGAGCTAGGATCATCCGTATGGAAGAGTACCTTGTGACAGGTGCAAAGGTCTCCTCATAATCGATCCCCTCGATCTGTGAGAAGCCACGGGCAAAAAATCTTGCCTTGTACTTCTCCACACTCCCGTCAGCCGCCTGCTTCACTTTGTAGATCCATCGCGAACCCACCACTAATTTCCCTTCCGGTCTTGGGACAATCTCCCATGCACTGTTTCTGACAATCGAATCATACTCTTCCACCATGGCATCTACCCATGCGGGGTCCTCCACAGCTTCCTCGAAAGAGGATGGCTCTGTCATGACACATTTTCTCACAAGAGCCATGTATCCAGTGTACCGGTCCGGTGACTGTCTCTGTCTGCGCTGTGCTGTAGGTGGTCCTACAACCTTCTCTGCATCTTGAGCCAGTCGCTCAGCTTCTGTAGTGCGCTTGCGCCCTCTGATGGTTGGCATTGCATGAGTGGTCTCTTCCACTCCATGAACTTCCTCTTGTGGCTGATCCACATCCGGAAGCTCCTCCTTAGGAACTAATAGCTTTTCTTTTGCATGCAAGTGTGGCTCCCTCTCAAGCGAACACTTCATGGCTTTCTCCTCCTGAAATTTGATATCCCGTCACACAACAGTATTGCAACTTTCTGGAAAATACACACGATAGTTGTGGGGCGTATCAGTGTACCCCACAAATATCCCAACCTCTGTGGTTGGATCCAGCTTCTTTCTGGCGTCCTTTGTCACATGCATGTAGACAGGTGAGCCAAAAATCCTCAAATGAGAAATGTCAGGCCTCTTGACAAAAAACGCCTCCTCTGGTGTATTCATGCCAAGTATCTTGTGAGGACAACGGTTCTGCACATACACTGCAGTATTGCATGCCTCAGCCCACAAGTGAAGGGGTAGGCCTTGATCATGCAACATCGCCCGTGCAGCACCCATGATCATTCTGTTCTTCTGCTCAGCAACCCCGTTCTTCTGTGGGTTATGGGGTGCGATGAGCTCTCTCCGAATCCCTTCTACGCTGCAAAAGTCCTTGAATTCAGTAGAGATGAATTCACCACCATTGTCACTCCTAAGAGCCTTCACATGCTTCCCCGATTCTTTCTCAACCAGCGCCTTGAATTCACAGAACTTTGAATATGTCTCGCTCTTCTTCTGCATGAAGAAGATCCAGCACTTTCGAGAGAAATCATCAACAAAGATCACATAGTACTTGTGCTTTGCTGTCGAAGCTACTGAGAAAGGACCACACACGTCTATGTGAACTCTCTCAAGGATCATCGTGGCACGACTATCCTTCTCATGAAAGGTAGCTTTCACAAATTTTCCCAAGGTACATCCCTTACACTGATCTGACTGCGCAAGAGTGCCCTTAGGAAGCCCAGTAGAAATCTGTTGCAGTATCTTTAAGGCTCCATGGTGAAGGTGGCCCAATCTTCGGTGCCACAGCTCGCCATCATCCCGACTCACCACTCCTTCCTCCTTGCATGCCATTGCTGCACTGCCATCTACTTGCAACTAATAAAGGTTCTTGACTCGAACCCCTATCTTCTAGGTCTCTCCAGTTGTCTTACTGCGCAGGAAATCCTTTCCCTCGCTGAAGACCACATCGTACCCCTTGTGTTCCAACATCGCCACAGAGATCAGATTCTTCATCAATCCTGGAACATGCAATACTTCCTTCAATATGAAGGGTTTACCAGACTCCCTCTCAAAGGAAATGGTACCGATACTGGTCGCACTGTATCTACCATCATCGCCCATCTTAACGTGCACTCCAAGATCTTTTTCCTCCAGATCTAAAAACAGATCCCGATCTCCTGTCATGTGAAATGACACACCACTATCCAAGAACCATACTGATCCCATCACACTTGAGACCAAGCATGCGATCAGTGAAAAATCCAGTTCAAACTGAGAGGCCAATGCCTCTCCCGCTGCAGATCCAGCAGCCTTCTTATTTTTCTTCTTCTGCAGACAATTTGTGGCATAGTGTCCGTGCTGGTGACAGTGAAAACACTTCACCTTGGACATGTCTTGCTTCTTGCCTTTCACACCAGACTGAGAAGCTTTCTTTCTCTTCCCCTTCTTTGCTTTGGCAGCCAAAGCGCAATTTTCTTCATCAGATGCCTTTGATGAAGATCTGTCCCTGGTAGTCCGCCTTATCTCCTCTTGCATGAGATCCGACCAAAGTCGCTCCCATCCTGGCAACTTCTCCCGACCATTGACAGAGTCTTGATAGGAATTCCAACTCTTTGGAAGACCAAGGAGAGCCAATTCCACCAAGTCCTCATCATCGACAGTCACCCCCATACTTCCCAGCTCATCTCTGCATTGAGTGAACTTCGTGAGGTACTTGGCGATACTGTCGCCTTTCTCCATCTTAATTTTTCTGATTTTATCCTTGAGCGCCAGCTTCCTCTAGTCGCTCTTGCTCTAGAATAGATCTTTCAATGCTTTCCACATCAAATATGGAGAAGCTTTTCCATGCAGGTTGGATACAATGTGATCCTTCACGCCCTCCAACAGAATCCTTCGACATTTCGCCATCTTCTTTTGCCAAGCCTCAACTTCAGCAGGATCAGTAGGCTTTTGGACATCCATATCTACAAACTCCTTCAGCCCATTATCATCTAATACCGCCTCCATCCGGTCTTTCCATGCAACATAATTCGAACTGCCCTCAAGGGCATACTCGAGTCACAAACCGTTGAAAGACATTTCAACTCCGGCACCAAGAAAACAATCTGCTGCAAAATTTGAATTCCAAGCTCAGAACTCAACTGCTTCTGGATCTGTGAGAAAAAATTATTTCTAGCACAGAGATTGACTGTAGGGGCATTTACTGGATATATCACCTTTCAAAGAAAGGATGGATCCAGAGGCTACCTGGCCCGTTACAGACTCTGTCTACCGAAATAAAAATTGTAATCACTGTAATAGATCCCGATGATCAATTCGCTCTGATACCATGTAGAAATTTACTGAATAATGAAGATTTAGCCACCAAGATTATCCTGGTCACACACTAATTCGAATTCATGCATAACACATAACCTCTTCTACAATTGATCATCAATATGCGGAAATAGAAACAGTGGCATGCGCACATAAACACAATATGTAATTCGGAAATCTTATAGCTGAAAACCCCCAGCTATTTTGTATATTATAATAGGAGAGAACATGTAACAATACATAGCACAATACTCCTCATAAGTACTCAGTACTATCTCCAAAAGTTACACACAAACTAGCTCAGTTTTGAACAAGTCACGGGTTCAAAACTCCTCCACTGTTTGCCTGCCTCTACTGCGCAATCCAAGTTGGTGTAATGAGAGATCCAAGTTCGAATCTCCTTGGCTTGATATGTGCAATCCTCATTGGCAATCTCCTCCAATGCTTGTGCAAATCTCATGCACAACTAATAGCAAACCGGCTCTTTCACCTATCTCTTCCACTGGTCTTCACTGAACTGTCCATGCACTGGTGTTAACTGATGTGTTATTTAGTTGAATAATGAGTTAATAATTAGTGAATTAATTAATAATTAATTCACACAACTCATCTCTAGTGTATTATCCAGTTAAACTAAATACAACTAGTTCAACTAAGTTAACCCGAACACAACTCCATCAACTCCTCAATCAACTCCACCAAAACTCTGCCACATGAGTCTAACTGAAGTCAACCATGCAATAGCTCAACCAAACCCCTAGGAATAGCGTAATTCCTTCTGTCAGCTGCATGGGCCACATTCGTAGCTCAAACTGAAGTGCTGCAAGAGAATAAGATAATGTTTATAGTCCAAATATTATTAAGAGCTAATAATATTTGACTGTTCTATTTTTAGCCCGGCAGTCTAAAAATAGAAACTGCCCAATGTCTAAAAATAGAGGTCCATATATTTTTTCCAACTCGACCAATCATCCATAAATATCATCCTGCAACTCATAGACCATGATCCATATGTCTAAAAATAGACTTTGCGCCAAAAATAGCCTGCGGGCCCACTTAGTGAAGGCGACTTCATTTCACTAAGCTCCATCATCTTGTTGCATTTTCAACAGTAAAAATAATTGTGGATAATGGGCCACTTACACCTTGACTAATTAAACTATGCGCTTTGCCTAAAAATAAGTAAAATTGAACTTGAAAAACATGTGTGGAATTTGGGAACTTACTCTTTTTCTTAGTTAATTTATGTGTGTTTTGAAAATGTAAAAAACAAATAAAAACACTTAATTCCTATACTAGTGGTGATTAGTGCAGCAATTAGTTAACCTAAAAACTGAAAAATTCAGAACAGTGGTGAAGGCAATTCATTATGGGTTTCCAATCACTTGAAAATTTGAAAAAATATATATATTTTTGCTTTCAGTCATACAGCGCGGTTTTTTTAAACATGGGCACAGTGTGCACGTTTGTTTGAGAGAAAGGCACACTGTCGAGAAAGATTAAAAAAAAATATATTGAGCTCTCTACCTCTCAGAACAAGCACTGAATGTCCTAAATAATTCATAAAGAGTCCTATAGCACCTTATAGTTGGTTATGCAAAGAGTAGGTTCTGCAAAACAACCATTAAACAAAGGAAATGAAACTAGTGGAGTTGCCAATATTGTGGTAGTGTTTTTGCCACACTAGTCTACCAAAAGACACCTCTTTAGCAATAGGTTGCTTCCTAAAAATATCACAGAGAATATTATGGTGTTTTTAATGGACATGCTTAAAAAAAAAGTAAAGCACAACTCATAAGGTAAGTAATGCAACCAATAACATAAACTAAAATAGAAAAACACAAGACAATAATGCTCAAATGGAGAAAATAAACCAATACAATAATAGAGAAAACTCCCTTTATTGGTTGCTCGTAGTAAGAATAATACAATGTTAACACACTTGCAGTGAGTCCTTTGAGCTATGGAGCTCAAATAATCTCAGCAAGGGGATCCCTTTTCTTGGTCTCCTTTTAAGCTTCTCCTCCCTCTCTCAAAAGGAAAGTGACAACTCTCCAATGGTGGAGTTCTCTTCTTCACTAGGATGTTGGATGGCCAACATGCTAGTGTATTCAATCCTCTTGCTTCAACACTTGAAATTTGTTGTTGATATGGTACAAATTTGGCCAGCATAAAAATGTGTCATATTTTTCTCTTCGCATGACCATATTATATAGAAATTTATGAACTTCCCTTCCCTCTCTTGGCCCAAGATAGATAGTGACTCAAGAGTAGGACAAGAGATTCCTTTGAGGGTGTTATACTCATGTATTTCACAGTATCACCAGGTGACTGATTATTGCTTATATTTTCGTACTGAAAATAATATTCCATGGCCATCATTTATTTTTAGGAAAAGGGGAAATCCTGATTGTCAAGAGCTTCAAAATAATCTATTATGCCTTTCAGTTCAGTAGAAGGTGAAAATGTTGTCGGTAAGCCAAAAAAGGGAGCAGCATTAGACCGTTAGAAAAAACAGCAAGGGAAGAGTCTTGAACGAAATTAGGTTAATTCGTGCACACATTCAAGTCGAGTCATGAACACTAAAGCAGGTCAAGTCGTGAACGTGGGGAAAGTATTCCACGAAAAAATAAGAAATTTCTGGGCGCAACCAAAGAGACAAGGTCGATAAACCACAGTAAGGGAGCAGTGAGGACCGTTGGATCTAAGAAACGATCAACGACGGAGACTCAAATCACAATCACAGATCGCAAAATTTTCAGGATGGGCACAAGGGTAAATGTTAAAATGAGAAAAATGCGATTTTTGATGACGTGGGACTCATTCACCCATGGCGCACATATAAGACTTACATGTTGCCCGCACATCACAGCCCGCAGGTTTCTAACCTTACCTCTTAAGACTTACGCCAAACCTTGTTTTTCTGCTGATGCGATGAAGCCGTACCCACTATACCTTATCGCATTATCGAAATAACATGCAAAATATTATTTTCACCTTAAACTTTACCTTTCTCCATCGTTCCACTTTATCTTTATACTTTTCCCTTTTTCACCGCTATATCATTGTTTCATCTCCACTTTTCTCCATTCCCCAATTGCAATTAAAGTGGTACCATTCTCCCCGACACGTCACCCTTCCCCCACTGTTCATCACATTTCTTAAAATTACAATTCATCCCATTCTGTTAAACGTTAAAACCTTTGAACGTTGATTTGTGATATCGCATCACACAGTTTTTAACTTACCATTTGAAACACTTGCAACTTATTTTGTTTAACTTGCGATGCGTTCGGGTCCCACCTTCCCTCCACACCACTTACCGTCTCCCCGCGCTTCATACTTCACATATTTTAGTGTTTACCACCTTTTCTTGCGGCTAAACCTTAATTTTTGCGATCTGCGAGCTGCAATCTGGTCCCACCTGTCCTGCCACATCATTTCCTTCTCTTCATCGCCCTCCATTTTTCCTCCATCTCCACTCGACCCCTCCTCATCTAATGGTCCTTGTTGCATTTCGCACTCCCCTCAGCTTTTGAAATTTAACCCAGGGAGGGGGGGGGGGTCTAAAATGGGTGGTATCGCTTACCCCCTCCCCGCTACATGTCGCCCTTCCGCTATTTCACACCCCACTTCTATATTTCCGCTTACCACTTGAGGCCCCATCCGAAAACTTGTTTTCGTCGTCATCCATTCCGTCCATGTCTTCCAACTGCCATCCCTCCATGATTGGGCATATAAGGTTTGTGCTCCATTTATGAGGAAATAGGCTACACACGGCAGAAGGAATCAGGTCAGAGCCGACAAGGGGAAAAAGGCAAGGCGAGGTTGAACGTCACAAGGAAAAGGACAGAAAGGGTCGAGTCGAGCATTGATGCAGAGTTATAACAGCGGAGACTAAAGGGGCAGCAAAGCACATCAGCACCAGCATCAATAAATGAAAGTAGCTATTGTTGCACCAGACTTAATTACCCAACATCGATCTTTTGAAAAGGAGGACCATATGTTAGAGCCATCAAAGCGTTTAGATCCATAAAGAGCTGCTCAAAATTAATTTTATGGGCGAATGTTGTGAGAGATATTTTTCTCAAGCCTTGTGTGGCCATGCATGTTTAATTTCAGTTGTTTTGTAATAAATGAAGTTTTACCCAAGTATATTAGGGTAACCGACTCAAGCTTTAGTTAAATACTAATCGAATTTTCATTATCAAGGGTTGGAACCTTGTTAGAATCGTGTTGTAAAAGATCATTGTATTGGAGCATTGTAACTATTTTGAGTTGGGCATCAATAATAAAGAGACCATTCACAGGATTCATGAGCTATGTTAATGGTGATTTTCTTTCCTCTGTGTTAATGTTTTCCTCTGTCTTTTCATGCCGTGCATCATTTTCTCTGATTACAAAACAATTTTTTTACATTAAGGTTTGCTAAGAGAGCACCTTAATTCTGTCTGTTTTTGTTATCTTAATGTTTTCCTCTGAATTTTATTTAAATAACTCTTAACTGTTCTTTAGCTATTACTGAACTCACTACTTTCTTTCATCTCATATTCACACTACCAGTAATATCTAGTCTACATAGTTAGCTTGCCCTGTGAATTCCCCCTTGAAAAAGTTGATGCACAATTTAGCCTCTTATGACTCCATAGCCTGATGTATTAAGCTTCACAGCTCTATCTGTCCAACCACCCAACCAAACAAAACCAAAAGTTCTCATAATCTATATAACTAGCCTAATTTCAGCTATTACACCATTTTTTTGGTCATCTAACCCATTATCATTAGATGGACCCAAGTACACCATGTAAGACCAATTTTACCCTAAGTAAAATTGCCTTCACTATGTTAAATAACTTAATAAACCACATTTATTAGGTTATTTATGGTCCAAACAGAAAACCCCAAAAGGAAATATTAAACAAACCTATATTTGTTTGATTTTCCTCATGGAATAATTAATTAAACCATAATTTAATTATTATTCCCAGTCATGTTTAACCCAAAATCAAATAAATTAATTAGATAAACCTTTGTTTATCTTATTATTTTCTAGGAATAATTATTTAAACATTATTTAGATAATATTCCTTGTTAAATATGACCAAATCATCCACAAATAATTAAATAAATCACTATTTATTTAATTATCTTTCAACCACTTCCTTGAATAATTAAATAAATCATTATTTATTTGATTATCTTCTAACCGCTTCCTTAAAAAGATAAATAAATCACGTTTTTATTTATTTTTGACAATTAAGGGATTTGACCCAAGTCAAATACCTTTTCCCTCCAACAAATATAATAAAATATTCCATAAAAAGTGGATCTAGATCTGGTTAACCCATGCACCAAGATCTAGAATGACCCAATATTTTGTTATAAATAGGAGGGTTTTTCCTACTATTCCTCACCTTTTGTTGCCTATTAGATCACTCTGGATCTATACACTTGGTCACATACCTCCATCATTTGCTCCCATTGAGCTCTATTCTTTTGCATTGGGTTTTCTACACCAACTAGAGAGAGAAATCTTAGATTTGAAGTGCTGAGGACTTCCAAGAACCCATCCCACTGAGGGGAATTGGATACTCCTTGTTTTCCTCCCAGGTGCCCCATTAATACAAAAATTCTTTCAAAAATTGTTCTTGTCTTGTCTATTGGTATATGGAGCAAACCCTTGTTTTTACTGCTTAATGTCTTTTCAATCTTAGATCTGGTTGTTTGCAGCTCTTTTCTTGTTCTACTAACCGCAGATCTGAAGATATTGGCAGCCACTTTTGTTGTTAGGGCTATTAGTTATGCGTAGCTAAAGTGGTCCTTTTTCGTACACTTCGACAAATGATTCATACTAACAAATGGCGACTCCACACGGATTTTAAATTATGACTGCTGTCGTTTTTCATATTCCTGCATATCCAACTACTTCAGACCCTAGGGTTTCTTTTCAACTGTTTATTTTCCCTATTTTTATGTTTTTTTTCTCACATAAAACACTAAAACATTAAAATTTCTAACTTCCGTGTGTTTCTGGCCCTATTGCGCAGGTAAGCAACACCAGCCGCAACTGAGATGACAACTCTTCTGAAAGTCTACCGCCGAGACAACCGGAACGAGAGGTCGCACTTTTTGGCCCATAACCTGCGACCTAGACCTCCAGGTCACACTTTTCAGCCTATTTTCTGCGACCTGCACCGAAAATAGGTCAGAACCTGTGACCTGCCAATTTTTCAGTGGTTTTTCTGCAATTTTTCTGGGTTTTGCTGAAGCTTCTGTCAGGGTTTTCCAGCCTCTGTCTCAGCCTGCTTTGACCTAGTTCTGATCTGTTTTTACTCATCTAAGTGGGAACCTAGCCCCATAGGGCTTTAGTACCCTCCACTTTTTGTGGAAGAGTTTTAGTTGTTTCGGCCGTCTGTTTTTCAGAGTTTCAGCCTTCCCTTTTCCAGATCTGCTACCTCCTTGTCAGATCCCTTTAAATCAGCCTTTCTTCCTTTCAAATCACCTCTTGTCGTTTTGTTTGGACCTCTCATTAGGACCTCCTCCCTGTCCTTGCCACTTTTTGCTGATTTCCTCCCTTTTTCCGGCCACCTTGCCTCTGTCTCTTGGCTGTGATCTGCACCCCTTTTCAGCAGCTTTATCCTTTAGATCCCTGTCCCTTTTGACCTTAGATCTATTGGCCTCTTTTCTGTGTGTTTTGCCTAGATTTTTCCCCTTTTTTAGATTAGTTTTGAGAGACCCGCCTTCTTGGGTTAGATAGATGCACAAGTAGCTGTTATTTTTCTGTTATTTCAGCATTATATACTGTTCTCTGCAGATTTATTTTCAGTTACGCAGCACACTTTTTTCTTTCTCTCAAAACGGAAAGGGTTTAAAAATTAAAATTAACGCACGCCACACACTGACCCTAAGTGAAGAAGCGCCTGGTTAACACCGCCTGGCAAAGACTCTAAAATCAATTGTCACTGCACCTTATCTGCCCTTGACATTACTTGATTCTGTCCCTTTCTGCCCTTGTTGGTTTCCTTCTTCCTGTCATCATTGCGCCCCCAAGGCGCCTTTCCCGGAGACTTCTTGGCCTTCATCCTCAGTTTCCGGTTGATCGACCTGCTCCGCCCCGCCGTCGTCGAGCCAGTCCACCTTCGAGTCCGCACTCCGACTCCTCTCCTGATTCATCGGGTCCTCCTTCTCCTCCCGGTTCTCCCCCTGTCACCTTCACTATGTCTGGTCCAGGGCCTAACGCTAGCGGTTCTCCCGGCCCTAATGCCGGCCCTACTACTAGCGGAACCGCCACAGGAACTACCTCGGCCACCCCTGTGCTGTCGTACATTGCAGGCCTCAGCCTCCCCGATTTCCATCAGTTGATCAATGACCCCATTCACCATAATGCTAATTGGCCTGCTATGCCAACCAAGCTCCCCTCCGACATCCCTAAGTTTGAGGGCCTTAATGGCGAAGATCCAACCAATCATGTCCGATATTTCCACATGTGGTGTTCCTCCAATTCCATTACCGATGACTCCATCCGTCTTCGTTTGTTCCAACGCACGCTTACCGGCAAAGCTTCTAAATGGTATGTTGACCAAGCCACCTCTTCCCATACCACCTTTGCGACCCTTGCCCAAGCCTTTTTATCTTATTTCCAGCTCCCTCTCCGATACGATACTGGCACGGAGCTCTTGACTTCATTCAAGCAAACCTCTTCGACCCGCCTTTCCGCCCATGTTCAGGAATGTCGACAAAGACGGAGCTTATGTTGAGCCCCCCCCTTCGAAGATCGGGTTTACATGGACTGGTTCCTTCGCACCCTCTTAGCTCCTATCGGCAAAGATGTCGCCTCTCACTTTCCTCAAACTGAAGAAGCCGCCCTCCAAATAGCCTTGAAATATGACCTGATCTACACTCAATCTGGTTATGTTTATACTGTTCTTCCTGACCTCCCCAGGCCCGGCGGCGCTAATGCCCCGGGGGCATCTCATTCCACCGACGGTATCATTGGAGCCCTTTCCCATCCGTACGCTCAACCTCTTATGGGCTATGGTCTCCCTCAGGGAGGGGCCAGCACCTCTAGCACTCTCCCCCCTCCCAGTAGCATGTATCCAGGATACGGCATGCCTCCTCCTTTTGCCCAACCTCCTGCTTACCCCAATTTTTCCCAACCCCACCATTACCCTTATCCGCAGCCTGGTGCGCCAACTCCTCCAGCATATGTGCTTCCATCTCCCTTGCCTCCTCAAAACCCGCAACAACACTTACAGCCCCCTCCAGGGCAAGTATTTGCACAACAGGGTACGACTAATCCCCCTTCTTCTCAAAGAAGGAAGAGAGGCAATCAAAACCAATCTGCCCCTGGTACCCATGGACCTAATCCTGGTGTGGACCCTAACACTTCCAACCAGCAACAGGGCACTCAGCCCAAGCCGGACAGGCCGCTTCGCACAAATAAGCCTTGTTCGTGTTGCGGTGTTTATGGTCATTACACCCATGATTGTCCCCTCTTACCCCAGATGCGGCAGATGTGGGAGTCTCAAGCCACATTGCGTGGACAACACGCCTCCCCTCATGCTCCTCGTAATGTGGCCACTACCCAACAGGCTGTGTTTACTGATCCTTTCCCTCAGCAAGGATTCGTGGCTACCCAACCGCCTGACAGCCAGGTCGCCACTCCCCCTTCCCTTTCTGGTTCCTCTGATTACCAGATCCTTATGATGCACTCCGATCCTTCCCCGACCGTCGACCTTCACCTTCAAACTCGGTCTCGCCAGTACCCCAAGCCTCCTGCTCAGTCTACCCCGCTATAGCCCTCCATCCTTCCTCGCTTGGTCTCTCTCTTGTGTCGCACATTATGACCTTCAGGCCCACTGTCCCCTCTCCCTTATGATCTTGTGTCAGTCGCTACCATGTCATTCATGCCCTTTATGCTCTAACAAGGGAATTCGTCCATTCGCTACTCAGTCTTTTCCATTTCCCTATCATCATTAGTGTCAGTCTATCCGTCGCTCCACTATTTTCTCTCGTGCCTTAGTTGAGGATGTCTCATTGCCTCACCTATGGTGGACCTCCTTCTTTCGACATCAGCTCATTCCTTCCAGAAGCCAGGTCTAGAGGGCAATGTACCTTGGTTCCAGCTTCCACTCTTGTTCGGTGCCTCGGATTAGGCAAAGGGATCTCTCGTTTCCCTTTGACTTGATTGTTTCTCCAGCTCCTTTCAGCATGATCGAGATCTGTATACTTGATGGTCCAGTGATCCAGCAGCATCTCTTGATGATTCCCGGGTGTGTGTGAGATGTCTCAACCCTCATGAGGGGGTGGCCCTACAGGTAGCCCCCCCACATGCTCGAATGACCTCTTCATTACAACATTTGATGCAGCTCCATAGATTTGATGATGTCGGCCTCAGCTGCTTGCAGCGCATTTTTTCTTGCATGTATCAGTCATATTTTTAGAGCCCTTTCCTATTTACAGGGGCATTTGGGTTGTATTTGTGTTTCATGTACTTAGATATTATTGTATAAGTCCTGGCGGTTATCCCAGGCAAAGTATGTATGTGGGATTCATTATCATATTTTATCTGGCTCATGTTTATGACAACATGTACTATATAGTTCATTCCCTTGTTTACTAGATACATTATTCTTTGTACTTTGTCTCTGCGGGCATAGGTATGCCTCCCGCCGCCTATAGCATAGGTACTCACTTGTAAAAGAGACTTGTTGCACCTGCGAGTCTCATCTCCTCGGGGTCTAATTCTTCAGCACACTATCTACCTTGCATTTCTCTCTCTGACTTCCCTTTTGGTGTCTACTGACTGAGTTCTTACAACGTACTTCGGTCATATGATTTTCTCTTGACACTCGCACGCTGGGGGGCAATCTGTTACACCATTTTTTAGTCATCTAACCTATTACCATTAGATGGACCCAAGTACAACATGTAAGACCAATTTTACCCTAACTAAAATTGCCTTCACTATGTTAAATAACTTAATAAACCACATTTATTAGGTTATTTATGGTCCAAACAGAAACCCCCAAAGGAAATATTAAACAAACCTATATTTGTTTGATTTCTTATGGAATAATTAATTAAACCATAATTTAATTATTATTCCCAACTCATGTTTAACCCAAAAACAAAGAAATTAATTAGATAAACCTTTATTTATCTTATTATTTTCTAGGAATAATTATTTAAATCTTATTTAGATAATATTCCTTGTTAAATATGACCAAATCACCCACAAATAATTAAATAAACCATTATTTATTTAATTATCTTTCAACCACTTCCTTAAATAATTAAATGAATCATTATTTATTTAATTATATTCCCACCATCTCCCTAAAATAATAAATAAATCATTTATTTATTTATTGTTTATAAATAAAGGAATTGACCCAAGTCAAAACACCTTTTCCCTCCAACAAATATAATAAAATATTCCTAAAGGGTGGTTCTAGAATTTGATTAATAATATTTTATTCATGCACCAAGTTCTAGATAACCCTAATATTTTGTTATAAATAGAAGGGTTTTCCCTACCATTCTTCACCTTTTGTTGCCTATTAGATCACTCTGGATCTATACACTTGGTCACATATCTCCATCATTTCCTCCCATTGAGCTCTATTCTTTGCATTGGGTTTTCTACACCAACTAGAGAGAGAAATCTTAGATCTGAAGTGCTGAGGACTTCCAAGAACCCATCCCACTGAGGGGAATTGGATACTCCTTCTTTTTTTCCTCCCTGGTGCCCCATTAATACAAAAATTCTTTCAAAAATTGTTCTTGTATTGTCTATTGGTATATGGAGCAAACCCTTGTTTTTACTGCTTAATGTCTTTTCATGCATAGATCTGGTTGTTTGCAGCTCTTTTCTTGTTCTACTAACCGCAGATCTGAAGATATTGGCAGCCAATTTTGTTGTTAGGGCTATTATTTATGCGTAGCTAAAGTGGTCCTTTTTCGTACACTTCAACAAAGGATTCATACTAACATTAGCAATTATAATCATCAAGCTAAATCATAAAGAATAGAGAGAGCCCTCTCTGAAGGAAGGCTAGATCCTGGACTCCAAAGTGGTTTGATGTTGTCCTCAGTCATTTTTTATTGCCAATCTTACAAATAACGGAGAGCTAACAGAGGGTTGCATAACTCCTTAAGGTGGCTCGAATTCGACTGTCCTTGATTGTAACTAACAGAGAATCATCTTCACCAAGTGTAGGAAGTGGTCCCGGATGGTGACTTTTCACCATCCCCGGGATTGCATGGCTATTGAAGGATAAAGCGCGTTGTGCACAAAACTTCTTTGTTACTGGTGCGTTGTCCACCAATTTCTGACTCAACCTTAGGAATTAATTAAATTTGTGTCCTTCATAATGTATTTTTGTTGGAAAATATTTACTTGTATTGTTTTCTTGATATTTTCTAATGTCTTTTGCTTGTACGATTGTTTTATTTTAACAAGGGTCATCTTCTATATACAAGGGAGTTTTTACTTCATCTTGTTGGTCTTTTCTTTCTCTTTACACAAGTTTCAATGGATGTCTCCCATATTGAGGATTAAAGTTTTTGTTAGGACCTTGTTGTATATGTCTAGGAGGGTTTTTGTTTTCCAACTCTAAATTCACTAGCATTTTTGAGAGGTTTCTGATGAGCTTATTCATCTCATCCAAATTTTGTTCTTAGATATCCTTGGCTTGACCATAGAAACTAGCTTATTCTTTCCTCTTTCTTCTATCATTATGTTCTACTTTTCCCTTCAACTTCCTTATTAATGAAAAATTTTCTTCTACCTTCAAAGAATCAATTTGGATATGGTCCATTGTGGTGGATTTCCTTTCTATTAAATTAAACTCAAAATATGATTCAAAGGCTCCAAAAAATATTGCCTTAGCTGCTTCCTGTAGGGGTTTAATCTCAGCAAGAAAATTGTTATACAATTTGTTAAACCTTTTTATAAATTTGATGACATCTTCATTTGATATTTTCTTTATTTCATAATATTCAGTCAGAAAGTATCCATGCTCTTTATTATTACCCCACTTTTGCAGAAATATTTTATCTAATTCCTCCCAAGTGATAATTGAGTTGTTAGGAAATTTATTGAGCCACTTTCTAGCCTCCCCATCTAAATATTGAAAAAATAACCTTAGAACCACATCTAGATATTCAATGTTCAAGTTTCTGGAAAGGCACAAAATATTTCAATGTGTTTATGGGTTGTGATCTCATCTTCCCAATGGATCTAGGAAACATTTTGAGGTAATATTGAGGCATTTCATTCATAGGATGCTTCCATTTAAAAGGAGCATATATGTTCAGAAAAAAGCCAAGGAAAACCATATTTTTTAAAGGATGTTGAAGAATATTTACTAAAGAAACTAGGTGGGAAATAAAGTGAGAAATAATTACTGAATTTGGGTGTGAAACAGTAGTGGAATCTTCAGATATGATAGGAATGAGAATATATTTAATATCCTCAACTTTATGAAAAGTATGAAATGCAAAAGAGTCAAAAATTATAGAGACTTCTTTGGGCTTAGGTTATAAAAAGTGGAAACCAGGTGTGGGAAATTTTTCCTCTGAAAAGTCCAAAACCCTTGATGAGGTTGCAGAGGAATTTATCTCAACTTTATAAGAACTAGAAGTTGAAGTTTCAAAGGAAAAAAAATTTGGGTTTGGATTTTGGGGGTCCTTTCTTTCAAAATTATTTTGAAGATAATTATTTTTGGGTTAGGGACAGGTGGGGTCTTTTGTTGAGAAGTATTCAAATGAGTGTGAGGCCTCCTAAAATCTAGGATTATAGTCTAAATACTATACTATCTGAGAGATCTCAACCCACACTTCCTTTGCTCACCACACAAAGGAATTCACAAATTCATACCAAAGGAAATATATTCTAATTCATTCCCTGACAACGACACTTGAAGTTTTTGTGGTTCCTAGAGACAACACCTAGGTTGAGGAGAGGTCAGTGCCTATGACATCTTAATGTGCCTTAAGGATATATTTGTTCTGCTCAATAATTAGGTATAAATTGATTAAAGTTGGTCCAATTACACTACTCAAAGGAATATTTAATATATGCATAAAAAATATGTCAATCCCCGGAGTTAATGCTCATATATGTTGGCCTACACACACAGAGTACAATTTCATTGGTTTTTGTAGTATAATTGAAAGAGCATATACAAGAAAAGAAACTCGGTGCAAAGGGCTGAACACATAATCCTATGCACTAAATTCGAGTGGAATCATGAATTAAACTGAGGAATTGAAATGCGGAAATCATCAAGTACATTTTAATACCTTCAACTCTACACATCACAGGTATCATTTTCTATAATATAACATAGGTAAATGTGCAACTTTGGATTGAAACCAATAGCTACAATTACACAATTTCTAAAGAAGAAAACACACAAATGAGGTGATAAAAAAATATAGAAACACATACTACACATATCAATGCTTGGAATCACCAAAAACTTCTTCATTAATCTTCAAAATGATATACATATTATAAGTCCAAAACTTGTAAAATGTACAAAACATTTACAGCCTATGGGGCAGAAAAATCGAACCATTACTAATGTGTCTGATTTCCCTTTTATAGGGAGAAATAAAACAAGAAAAGTTACAAAAATATATTGGAATGTTATAGTTGTCTAAACTTCTCAGTTGTGTGAGCGTGAAGCTAGTCTAGTTGTACTAATTATTACATAACGAACTTGATTCTTTTCTTGAAAATAAGATATTTACAAAACTACAAAAATGACATGAATATGAAAAAATATCTTCATTGTTGACTCCTTTGATCTCTTGAGGTGGACCCAAGTTCCACTATTCGGATTTGTGGTGGGTTGATGAATTGGTCACACTTCTACCACAATTTTGGGCTTGTTGTAGGAGTGTGAAAGAGTGTACTATAGGCCACCCTCAAATAAGCTTATTGTAATTAGGCTTGGCAACAAACAAGGTTTTCACTAGCCATAGGAGTTGAAATTCCGTTTCCAAATACTTAACTATATTTCTACCCTTGAGAGTGGTAGTATTTTCATGTGAAGAGTCTACTTTTCTTTTGGAATCAACTAGAATTTACTCATATTTCTCCCATGAAATCAAACTCCCTTGCAAATCTCGGCAACTAGGAAATCCTTCTCTAGTTCTCTAATCAAAGTTGGAATCAAATTTTGCCACCAATTTTGATAAATCTTGTAAGCATTCCTTAGCTATGTCCCTTGCTACCTTCCTTTGAATCATTTTGGTGATATTGATAATCACCTATGTCTTGTCTTTAATATCCATTTCCCTCAGATCGTTGGTTGATTTTTCATTAAGGTACTTGATGAATATTTTTGTAGTCTTGGAATTTTTAGCATCCTCATTCTTAGGTGACAGGAAGAAAAAATCAGTATTTATGATTGTTGTTCTTTTCTTTGCAACTAGGTTCATGTGCTCCCATATATTTTTCATCTCGTATTATTTTCCTAGCTTGAATAAGAGACATATTACCTTTTAATTTATTCTTTGAGTCTTTAATCTTGTCATTTGCAGCCTTCAAGTTATTTTTGGCTTGATCCACACTCCATTTGGTTGTCTTGAGTTTTTTCTCCTTGTTTGAGAGTGGGTACTTGGCATTTTCCAGGTCAATTTGTATCTTCTTGATCTCACTCTCTGATAGCTGCAAATCAGTGAAGGCCTTGGTCAACTGCTCTATGGGGTTTTGTGTGTTGTCTGGAATAATCACAACATAGATTTAGGAAAAAATTCTCTACTGAAGCTCTACAACCTTCTTCTTGAGGGCCACCACCTCATTGTTTCTGTATATTAACTCTTTAGCCAAGATCTCTTTTTCATTTTCTACCTGGGCCAAATCCTTTTTCTGCACATGCTCTATTGTAGCCATCTTAACTTTCTAAATCAATGACTAGATTTCATATTGTGAGCCTTGAACGACAACCTCTATAGCAGCTTTGTTATTTGGGTCTACCCCAACTTAATAACTAGCTCTTTGAAGCCTTCATTTTGCAATTGAATGGCTCTTGAATTGGCTTTCCCCTATTTTATTTTGGTGTCATTTTCCAAATAATTTCTCAACCTTTCTAATAGTCAAGGATCCTTTGCTCAATTAATTGCAAATCATCTCTCTTGCTTGCCTTTGCAAGTTGATTTTGTACTTCAATGGAACACTATCCATATCTAAAAACAAGTCCATTGTCCTAAATTACAGTCCATATGGGAGTGACTGCGCTGAAGGATGATATAATGAAAACAAAATTTGATTTCTCTCCAAGTCCGCGGCAGCCAAAATCCTGGTTTGGTATGGGAATGAATGAGATGTTAGTTATGATAAAATTTCATCCCTGATATCATTGTTTTTCTCCTTTATCATCTGCCCCTCCTCCCATTTAGATCATGTGGCTAATGTACTCCCTAATGAGCCTAGAACTGATACCTCAGTTAAACTATAAGTGGTAGCCTATTGAGGGCCTTCTAATAACACTTGGAATCCTGGTTGGTCCATATTTATCTCGGTTAATTTGACCTTAATATATTCATCATTTTGTTCCTGGAGTTTGGACTTTTTAGTTGATAATGTCTCCTCCATCACTGTATCTCCAGCTTCATCTACATTCCTTTTTTGGGTCTTTTCCTTTGTGTCTTGTGTCCCAAACTCCGTCTCTGTATTAATAAGCCAATAATCTAAATTAGCCTTCCATTCCAATTCAAATCTAGATTCATGTTCACAATCAGAGGTGTTTATTTCTCTCCTCCTTAGATATAATACCATGGGGATAAAAGTTCCAAACTTCCCCTATTTCAAAATTGAATTCCTTTAACATATATTCTACTTGTTGGGAAGCTTTCCTAGTGTTGATAATGAAATATCCTATAGTTCTACCCAACTTAAAATGAAACCTTTCTTGGTAGGGACAAAGTGGATCTGGTTAACATTTAAGCTTTTCATAATAAATTTCAGAACAACGATCCTCATGGGCATGAACACAGGTAATTGGTAAGGAGGAAACTCAGACCCATATACCCTAATCTCAGTGTAGTCTTAAAATAAGAACTAGTCACCTACCCTGGTATCTTTGCTAAGTTGAAAGAGTTCCCTTTGTTGAGGCAGGATTCTAGGAGGAGAAACATTCTTGACAATTTTATATGCATTATACTTAAAAGTGTAAATAAATTGAAAAAACACTTCATTGTTGGGGTTATTCCTTAGAGAATTTTCCCAATCAACTATATATTTTCTCTTATTTTTGGATTCTATAATGCTCATTCCTAGGTAGTCAAATTCCTCCACATGAATATACAGGAAAAGGTAGATCAATATGGAGTAATACCTAATATAGGAGGAAAGGTAAAAGTGGTTAAACTGAAACTTGATAGATTCATTAATAAATGAAGGGATGTCAGGAATGGTAACAAGATTCATCATTGTATGCAATAATCCTAGAGCTAATTTGGTGACATTGGAAGTTTCATCCTCACCTAGAAGCAGCAAAATTGTGGCCAATATGGGTTTCACGGCTTTGAAAATAGAGAAATGGGGAATGTCTCTGAATTGGTAGGAAATTGGGCATTTGGAGCTAAAATATATCGTAAGAAGGTTTCTTTATCTCCAGCTAAGATCCCATTATAGTTGAAGAAGAGGGTGGTCTCTGCAAATTTTTCCAAATTATGGGATTTTGGGTAGATAAAGGAATTCTAGATCAATTATGGGGTGACTTCCAGAATCTTCTCCCATGTGGACGAAATAAAATAGTTTTTCACCTTGATGTAGGTGGCCATGAGCCAAGACACAAACTCATGGAATGGATAAAAAGTCGAGACAATGATATAGTATAACCCCTATTTAAAGACTCAAAAAGGGTCTTCTTTTTTTAGGTAGTTACCATATAGGTCAAAATGAAGATCGACAAGTGAAGAGTGAAAAGTGGGTCATGAATATCTACCTCAATGTCCATAAGGGGTTCTACGTGGCCTAAGGGTTTTAAATCTTGGGGTTTGGGGGTTTTTGGTGCATATTTATTCATTTTAATCATGGTAATGACGTTATTAGGACAAGATACCACGAATTACCTAGTAAAAAGAGATAGTCAAACATTATGGGTGCAAGGAGGGCTTTGTGTTCTTTTACGACCTGAGAAAGTGACGTTTGAAAATGGCATAACATTAAAAAATGGACAATTTTTAATGGTGTAATTTGATTTACGGAGGGGTGTGGGCGGGAAATATAAGGGGCTCCTGTGGAGGTGACATGTGGCACAATAGGATTGGATGAGGAGCAGGGGGTGAAAAACCTATGAAGTCTCGCGCTCGCCTACTACACTCACTTAATGGGTTGTCCCTACCTACTAACATTGCTATCACACTTGAATGCCAAGTTGCATGCATAGATGTTGCCCTCCGAAAGGGTGCCCGTACGGGCTAGGGAACAAGGTTATTAATCCTAACCATTTATCCGTGGTGCTTAAATTTTTGACTTTGACTCTCTAGGGGGTAGGCATCAACTTAATTGTTGCACTTGTTACCCCACCGGAGTCTCGCCAGGATTGAGTGGATTTGGGAAGGATGGTGATCTACCCAACAAGTTCTTGTTATTTAACGATGGGGTGTGAAATGTGGGGGATGCCCACATCCCTTGTTTTAATGCCTTCCTTTTTTGTTTCCCCTTTCCCTCTTTTTTCTTTTCCTCTTTAATATTTTTTTATTTTTCTAAAGCTTCAATCATCCCTTTATATAAGAAAAAACCTCCTATGCAACATGAAAAATAAAAGGAAAAATTTGGAGGATACAAAATCAACATTGGGAACTTTTTAAAAATTTTAATCATACCATGTAAACATTAAATAGTTAAGAAAAACATTCAAAAATGCATAAAATTATAAACAATATGCAAGATATTTTTAGGTGGAAACCCTTCCATGAGAAAAAACACCAAATTATTTTAATATAAGCCTTAGATATTACATAAATAGGAAGCTACAACTTCCAATATTCTCCGGCAACCACTGGAAGGAGACTCCAAACCCCAAATTTTATCAACTCCAACTAAAAGGATGTGCCAACATCCTGTTTTTACCTATTCCAAATGGAAGGATGCTCCAACAAATTCATTTTATGTTTCCCTAGAACCACTCTACCGACCTGAAGTTTTCTCAAGATCCAACTTGAAGGACACACCAATCTCTAGTTGCACCACCCTGTCACCCTAAAGATAAAATACAAAAGAATAAGATAGATCACATTGATCAACTACTAAAATCATTGGTCCAACCAATGTTTTCAATAACCTTAGTGTTTGTTCTATCAATACCATTGTTTCATTTCCTTTGCTTTTGTCCAACTATCATAATATTTTCATAGCATTGTTGTTAATATCAATTTTTTCACTATTGTCACCAACAAGATAAATATTTTCACACTTCCCTTTTCATAGAAGCCAAACCATGTCACTGATAGCTCTTTCCCACACACAAAAATCAATGTGTCATAGGTTTGTCTTGTGCCCAACCTTAATTTTTCTAAATTTCTACCTTAGGAAACATACAATCATACAAGCCCTCTCTACTTTCTCAAACCATAGCTATATCAATGCTCTCAACAATGTATTCTATGTATGGTAGCACTGTAAACCCTATATAGAAACCTATAATGAAAATCTTGGAACAACAAACCCTAAATTTTGATGCAACCAAACCCTGGAATCTTCAGCTCAAGTCAAAACCCTAGTCCCAACATACATCAACATAGCAATGTTATCAAGATAATATGGTATTTGAGTCTTCTACTCAGAAAATATTCACACTTTGGTAGATAGATGTCCTTGTAAGCAATACAAATTCATTAAAGAAATTACATTTGAGTCATCCAATCCTAAGAGACAACAAATATGGTTATCCTTGCAATAACCACCAGCTTGTCACCCAAGTAAGTACACTTATATCTCGCCCAGGTGAGGCATCCCGACTAGTAATGGTCATGTGAGCAGGGACTTTGGTCCCCTGAGGTTCCAAGTTCAAATATTCCTGAGGTTAATAATGTAAGTATATGTCAATTGTAAATGTCCTACAAACCTAGAAAAAAAACACACTTATCTCTTTGTTAAAAAATACTACTAAGATTCCTTTAGTCATAACATTTGAAGGTAATCACCAAAGGTTTTCAATTTGAAGCATGGAAATTAACTCTAATCCATCAAGGAAGGATTTAAACCATATTGAATCAAAGTGCTCCACATACTCAACTATTCACAGATTAAATATGTTAACAATTTCTCAATAAGAGTGTATTACACGTGATCAACGCATTTTGCATACACATGAAATTTTAATAGCCAAACCAAGTATAGGCTCTTCTTATTTTTCAAATCAACCATATTCCATCACTAAATGATGTTCACTTAGATTCACAAAGATATCAATACGCTTGGCTTCTCCAACAAAATGAATACAAACCACACTTTCCTACCACCATTTGAACTAAGATTAAGAACACCAAATGCAAAAAGGCTGAATTTATTTGATCACCAAATTGCAGCACACATCGAATCTTCCACGCATTCAACACTTGTGCTAGAACAATAGTAAAATGAATTATAGCTCTTCAAATTGATCTGACTATATAATATTTCATCACACACTCATTATATACTAGAATGGAACATCTTTCAATTCCATAATGTGGAATAGTTCTTCGCACCACTTGTATTAAAAGAGAAAACCAAAACTAGACAACTTGAATCACATTATTGTAATGAAAGTCAGCTCATACCATACGACTAGTTATATGTTTCTGCCTTCGAAGCTTTAAACACATCTTAATTAATATGTGAAAGAATTCTTAATTTTTGTGTATCTGTTTGGAATACAAACCTCCAAATTTATATAGAATGTGCAGTCCCGAGGACGACAATGGGTAACACCTTCAATTAAGGTTTTCCCGTTTTTATGAATTATATTTATTTAAACAATACAAACATCTTGCATATTTTCAATGTTCCCATTTTTTATCATTAAATAATACAAGCATTTGAACCTATGACCCATACATATTTTCAATAACATGAAGTTTTTGGTCAAATACCCCCATATTAGGGCCTTCTTGGCTGTTGTTGATCAAAATAGTCATAACTTCTTATCTAGGAGGCCATTTTCAAGTTATAATATATTAATGGAAAGGTCTCAATGTGGCCTATCCACTTATGGTATCCTTGAATAGAGTAGGTCACCATAAATATGGAAAAAAATCAGATTGACTCAACTTACTACTACATATGGGTGAAAAAACTAACGCTTTACTCCAATAGTATTGATAAAATCAATCGTACTATCGGATTTTATTTGGGTTTTTTGTTTTTTTTAATACAACATTAGATATCCAACACTATGAATAAACATGTCAAATATTTTATGGGCTCGTTAGATATCCGACACATATTTATACAAGTTATAATTCTGACGTGAGTGCTACGTGTGTCGAATTCCCAACCGTCTTACTAAGTCAACCAAACCAATATCGAAATGCCAACTATTGAGGAGGTAAATTTTTTTGGCCATTATACAATGTCTCTCCATGATCTTTGGACAATGGAAAACTAACGAAAAAAATGCATATGTAAGGGCATTACAAATTGCATCACAAATTCTTAAGTTGCAATTGATTTATGAAGATAATCAATATTGAAAGTTTGGTAAGGAAAAATGGGTGATGGAAAATGTTATTTCCCTTGTACCAAATGCAAGGGCTACAACAAGAGGACAATTTTAATAAGAATAGTTAAAAAATATTGTAGAAAAGTGGACACCTTCAAGGCGGGAATGAATATCGTCCCCTGGTAAGCTATTCATTTTATGTCTTTATATTGCATTTTTCCTTGTAAAATAGGGGTCTATGGTTTAAGGGCTTTAGGAATAGGGATTAAGGGGTTAGGTCAGTTTAGGGGTTAATAGTTTAGGTGCTTAGGTGGTAAGGGGTTATTAGTTAAGGGTTTATGGGTTAGGGCTTAAGGGCGCAAGGGTTAGGGATTTCAAGGCTTAATTAGGAGGAATAGGGATAAGGTGTTATGGATTAGGGGGATAGAATCTAAGGGATTAGAGATTAAAGGGAGGTGTTAATGGTTTAGATCTTACCTAGGGGCGGGTTACTAGTGTGTGTGTGAGATAGAGAGTGATTTAAATATTTTTAAGTGGATATGTAAAATTATAATTTTTATTTTTTAAATTTAATATATTTATTTAATAAAAGTTACATTATAGTACACATTTTCTTAAATAACAATAAAATATTATTTTTAATAAAAAAAATGTTTTTTCAATGTGTGTGTGTGTGTGTGTTTATTTATTTATTTCTGTAATTTAAAAAAAGAAAATTTATTTCTATAATTAAAATTTATAATTTTTTAGTAATAAATATTAAATTTGAAACAATGTCAACCAAAACAATTACCTAAAATTTATCATAAATTTACATCTTTAAAAATCTTAAAATATTCAAATTATGAAAAAAATTAATTCAAATTATAAGTTAGGGTTAGTGGTTAATGGGTTAAAGGTTTAGGGGTTAATAGGTTAGGGTTTAAGTGAGGTTTAGGGGGTTTAGGGCCTAGGGGTTTTAGAGTTGATGGGGTTTTAAGGAGTAAGGGGTTATTGTTTAAGGGTTTAGGTGTTAATGGTTCATGGATTAGGGTTTACTGGTTTCAGGACTTAATTGAAGGACATACACACAATTGTTGGTGATTGATCTAAATATATCAATGAACCTCACCACTATAGGTTATGTAATCGATAATACATAAATTTGTGTTCAATTGATGGCATTGTAAACTTTTTTTGGTCAGATGGTATGAGTTATCTTTTGAGCGACAGATGAAAGAAAAATAAGAATAGGCTATTTTTGTTGGTTTTGATTATATATCTCACAAAGTGTCTCTCTTTCTACATGTCAATAAAATTAACATTTTTCCTAAATTTTTTCAACATATTCCATAAACATCTTGACAAATTGCACAAGCTTCATCATTGATTTGTTGTTTTATTCTCACTCTCACCTAAGTTGATTGCTCCATCTAGACTACCAATTCCTCAGTACCCATAACGCTTGGATTTTTAATTTTTAAAATTTAATAAATGTATTTAATAAAAGTTACATTATAGTGCACATTTTCTTAAATAATAATAAAATATTATTTTTAATCAAAAATATAAAATGTTTTTGTATCTTCCTTTTCTAAGTTTATATGTGTGTGTGTGTAATTTTTAATTTTAAAAATTTATTTGTATAATTAAAATTTATAACTTTTTATTAGAAAATATTAAATTTTAAACAATGTCAACCAAAAAATTACCTAAAATTTATCGTAAATTTACATCTTTAAAATCTTAAAATATTTGAATTATAAAAAATCCAACTTCAAATTATAAGTTGGGGTTAGTGGTTAATAAGTTAAGGGATTAGGGTTTAAGTCAGGTTTAGGGCCTAGGTGATTTAGAGGTTAATGGGGCTTAAGAGGTAAGGGGTTATTGCTTATGGGTTTCGGGTTTAATGGTTTAGGTGTTAAGGGTTGACGGCTTATCATTTAACGGTTTAAGTACTTAATCGAAGGACATACACACAAACATCATTGCTTGGTCTGAATATATCAACGAACCTCACCACTATAGATCATGTAATTAATAATAAATAAATTCTTATTTAATTGATGTTGCTATCAACTTTATTTTTGGTCATGTGGTATGAGTTATATTTTGAGCACAAATTAAGGTGAAATAAGAATCGATTATTTTTGTTGGTTCTAATTATATATATCACAAAGTGTATCTCTTTCTACATGTAAGTAAAAGTAAAAATTTTCCTAAACAAAGTCAACATATTCCATAAAAGTATTGATAAATTGCACAAGCTTCATCATTGATTTGTTGTTTTTGTTTCTCACTCTCACCTAAATTATTGCTCCATCTAGACTACCAACTGCTAAGTACCCCTAATGCTTGGATTGCAATAACCTCTTAACCCCTAATGTGTTAACCCCTAATCCCTTAGCTTTGAACCCCTTATAAATTTAAACCATAGTCTCCAATTAATTGGTCCGGGGAAACTTTCCATCCACAACAAACTTGTAGTCTCCCAAGTGAAATCAAGAAATCATATGACATAATGATGAAGGCGAAATCAAAATATGTTGTTTCCAATGGTTGTGACTATGTATCTCACAATGTCTCTCTTTTTTAGATGTCAAGAAAATTAACAAGTTTCCTATATTTTTTCAACATATTGATAAATTGCACAAGCTTCATCATTAATTTGTTGTATGTGTTTCTCACTCTCACCTAAGTTTTCTGTGTCATTGTCTTTGTTGTCTTGTATTATATTTTTAAATGTTTGTATCATTTAAATACGTATTATATTAATTTCTTGTAATTATAAATAAACATCGCTCTAGGGAACTAGCTATGGATCTTAGATCAAGAAGATGATGATGTTAATAACATAGTTGAAGAAGAGGGGACAAATATATTGATCTAAGAGACATTTAATAATGTCGTAATGAATGATGATAATGACTATCTAGATCGTGTTTTTGATAGACCTCTAAGAAGGCAACAAAACCTCCTTATGAAGGCTCCAAACAAGTCTTGCCTTTTCTATATCGTCGTTGGTGAACTTAAAGGTTATGAATGGTTTTTCAGGCACTTATGTCACATAGCTCCTAAGGTATGTAATATATATTTTTTTAACAATTAGTACATGATGATAAAGGTTTTAGTTTTTCCTCTATTTTTATTGTTACTTGATCATATGTAAAATTTGTATGCAATATAAACAATTATATTCTTTACATTAAGCAGTATTGAATTTTTAACTATGTGTTAGATTGTTAGGTGAATTTTTGTTACCATCATCAAATGTTTTAACTCCCACATACCGAGATTTACATGCCATTATGAAATATATTAGAATGGAGTATCAATTTATTCATGCATGTCCTAATGATCATAATATGTATTGTTGAGAAAATGCATTGAAGGAAGAATGCCTAAAATTTCAAATTAGTAGATATTGAACCGATCAAGCAACACAAAATGTGTCTCGCGAGGTTATTTATTATATTCCCATAATTCCATGTTTACAATGATTGTTAAAGTGCAAAAGCATAGCATGATTTATGTATTACCATGCAAATAAATGAAGTAAATATGGTTTTTCTAAATTCCCATAGATGTATATGTATTTAAGAATATAGAGTAAATATCACCACATTTTAAAGATGAACCTCGTAATCTTATGCTTTCACTAGTAACTAACATTGTCAATCCATTTGGAAAGCTTAGATATACTTACTAGGTGTGGCTTTTTTGGCTATCAACAATAAAATTCCTCCATGGATGTCAATAAAGAGGGAGCACATAATGTTGGAAATGTTTGTTCCAAATATTTTTTTAGAATAATATTTTTCAACATGATAACATCTCATTTGTATTATTTGTTTCATTAATATGTCTTATATGTTTGATGTTTTTTTATTTACCAATATATTTAATGATTATGTATTTTATGTTAAATCAATTTAAAAGTACAAATTCAAAGATATGAATGTATATATTGAGCCTCTTATCAATGATTCAATAGATTTACGGAAGGGAATCACTATGTACGATATCTCTATAATAGTAGGTGTGCAAAGGGAAATTCAATTCCATGTAATGCTTGTATGGAAAATTTATGATGCCCCAAGGCTAACACATTTATGTGGTATTTTATAACATTACATTTCACTTTAATAGTGTTTTAATTTATGAATTTCATGTCATGCATCATTTTTAAACAACATACTTCAAGTAATTGGTATATAATTTAATCCTTCTCATGTAGGTATTCAAACAAAGGGTAAATTTGTATGTCCATTTTGTGGTCCTACTATGAAATCTCGTCATTCTAGAAGTTTAGGAAAGGAGGAGTTTTATGACTATAAGCACTTCCTCTCTAAGAACCTTAGGTATCGAAGTAGCGAAAAACATATTTTCAATGGGAAACAAGAGACTAGATTAAAACAACGGAGAATGACACCTCGTCTATGGAAATTGAAATATAATATAAATAATCATTAAGGTATGAATCGAAAAATCATCTATGTATCATACATAAATGTTTTGAATATTTATATTTTTATTGCATTTTATTCATTGTACTAATTCACAATCATTGTTGTAGTATCTTTAAATATGCTTCACCTTGAAGGTCATGATCATGAAGGCAGTAATAATGGGGCGCTTCCATGAGGAATGAAAAGTTATTTCATACAATTAAGTAAGTTCCACTACTATGAGAACCTAGAAATTTTTCATTTGTTTGAAAAAATGCACTTTGGGAAGAATGTAACAAAAATTTTATGGCGAATCATAGATGGAAGGAGTGACAAAAAAAAAATTGTTAAAATTTGTAATGAAATTAAGGAGGAAAATCATGAAATGCAAAGTGTGATTCATTCAAATAGCAATGAAGACAAAAATATAAGTTCCCTTCCATGGTTATTAACAGAGCAGAAAAGTAAGTATGTAAAACAAGTCATTGAAAAAAATTAAGTTTCCCACTAGATTTTCTTCAAACATAAAGAATACCTAAAAATGAAAGGTGAATTAGTGTTTTTTTCTACTAATTTAGTAATAAATAATGAATATTCATTTTTTTTTAAAGTATGTTCTACCTTTATCCCTCCAAGACAACTTTGAAAACAATTTCAAACAATTTATATATCAGCTTAGAAAATATATGAGGTAAGTGGCGATTTGTATGCAAAGTGTAATTTAATTTGTTCAATTTGTCACACAACTTGTATTTGACTACATGTGTTTTACTTGTAATGTACTCATATATACATTTTTATTGAAGCCTATGATTTTCTTGCATCAATTGTAAATTATTCTCATCTAAATAAATCAATAAAGAAGAAATAAAGTATTGAAGGAGAAAAATTCCTCATCGAATGTGTGAAATGCAAAAGTATATACCTCCGACATTTTTCAATGCACAAGAACACTACCTCATACACCTAGTTGAGGAGATTGAAATGTGTGGAATTGTACACACAAGGTCAATGTGGATGGTTGATAGGCACTTGAAATCATTAAAGGCTTTGATTAAACATAGGGAACATCCTGAGGATTCTATGGTAGAGTTATATATGGTATATGGAACCATGGTTTATATTACTCAATATGTTCCTAAATTCACTGTAAATATTAATGTGGATTGCATTTGGGATGTCAAGTCCATCAACAAATTTGAAGGGGGGAACCTATTGGGGAAAGGTATAATGAGGAATTTGTTGATTAGTGGTTTTCATTGATCTCAACCCAAGCAGCACCGAGGGCTACCCCGATATTGCATGGTAATTTTGACCTACCAAATTACTATATTCTGAGTCAATTTTGGGTGGTTTCTACTTTTCGAGATGTTTCCATTGATATATGACATGCCACGTAATTCTTAGCGGTTTGATAGATATTCATGTTTGAAGTTAGTAACCCCAGTCAGTGGGCTAAAACCCCATGGGGTTGTGGCATGACACTAATAATTGGTTGTGGTCATTGAACAGTCAACAATTAATAATTTTTAATCTCCTGAAATCCCTCCCACGATCACTTGTTGAAGACCCTCTCAACCTAAGGATTTATATAAATTGTGATCCTCATATCCTCCTCATGTAGGGATTTCGCTACTTGAAACAGATCATCATGGAATTTTCACTATAAATTTTTCTACGAAGTTTCATACACTGAAATTTTTATGAGGCAAAGCCAAAATTTTGAGGAAGCTTGTGTAAAAATTTCAGATCATGGGTCGCAATATTTTCAGAGATATGATTTGTGGAAGTTAGGGTTTTTACAGGCTCCTGAACTTCATCCCAAAGAGGTGACCTTGGGAAAATCATCATAACTCTCTCTCTAAGTATTGGATTGGAATTCTTGAAAAAGTGGCAGATAATTCATGGAATGTAGTTTTCTGTATCAATTTCATAGCCAAATGAGGAAAAAGTGACACGTGGCACCCCATACAACTTCGGTCTACAGAACTAGTCCATAATTAGGTCATTGTGAGAGACTGGGCATAACTTTGCCTTGAAGAATCCAAATTGGGTCAGACTTGTGGCATTGGAAAGAAGACTCAGAGGAATACTACAGGATTGAAAATCACATATTGGGGATCTAAAATAACATAGATAAACCAGATTCAACATCAAGCTCCTAGAAGGCAAGAAAAAGCTAGATCATGTGTTGTCAAGGGTTGCAAAGGACCAGACTTTCTAGGGCCGCAAAGCAAATTAAGGTGCAGCAGAGGTAAGCTATAGGTAGCTATATTATGTATATGCATGTTCATCTCTTAATTGCATTAGGTTCTTTGTATTTTAATTTATTTTTTTTGTTTAGCACTGACATATTCTCTGCAGGATGAGGTAAGTTTTATTATTATCATGTCAAGGGTATTTCCTTGAATAATTTTTGCAGGTATTATATATTCATCAATATAAGATTCAATGCATTATCTAATGTTCTGAAGAGTGAGAAAGGGAATCATCACAAAGGAAGCAATCAAGGTGCAGAACAGCAGCAAGAAGTTCACCACATGAAATCTTCACGTGGGCAGCACTACATACAATCATTGTAAAGGTATCATTGTAATGAGTCACTGTAAAAGCATCATTGTAAAATTTGTACAAGTGTCTATCTTCCAAGAATTGAAGAGGCGGTTTCGGGAGGTCTAGGATCATCATTAGGTATTTGTGTCATAGTTGGGGTTATGGTCTAGTGTGTCTTCTTCTTCTACATCATTCCATATCATTGTAAAGTGGACCATCTTCCTTGGTACAGGAGTCCATTCTTATTTTATTCTTCTATAGGGTGGTAGGGTAGTGCTAGGCTGGTGCATGAAGTCACCAACATGTTCAAGCCTGTGAAAACTTCAAGGTGGTTGGGTGGTGCTAGGGTGAGTTGTAGCTCATTGGGTGTTGAGGAATCCGTTCAGTTGACTACTGAAGAATCTCGCGCGTTGGAACGTCCATCCAGTGGGAGCTGGAGAAGAGTGATTTTCTTGATTTTAGGAAGTTGGAGCTTTATTTTCAATTGGAGTTGAATATTAAAGAATTATTAGAAAATCATTCAGGTGGTTTTAGTCCCGGAGGGAGTTTCCACCTTAAAAATTGTGTGCATTTGTGTTCCTTTTGTTTACTGATATCATTGTACAAACATTGATAATAATTGAAGATTAAATAATGCTCTGAAATATTAATAATAATACTAATTGAAAGGAATATTGATTCACCCCTCCCTGGCTCATTATTTCCAACAATTGGTATCAAAGCTTGGTTCCTTCAATAGTAGTTTAACAGCTGGAAGGAGGTCATGGAGCATACTAATAATGGTGTACCTATGTTCAATGAAAATAATTATGCACTCTGGAAAGGAAGAAAGGAGGTCTATCTCTTGCTGCAAAGTTACGAAGTATGGGACACTGCTCAAAATGGCTTTACACCAACCGCGAATGAACAAGGTAAGATGAATTTGGTAAATGATTCAAAAGCAAAGAATATTTTTATCAGTGGACTTATTAAATCTTCTTACCATAAGGTTTTGGGTTGTAATACAACCAAAAATGTAAGGGACAAGCTTGAGAATATATATGCAGGTGAATCAAATGTCAAAGAAGGAAAGCTTTAAATCTATTGAGAAAAATTTGAGCAACTCAGAATGAAAGAAGATGACAACATTGTTGCATACTTCCAACACGTTGATGGAATAACCAAAAATCTGGAATGATTGGAAGAGCGTGTTGACGAGAAAACTATTATACGAAATATTCTTAGAACGTTACCAGGTATATTCAACCCAAAAGTATCGGTCTTAGAATACAGTGAAAATCTGGACAAACTCAGCAAAGAGGAATTACATGGAGTTCTCCTAGCATATAAAATGATACTTGATGAATAAGAGGGTACTTCGCATCTAGAAATTGTATTCGTTGCATTTTTTATCACTTGGATTGAACCTCAGGTTGAGAAAGGCAATTCTGAGGTAACCTCAAACCATGCTTAGCAAAGTAGATATCCCTACTAGGCCAAGAGAGGGATCTCTCCATATAGATCACAGCCAAAATGACTGAGGAAAGAAGATATTAGGCTAGGTATAGTAGCTCAGTGTTTTGATTTTGATTTTATGGGGTTTTGTTGGATTAGGAGGAGTCAAACAGTTAAGGAAAGGAAATTAGGCCAAGATTTGCAAGGTGTTCTATGGGGAAAGGTAGGCACAATGTTTAGCACTTCATGGTTTCAATGAGTGGGATGATCAAGACAAGTGAGGAGATAGAAAGAGAATGGTGAATTCATGTTTTCTTTCTAAACTGAAGAAATTACAAATTATGAATGTTTACCCAAAACAGAGCATAGAAATTATGAATTATGTTCATCTAACTTGTAAACATTCACTTAATAGAAATGAAATGATGGATGAAATACACAAAAAATTCTAACATATGAGAACAAAAGAAGAAACTAAAACTAAACACAATATCACATGGATCAAATAAAAATAGCTGCAAATTTGATTAATGCCCAGGCCAAAACTGATACAAAAGTATGTCTCTTGAGATGCCAAACCTCCAAATGAGTCCAAACATTACAATGACTAATAAAATACATCATATAGACCTCAAAACCACTCTCCCTAGCCCCAAGGAGTCAAATCCATGAGATAGGAATCAGTTTCACCTACTTCCAAACAAGAAACTGAAGACTAGGAAGACCCCAAATACCTATATCTCTGTACAGGGTGAAATTGATCTGACGACCTCAGGAGACCTGCATACCTAATGTATTCACTTCCGATGAAATAAACACAGACATTTACATTAGACCATATCTATTTACATCAGTAATTTTTCATTTACCTGCAAGCAGAAGTCAAATCGATAAACTCAAAATTCAGTTGACCATCAGAAAATGTGTACTACAAAATCTACAATCTTTAATAAGAAAATAATATCTTTGAAAGCAACCCTTAAGTGCTCCTGTGTTTCAAAATCTCATCTCCAAGGAGACCTGGGTCAGAAATATCTCCATTCTGCTTCAAATGCCTCTATTTTTCAAAATGGTGCTCATCTCCCCTCTCGCTAAAATCCAATCAACAATGACCAAAATGACAGCGACCAGTTGCAAGGAGAAAGTAAACATGAAAATTTGGTATTTTTTTGTACTTTAAGGGAATTAATTCTCCTCCAAATTCTTCTCAAATGTTCTAGAAGCTGATGTCGAATATTCAAACAGATTTTTATGGGCTATTTTTCAAGGTTCGGAGGCCTCAAAAGAGCCATTATCTGTGTCGTCAAAGCCAGTACCTTTTGAAAGTAAAAATACTCAAAAACTACACTTTAAAATCTTTTAAACACTCACTTGAGCTCTGTAACCAGAATAGCCAGCCTGTGGATATCTTTTCCTGAAAGAGACCAATTCACTGCAACTCCACCACTTTTTTTCTGTTGACGATTTTCCCGTCAAAAGTTGAAAGCCTGGGTGACTAGTCAAAAAGTGATGAAGAGGGTGCAGAAATGCAGAATGCTAGTGCAGGCAACTTTTGGAGGCCTTCCTCAACTCCAAATTGATCTCATGATATCTCATTTGAAATCTATGTCTCTGTATAGTTATCATTTGACTCATCAAGAAAATCATTTGGACACTCTAGCTATGCGAAAATTTGATTTTCCCAAGGTCACTCCAGAAGTGCAGCAACTCTCCCGTGGCACCTGTATTTTTGACATTTCTCTAAAACCATGACACCTATGTAAAAAATTAATAATTTTTTCCTTCATTGACCTATTATGGACAAAAAAATCTCTTAGTTTTTTCAAATTCATCTTTGTTTGGTCGGAAACATAGTTTGAAAAAACCGACCCTATGAGTGGCAAATGACTTGACTCTTGGAATGACTTCTCAAAAAATGACGGAGACATGATTTTTATGAGCTGAAATGACCTCATACTTACTGATATCACCTACCTTATGGCTCTTCTTCTCAAATGTCTCGTTTCCATAGCAAACCCTAGCTCAATGGGAGAGGAAATTAGGGTTTGTGAAGCATTATGACTCTAGTAGCTCTTTTGTGGTTGTTGGTTCATTATCTAATGCTTTTTCCTCCTTTATTACATGATTTATTCTTTGGTGTTTGTTCCTCACTGACACTTATGTCCTCTTCTTCATACATTATGAACTTGAACGCTTTGGAAACCCTAGGGTAAATGGAATGAGATGAAGGGAGTGAAAGGTGAAATTAATAGCTTAGGAAAATGGAGGGACTGAATGTAAATGAAAACCTAGGTATATGAAAGCCCTAGGATTTAAAAATATTTATGACTGATATGTGATTAGGTACATGAATATGGATATGATGCATGAAAAATGGGAAGGAAATGAAAGATAGGGTTTCATAGCAATTAAGCACTTCAATTCAAATTTCTTATGAAACACCAAATATATCAAAGGAAAGGTGTCTTAGGAACTGCTTACTGATTTAAAGCTCTTTGAAAAAAAAATTGAGGAAATGGAGCTTGTTGGAGGTTGTGAAACCCTTTGAAACCCTCCCTAAGCAAAAGTGTCGCGACCAGGAGGAACGTGCAGCGAGCAAGGGTAAACGCGCAGCGCCTGTGTAATTTGGACTAGAGTTTTTGGGAAAACGCGCAGTGCTTGAGTGCAAATGCACAACGTTCGGTCAAACGTGCAGCACCCTAGGGTAAACGCGCAACACCCCTAAAATTTGACCCAAAATGCTTGAAACCTTGAAATTTCTCCTTTGTTGGAAACTCCTGATGGTTGAATGGAAACAATGAATTTCTTTGAGATGTTTGAAAGGATTTATAGCTTTAGTGGTTTTGAATTTTCAATTTGAATTACCCACTTTTCCCATTTTTCACTTTTCCTTTTGGACTTTGGCACTGATATTATTTATCTCTCTGACTTCTTTGGCATTTTGCAGTTTGATCAATTCAAGGAGTTTGGCTTTTCTTTCCTCCACTTAGGACGGATGATTACATTGACAATTTGGGATTGAATTTATTACATATGAAAACATAAATTACATTTGGAAAAATATAAATAAATTACATATTGAATTTTATAAAAAAATGACATTTTGATATAAAATTCATTAAACTCTAAAATTACAACTCTGAAAATTGATAATTACATCATGATGATCTTATTTAGTCCCTCTCATATATGTGTTGACCTCATATGAAATGAAGGAGTGACCTTGATAAATATGAAAACCTAATGACCTAATGGGACTTCTTTAGACCTGACTTTCATGAATGAGATTTTAACAAGACTTCCTGGTGAAAAGAGCATTTCCATAGGTGTTGTTATGCTCAAGGAGACATGATAATGAGTCATCCAATATGATATTCTGAGGGAGAATGAAGTTTATTGACAAGGACAACCACTAGTGGAACAATTTTATATCATGACCTAATGGAATGATTGAAATTTTCTTCAGAGTGGGACACCTAAGATGCACATGCAAAATGTGTTTTGATACCTGGTGGAAGTATGCAAATACTGACACTAACATTGGCTCCATCTAGGGATGGTAGATCCTTGGAGGTGCCAAGAACACCATATACCAGGTGCCTATCCATTGGGCATGGACTCAAAAGCTAAAGACTAACTGAATACTGAAAACTTAACTCAATAAACTGAACTGATTCGGACTAAAGCACAACTGACAAACTGAAAAAGATGCTCAGAATTGATCTTATACAATAGAACCTACTCTAACTGATCCATTCATCACTTGATCAAGTGAAATGGAACAACCAATGCAACCATTTAAGCATTCTAGCTGATGTTTGAATTCTCTGCAAGTGCTTACTTATGAGCAAGAAGAAAGAACTACTAAAAGGCAACACCCATGAAAACTTTTCAACATATCGAATCTTGATGAAATTTCAAAGCATGAGCCCAGCAGCTGACCTCATAAATGTTGCGAAAGGATCTTCATATGAATACATATTGATTTCCAGCCCATCTAATACGTTACTGCTCTACTCTAGGTAGTCTTCGTACCTTGGTGTTAAAATTTTCCTAACATTTGTGCTTTCCTTATTTGATGATTGTAGCAAGTTGACAAAAGGATCCTGAAACTCGTGAATAACTATTTTTTATTGATGATAAAAAACAAAACAAGAATCTTCTTCATTACTCTCCTAATATGACTGCAAATCTTGGTATGGGCTTTGTAATGAAACACCTACCGAACAAAACAATGAAGTCGGTTGTCGGATCAAGTTTATATCAACACTCTTTTTAGGCTCATAGTTAGCTAATGGAGAAGAACTTTTACTGCAGATTTCATCCAACACATCAGCTATTGGGTCATGAAAAACTTGAAAATATTGTTGAAACGCATCCATCGGTTTTAATGATACTGCTTGACTTTCTACTGGTTTCTCATCCTTTTCTTTAGAGATATTATGAAAATTTTGCTTTAAAAATTGAAATGATTCAAAAAATAGTGGTACATAGTCATCTTGCATCATTTGATCATGTGTTTCACCTTCCAAGCCTTCATCTACAACCTGAAATTCAATGGCATTCGGTGGCTGCAAACCTGTAGCTAAGGACGATTCCATGTCGCAAATGATTTTCTCAACCAATTTAGGAGAATGTTCATCATTTATAGTGTTGACCACTCACTTATCTACTTGCTTATAGTTTTCTCTTATTTTTGAAAATGAGGAGGGACACAAGGATAAGGAGCTTTGATCAAAAATTTGATTATCCTCTTGATTATCAAGATCAAAACTCAATGAGTGTTGATTTATGATCGCATGAAAGTTATCTCTGATGAACTGAAATGAAGTAAAACAAAGAGGCAAATATCCTTCACTTACTTCCAAATTTTCTAGACTTTCCTCATCACTGTCATAGCTGATATGTATCGGCTAATCGTTGTTTTCGAGCTACTGAAACTAAAATTCCTCCCACAAAACAACTGTTGATTTCTCTGCAATATTAGCTTCTATTTGGAGATCATAATCATCATCATACTGATCAAACTTTGGAAAATCATCAATATAAGTAATGTCACGAGTCATACACATTAGATTATCAGATTTTTTCTCCTCGAATTGATCTACAAATCCATTTTCTGATCATGGTAGCTAGGATTAGCAGGAAATTTTTAGGGCTTGCTTCCTGAGATAAGTGGGTCAAAATGTTATCACTCAGATTGAACCTCAGGATGAGAAAGGCAATTCCAAGGTCAAACCACGCTTGGCCAAGTAGCTAGCCCTACTAGGCTAGGAGAGGGCTCTCTCCGTATATATCATAGCCAAAATGACTAAGGAAATAAGATATTAGGCTAGGTATAGTAGCTCAGGGTTTTAATTTTAATTGTAAAGGGTTTTGCTGGATCAAGAGGAGTCAAACAGTCAAGGCAAGGAAATTAGGTCAAGATTTGCAGGGTGTTCTATGGGGTAAGGTAGGTACAATGTTTAGCACTTTAGGGTTTCGATGAGTGGGATGATCAAGACAGGTGAGGAGCTAGAAAGAACATGGTGAATTCATGTTTTCTTTCTAAACTGAAGAAATTACAAATTATGAATGTTTACCCAAAACAGAGCATAAAAATTCTGAATTTTTTTCATCTAACTTATAAACATTCACTTAATAGCAATGAAATGATGGATTAAATACACAAAGCATTCTAACATATGAGCACAAAATAATAAACTGAAACTAAACACAATACCACATGGATCCCATAAAAATAGCTGCAAATTTGATTAATGTCCAGGCCAAAACTGATACAAAAACATGTCTCTTGAGATGCCAAACCTCCAAATGAGTCCAACCATTACAATGATTAAGAAAATAAATCATATAAACCTCAAAAAAACTCTCCCTAGCCTCAAGGAGTCGAATCCATGAGATAGGAATCAGTTTCACCTACTTCCAAACAAGAAACTGAAGACTAGGAAGACCCAACAATTTGCCTCTAAAAGAAAGGAAACTGATTCATTTGACCTCTAGAGGACTCACCTAATGTATGTACCTTAGATGAAAGTCAAAATATGACATTTACATTCACCATGACCATTTAAATCAATAATTTCTTCATTTTCCCAAGTAAAAATTCAAATTGGAGTGAAACTTCAAAATTTGCTGAAGATTGTGAAAAATGTATTTTCTTGGCAAACGCACAGTGCCCTAACAGGAAAAATAGTCTCTTTTGCAAGCAACTTTTGAGTGCCTTCCTGGTGTCAAACTCTGCTCCATGATGGCTCATTGGAAATATCTCTGAACCTAATTTCTAAATATACCTTAATTTTTGAAAATGGTGCGCATCTTCCCTGCAAAAAATTCAATCTACCCATATTGATAAACACGCAGCGACTAGGTCAAAAAGGAGGCAAAAACATGAAAATTTGGTAGTTTTTTGCACTTTTGAGGGACCAGTTCTCATCCAAATTTTCTGAAACTTGCTAGGGTTGATTTATTCATCATCATGAACATGATGGTGGTTTCTGTTTGTAAATTGGAGGCCCCAGTAAAGAGTGCAGCAGGTCGCTGCGCGTTTGGCAGAATTTTCTGAGTGCAAAAATACTCAAAAATGCATAATTTTCACCTTTTTGAAGACCACATTTGGAGGCCTTCCTGGTGTCCAAATTGGGCCTAGGATAGATAGTTGGAAATATATTAAAGTATAATTTCCAAATATACCTTTTCTTCTGATTGGAGCTTATTTTCCTTGTCAAAAGTTGTTTTTCCCAAGACTAATCAAAAAGTGTTGAAGAGGGTGCAAAAATGTAGAGTGCTGGTGCAGGCAACTTTTGGAGGCCTTCCTCAACTCCAAATTGAGCTCATGATAGCTCATTGGAAATATATCTCTGTCTAGTTATCATTTGACTCATTAAAAAATTCATTTGGACACTCCAACTATGAGAAATTTTGATTTTCCCAAGGTCACTCCAAAAGTGCAGCAACTCTCCCGTGGCACCTGTATTTTTTACATTTCTCTAAAACCATGAAACTTGTGTAAAAAATGAATGATTTTTTATTTCCTTGACCTATTATGGACAAAAACCTCTCTCACTTTTTTCAAATTCATCTTTGTTTGGTCGGAAACACAGTTTGAAAAAACCAACCCTATGAGTGGCAAATTACTTGACTCTTGGAATGACTTCTCAAAAAATGATGGAGACGTGATGTTTATGAGCTTAAATGACCTAATACTTACTAATATGACCTACCTTATGGCTCTTCTACTCAAATTTCTCATTTCCATAGCAAACCCTGGCTCAGTGGGAGAGGAAATTAGGGTTTGTGAAGCATTCTGACTCTAGTAGATCTTTTATGGTTGCTGATTCATTATCTAATGATTTTTCCTCCTTTCTTACATGATTTATTCTTATGTGTTTGTTCCTCTCTTAAAATTATGTCCTCTTCTTCATACATTATGAACTTGAAAGCTTTGGAGACCCTAGGGTAAATGGAATGAGATGAAGGGAGCGAGAGGTGAAATGAATAGCTTAGGAAAATGGAGGGAGTGAATGTAAATGAAAAACTAGGTCTATGAAAACCATAGAATTTAAAAATATTTATGACTGATATGTGCGTAGGGACATGAATATGGATATGATGCATGAAAAATGGGAAGGAAATGAAATCTAGGGTTTCATAGCAATTAAGCACTTCAATTCAAATTTCTTATGAAACACCAAATATATCATGAGGAAAGGTGTCTTAGGCTCCACTTACTGATTTAAAGCTCTTTGAAGAAATTTGTGAGGAAATGAAGCTTGTTGGAGGTTGTGAAACCCTTTGAAACCCTCCCTGAGCAAATGCACGGCAACCTGGAGGAACGCACAGCACTTAGGCAAACGTGCAACAATCAAGGGTAAATGCGTAGCGCCTGTGTAATTTGGTTTGGAGTTGTTGGGAAAATGTGTAGTGCCTGAGTGCAAACATGCAGCGTCCGGTCAAACACGTAGCAACCTAGGGTAAATGCGTTGCGCCCTTGAAATTTGACCCAAAATGCTTGAAAACTTTGAAAGTTATCCTTTGCTGGAAACTCCTAATGGCTGAATGGAAACAATGACTTGCTTTTAGATGTTTGAAAGGCTTTATAGCTTTAGTGGTTTTGAATTTTTAGTTTGAATTACCCACTTTTCCTATGTTTCACTTTTCCTTTTGGACTTTGGCACTGACACTCTTTATTCCTTTGACTTCTTTGGCATTTTGTAGTTTGATCAAGTCATGGAGTTTGGATTTTCTCTGCTCCACTTAGGCCAGATGATTGCATTGACAGCTTGGGATTGAATTTATTACATATGAAAACATAAAATTACATTTGGAAAAATATAAATAAATTACATATTGAATTTTATATCAAAATGACATTTTCATATAAAATTCATTAAACTCAAAAATTACAACTCTCAAAATTGATAATTACATCATGATGATATTATTTAGTCCCTCTCATATATGTGCTAAACTCATCTGAATTGAAGGAGTGACCTTGAGAAATATGAAAACCTAACTACCTAATGGGACTTCTTTAGATCTGACTTTCACGAATGATATTTTAACAAGACTTCCTGGTGAAAAGAGAATTTTCATAGGTGTTGTTATGCTCAAGGAGACATGAGAATGAGCCAGCCAATATGATATTCTAAGGGAGAATGAAGTTTATTGACAAGGACAACCACCAGTGGAATGATTTTATATCATGACCTAATGGAATGATTGAAAATTTCTTCAGAGTGGGACACCTAAGGTGCACATGCAAAATGTGTTTTGATCCCTGGTGGAAGTATGCAAATATTGACACTAACATTGGCTCCAGATATGGATGGTAGCTCCTTGGAGGTGCCAAGAACACTGTAGACCAAGTGCCTATCCATTGGGCATGGAGTCAAAAGCTAAAGACTAACTGAATACTGAAAACTTGACTCAGACTAAAGTACAACTGACAAACTAAAAAAAGATTCTCAGACTTGAGCTTATTCAACAAAAACTACTCTAATTGATCCATTCATCACTTGATCAAGTGAAATGGAACAACCAATGCAACCATGTAAGCATTCTAGATGTTGTTTGAATTCTCTGCAAGTGTTTGCTTTTGAGAAAGAATAAATAACTACTAAAAGGCAACACCCATGAAAGCTTGTCAACAGATCGAATCTTGATGAAATTGCAAAGCATGAGCCCAACGGCTAACCTCAAGAATGCTGCGAAAGAATCTTCATATGAATACATATTGATTTCTAGCCCATCTAATACGTTACTTCTCTACTCTAGGTAGTCTTCGTACATTGGTGTTAAAATTTTCCTAACATTTGTGCTTTCTTTCTTTGATGACTGCAGCAAGTTGACAAAAGGATCCTGAAACTCGTGAATAACTATTTTTTCCTAATGATCAAAAACAAAACAAGAATCTTCTTCATTACTCTCCTGATATGACTGCAAATCCTGGTATGGGATTTGTAATGAAACACTTGTTGAAAAATACAATAAAGTCAGTTGTCAGATCAAGTTTATATCAACACTCTTTTCAAGCTCACAGTTAGCTAATGGAGAAGGACTTTTACTGCAGATATCATCCAATACATTAGCTATTGGGTCATGAAAATTTTGAAAAGACTGTTGAAATGTATCCATCAGTTTTAATGAGACTGCTTGACTTTCTACAGGTTGCTCATCCTTTTCTTTAGAGATATTATGAAAATTTTGCTTTAAAATTTGAAATGCTTAAAAACATAGTGGTACAAAATTATCTTGCATCATTTTATCATGTGTTTTAAATTCCAAGCCTTCATCTGCAACCTGACATTCAATGGCATTCAGTGGCTTTAAATCTGGAGCTAAGGAAGATTCTATGTCGCAAATGATTTTCTCAACCAATTCAAGAGAATGTTAATCATTTATAGTGTTGACTACTCGCTTATATGCTTGCTTATAGTTTTCTCTTATTTTTTCAAATGAGGAGGGACACAAGGGTAAGGAGATCTGATCAAAAATTTGATTATCCTCTTGATTATCAAGATCAAAACTCAATGAAGGTTGATTTTTGATCGCATGAAAGTTATCTCTGATGAACTAAAGTGAAGTAAAACAAAGAGGAAAATATCCTTCACTTACTTCCAAATTTTCTAGACTTTCCTCATCACTGTCATAGCTTATATGTATTGGATAATCACTATTTTTGAGCTGCTAAAACTGAACTTCCTCCCACAAACCAACTGTTGATTTCTCTGCAATATTAGCTTTTGTTTGGAGAACATAATCATCATCGTACTGATCAAACTTTGGAAAATCATCAATATAAGTAATGTCACCAATAATACACATTATATTATCATATTGTTTCTCCTCGAATTGATCTATAAATCCATTTTCTGATCTATGGTAGCTAGGATTAGCAAGAAAAATTTTAGGGCTTGCAATCTCTTCTTTTTCCAAGATAAGTGGGTCATGATGATCTTGAACAGAAAATACATCTCTCATGGTGATCCTTTGCATCATTTCTTCTATTGTACTTACCAAAATTTTGAGCTTTACCTATGAAGATGTCAGGTGCTCTGCAATGTTTTTCTTCTCTTCTTCCTTCATCTTTTCCCTTCTGATCAGCATATTAGCCTCTACATCTACTGCACTATTCTGCATCTCTTCAAGTTTTTCAAGGTTCCTTTCTCTCATTTGAAACTCCATTTCTGGATCAAATGCATCCGATTAATGTAAAAGAGTTAAGCCAGGAGTGGTTCTTATATCAGCAAGTATCGAATAATAGACTTGATTGAATCTGGTAGAAAATTGTTGTACTATCTCCCCTAGCTTCCTTTTCAGCTGGTCATACTCTTTTAGAATTATGAAAGGGTTTTTTTTTACCACCCACCTATCAAGGAAAAATTTGACGAACTGTGGGAAATCTGAGATGCTCACGGCAGGCAAGTTTTTGAACCAACTCTTGACTCTTCCTTACAAAGAAAGGGTGAATAGCCTGATACTAACATCCTCTTTGTCAACTTCAAAAAGGTCAAGGAAAGTCTCAAAATTCTGCATATGTCTCTCAGCAGTGATGTTGTCATATTCACCATCAAACCTCGGCAGATAAAGCTAATGATTTTCAGGGAAAGCATGGAGTATAGGATGTAAGATGAGTGGTTTGTATTGATTCGAGACTATAGAATGTGTAGGAGTATGTACAGAAGCTATAGGATTAGTCTTGGTCTCTTTAGGCGCATAAATTTGAAGATGGTCATCATAAGATTTAGAAAAAGGATGTGGACCAAGATCAAAAGAAAACTCAGTATTTACACTTTTCAAATAGGTAGAATCAAGATTTTGATCATCTTTATTATACAACAAACTCTGGAAAAATTTCAAGATAGTTTCAGGAAAAGAAAAGAAGTAATTTACAAGAAAGTAGATTAGATCTTGAATACAATTCCACTTTGAATACCTGACCTTTGTGTAAGATCATTCCATTTTCCTGTTGGCAAGGTCGATCCTCCAGTGGAGTCTTTACCTCAAGCTGGAGTCGCCAGGTGAAGAGTTCAACCTTCATATGCATCTGATCGTTGTCCACCATAAGCAATCAGATCTAAACTTTGTCGTTCTTTCCTAGGGAAGATATGATCTTTTTCTTCCCCAGCGGAGTCGCCAAAATGTTATCATTTGGATTGAACCTCGGGCTGAGAAAGGAAATTCCAAGGTAACCTCAAACCACGCTTAGCCAAGTAACTAGCCCTACTAGGCCAGGAGAGGGATATATCCATATAGATCATAGCCAAAATGATTGAGGAAAGAAGATATTAGGCTAGGTATAGTAGCTCAGGGTTTTGATTTTAACTGTAAATGGTTTTGCTAGATCAGGAGGAGTCAAACAGTCAAGGCAAAGAAATTAGGTTAAGATTTGAAGGGTGTTCTATGGGACAAGGTAAGCACAATGTTTAGCACTTAAGGGTTTCTATGAGTGGGATGATAAAGATAGGTGAGGATCTAGAAAGAGCATGGTGAATTCATGTTTTCTTTCTAAACTGGACAAATTACAAATTATGAATGTTTACCCAAAACAGAGCATAGAAATTATGAATTTTGTTCATCTAACTTGTAAACATTCACTTAATAGCAATGAAATGATGGATGAAATACACAAAACATTCTAACATATGAGCACAAAATAAGAAACTGAAACTAAACACAATACCACATGGATGCCATAAAAATAGCCACAAATTTGATTAATGTCTAGGCCAAAACTGATACAAAAGTATGTCTCTTGAGCTGCCAAACCTCCAAATGAGTCCAACCATTACAATGACTAAGAAAATACATCATATAGACCTCAAAACCACTCTCCCTAGCCTCAAGGAGTTGAATCCATGATATAGGAATCAGTTTCACTTATTTCCAAACAAGAGACTGAAGACTAGTAAGACCCAACAATTTGCCTCTAAAAGAGAGGAAACTAATTCATTTGACCTCTAGAGGACTCACCTAATGTATCTACCTTAGATGAAAGTCAAAACATGACATTTACATTCACCATGACCATTTACATCATTAATTTCTTCATTTTCCCAAGTAAAAATTCAAACTAGAGTGAAACTTCAAAATTTGCTGAAGATTGTGAAAAATGCATTTTCCTGGCAAACGTGCAGTGCCCTAACAAGAAAAATAGTCTCTTTTGCAAGAAACTTTTGAGTGCCTTCCTGGTGTCCAAATTAGCTCCATGATAGCTCATTGGAAAATTTTCTGAGCCTCGTTTCCAAATATACCTTCATTTTTCAAAATGGTGCTCATCTGCCCTGTAAAATATTCAATCTACCAAGACTGGTAAACGCGCAACGACCAAGTCAAAAAGGAGGTAGAAACATGAAAATTTGGTAGTTTTTTGCACTTTTGAGGGACCAGCTCTCCTCCAAATTTTCCGAAACTTGCTAGGGTTTATGTATTCATAATTATTAACATGATGGTTGTTTCCATTTTTCAATTGGAGGCCCCAAAAAAGAGTTTTTCACCTAGGTCGTTGCACATTTGGCATAATTTTCTAAGTGCAAACATACTCAAAAATGCAAAATTTTCACCTTTTTGAAGACCACATTTGGAGGCCTTCATGGTGTTCACATTAGGCCCATGATAGTTTTTTGGAAATATATTCAATTTTACTTTCCAAATATACCTTTGGTTTTCTGTTTGGAGTTGATTTTCCTTGTCAAAATTTGTTTTTCCCTAAACTCGTCAAAAAGTGCTGAAGAGGGTGCAGAAATGCAGAGTGTTGGTGCAGGAAAATTTTGGAGGCCTTCCTCAACTCCAAATTGAGCTCATGATATCTCATTATAAATATATCTATGTCTATTTATCATTTGACTCATCAAAAAAGTCATTTGGACATTCCAACTATGAGAAAATTTGATCTTCCTAAGGTCACTCCAGAAGTGCAGCAACTCTCTCGTGGCACCTGTATTTTTTACATTTCTCTAAAACCATGACACCTGTGTAAAACCAGAATGATATTTTCCTTCATTGACCTATTATGGACAAAAACCTCTCTCACTTTTTTCAAATTCAGCTCTGTTTGGTCAGAAACACAGTTTGAAAAAACCGACCTTATGAGTGGCAAATGACTTGACTCTTAGAATGACTTCTCAAAAAATGATGGAGACATGATGTTTATGAGCTGAAATGACCTCGTACTTACTAATATGACCTACCTTATGGATCTTCTGCTCAAATGTATCGTTTCCATCACAAACCCTGGCTCAGTGGGAGAGGAAATTAGGGTTTGTGAAGCATTCTGACTCTAGTAGCTCTTTTGTGGTTGTTGGTTCATTATCTGATGATTTTTCCTCCTTTTTTACATGATTTCTTCTTTGGTTTTTGTTCCTCACTGACACTTATGTCCTCTTCTTCATACATTATGAACTTGAAGGCTTTGGAAACCCTAGGGTAAATGGAATGAGATGAAGGGAGTGAGAGGTGAAATGAATAACTTAGGAAAATGGAGGGAGTGAATGTAAATGAAAACCTAGGTCTATGAAAACCCTAGGATTTAACAATATTTATGACTGATATGTGCTTATGGACATTGTTACACAGCAATTTGTCACCATCCCTGCCATTCCCCATCCCACACATTGGAGGGCTCATTCCGTGACCTGTGAGCAGAGACAAGACTTGAAAATACTTTCATTGCATCCCTCTGAAGATGAGCTTTCATTGCCCTGAAGACATCTCCCTGCAAAAACCATAAAATAGCTCTTTTTCCATTGGCGTGGTTCCACAGTTCAGCCCTCGTGCCAAGGGGGCAAATCCTCCAAAGAGGGCGCACCAATTGGCGCTCTGTCATAGAGTCGCACCCACGCCAACCATATTAAGAGGTGTTTTTTAAAAATAAATGGCGAAAGTTTCATTCTAAAAAATTCCTGGACTGATATCTATCCTGATTTGGGAGGTTTGGCTACGGATTTCCATAGAGAGGAAGTGGTTTTCCACCTCTCATGGAAGCTTCCTTGATGATAGGGCCAATCCCATAATTATAGGGATCCCAACTCCCCTTCCTCCATCTATAAAAGCTTGCCCTTCTCCTTTGCAAGCTAGTTCCCAAGAACTTTCATATCCTTATGCTGCAAGAGCCTTCTTGATTCCCTTAAGGCCAAATCCAAGCAAGGAGACTATTGTCAAGTATCCGGAGAGAGAGGCTTGTCCCATCCTTGACAGGCTTTATCGAGACATGTTTTGCTGACGACCCGCCAAAGGAGAGTGCTGCGTCGAAGCTATGGTTGTATTCTTCTTTTGACTCATTAATGATAAGCGACTATTGGTTATGGTTCCACTCTTGTTCTTGACTATGTTCATGAGTTATGTCCTCTTCGACTGACATATAGTTGTATATACTGAATTTTAAGCGTACGTTTGTGTTGTTTCTTGCATGTGCAGGTGTCCGATCACGGAGATCGTGAGGATTGTGATCTACCAGGGCGAAGGAACGGGAGCACCACCTCTTCTACAAATGACAGCGTTGGATCCCAGGTAAGCCTTCATCGCAAGTCGGTTTATTTATGATTAGGAACCTGCACTGTAGCATGTTTGATTGTTGCTAGACCCGATCTGGGCTAGTAGGGATCGCCTCTGCCCGCAGAGGGGATTTACCTCTTCAACAATTTGGTGACTCCACTGGGGACTCAGCTTTTTGTTTGATTTGTAAGCTATAGACGGAGCCTAAAGTACAGCCAGATAGCCTTCGAAACACTTTTTCTCTGCATTAGCGGAGTAGATCAACGCTGCTTCAGTCAATCTCCGGTTTAGTTTACGGACTGAACAACCTAGAGTATTGTCTTCTCTTTTCGGTCAATTTCTTGGCCTTGCTTGCTTGGTCAGCTCTTTAGACTGGTTTTTCTATTTGTTTGGCTTTGTTTTAGCCTTGTCATCACCTGTCTGTGTCTGAGATTTCTTGTTTTTCATTTTCCCATAGTAAACTCGGCTGGCGCGCTTTTCAGTGTGATAGTCGCGCCCATTGGCGCAGGTTGCTTGTGTATCACCCGCACCATCGCCTTACTGGCGCTAATTTCAAGCTCACAGTCGTGCCAATCCTGTGAGCTATTAGGGTTTGTTGTGTTTGATGCTTTCTGGGACTGACTTGTGATTTTGATCTTGTTTTTTCGACTGTTTGAGTGCACTGGAGCCTAGTTTGACTGATTGTAACCTCCATCCTTTGGTTGTTTGCCTATTTCTTTCGATTTTGCATTTGAGCCGTAGGGCATCTAGGTGCTTTTGTGATTCGAGCCTCCCTTGGGAGTTTTTGGTTTTCGTTCGTTCGGTCGACTTTGGGATTGCTTCCTTGCATTCGTTTGACAGTTGTCTATCATCTTATTGCGCTTCTTGAGTGACTGATTTCATTTTCATTCAAATTTCGCTTTGCTTCATTTTGAGCCTAGATTACATGGCTCATTGGTGTCTTTGGGAATTTTCTTGGTTTTGAGAGACTTTTGGTCAATTTTTTATCTGATTGTTTGTGCCATTGAGTGAAATCTGCTTGTTTTTTCTCTCTTATTATCATTTCTCAAATTGCTTCTCATTTTTTTTCGGTTTGTTTAGTGCATCTAGCTCTCAAACATTAAAAAAAAAAATCTCTTTTGCTTTTGATTGATTAGTGCAAATTAAAATATTTTCAATTTTATTAGTAATTAGTGACTTTGAAAGAAAAGTTTTTAGTTTCATTAGCTGCATTAGAGATATCACTGATTGTCTTCTGATCATTTTGTTTGTGTAAAAAGCTCTTAACTCTTCTGTAGCTAGCTTTCATCGAAGGAAATGATATACTGTGGCATGTAGTTTTGCATTTAGGAGGTTTTTGAGACATCGCATTCGTTAGGGCCTGAAAACTGAAACGTAATTGAAGATAAACTTTAAAATCTACTCAATTTACACTAAGGCAGCATTGAAATCTAACGAAACACATTTAGAGGTCTAGGCTAGAGACGTGTTCCGGCGTTTTAAAACCTAGTAGCTGTCGTTCGCCTCTTGGCTTTAGACAGCACTAGTACAGAATTGTGCTCCCCGTACCGTCGCATATATAAAGGGAGACCCCACTAGGTTTCAATCCTTTATCCTTAGTAAGCCGAGTCTGCCGCCCTATACCCGTGATACACCGGACACAGCATTCGGGGAGATTGTCTGCACGTATGGAAAGTCCTTGGTTGATTTCTCTTTCATTATTGGAACCAAGGTGTATATTGCAGTTCATGGTTATTTGGTACACCCTTTTGCCTAGTATTCCTGAGTAGTCATTTTATCTTTTCTGACTCCCTGAATTTGAAAGGATCACCAAGCGCTTTTCCTTTCACGCTTGTGTCAAATTTGAAAGAGATAGAGTCACCTTTTCGACCGTTTCTCGACTCTTAAAACATGAAACGGTGAAGTTTCTTATTTTTCAATGTGGTGAAAAATTAATCACCCACGATCACACACCTTGTTAGATTTTTCTTGTTGACTGTTTGATTGTGTGTCTTGACTCCTTTTTAGCCTGTGTGTGTGTTTGATCTTTTTCTCTTGTCGTTACTACCACAGTGGCGGAACCCTCGGTTTCGTCTACTGGTAGTCCTTATACAGACGATTCATCAGAGGTTTCCCAATCCTCTGCTGAACCACAGCAGCCCATTGTTTCTAAGCAACCCTTTGGGGGACCAGTTGAGTTCAATTGGCCCTTTTCTGACCCTTTGTCTGAATTGAGATTAGGAGCTGATTTCCTTTCTCTTACATCGGGTTCGCCTTTTATAGCTGTTGTTTTTCCTCCTAGTCCTCGCCGTCTATTACGAGATCTAGCAGCAGGCTCAAACATGAGTGATTCCAGTGAGGAAATCCCAACGTCCGGTAAAGATTACCAGTTATTTCCTCGGAGATTATTTCCAGGAGATGACTCTAAACCTGCCGTTATGTCATCATCCGGTCTCTCACTACCAGCAGGGTATAGATCCTTGGGTCAAATCATTTCTGCCACAGCCTCTATGGGAGTGTCAGCTCCTTCTACGAGGTCGGTTGCTCCTTCAGTGGGGGTGTCTCCTCGAACTTTCGTCACCTTTGTACCCTCTCGGCCCACTGTCTGTGTGGCCGCCTCTGCACCCGCTGTCACGGCACCCTCTGCAAGGGCTATGCTGCCTCCCAAAGACGTTTATTTAGCGACTGCTATACCATATAACATCTCTCCGGAGGAGTATCGGTTGTCCCTACAACAGCCGAACCCCGAGGTTGGACCATCCTTCCAAGATCCCAACAGCTCTTATTTTTCTCACTATGCACAGGATGGTACACTTGTGTATGCTTTTCCAGATCAGTACGATGAGCACGGGGACATTTTACGTCTACCCGCTCCTGAGGCTTACCTCCATGCTCAAGGTTTACCTTATAACCAGGCTTATAACCCGCAAGAGCAACCTTTTCATGGCCAACCTTCGGGCCAACCTGCCTATCCTTATGACCCACAGGAACAGCCCGTGCAAGGCTATCCTGCGGGCCAGCAAGGGCCATCGTACGGTCCGCAGGGACAGTATTACAACCCTTCCGGTCAACCTGTGCAACCTCAGACGGGGTACCAACCGGGATCGGTCTATGGTCCTGGGGGGAAAATCCAGCCTTCTCAACCTATGCAACCGCAGTATCCTGTTGTTTCCAATGTTGCATATCAACCGGGACCATCCTATGGTCCTGCTCCAGGTCAAACTGGTTACCAGCAACCACCTAGCTCTATTCCTCCACCAGACCATCCTATGGTCCTGCTCCAGGTCAAACTGGTTACCAGCAACCACCTAGCTCTATTCCTCCACCAGTAGAAAAGAAAAGACAGCTCAAAAGCAAAAACAGAGCTGTGAAGAAAAGAGAAGGCCATGATGAGAGACTTTCATACCTTAAGCTTTCCCTTTTGATTTTAATTTTCTGCAAATAATAATCTATGTGCAGCTCGTCTTTATGCCATAGATCACAGCAAGTCAAACAGCTTAATCTTGGCTTGAATGTTTTTAAATTTTTGTTGTAGAATTTAGAGAATGAAATTTTGTTGGACAGTTTAATCCTAACAGACAATAGATTAGGTAGAGAAATATTTGAGCTCAATTGTTTAATCTGAGTTTAGGGATAAATAAGGAGTAGAATTAGATTAGTTTTTATGCTTTCAAAAGAATAAAATGTTGTGAAAGGAGTTTGCCAATCCAAGTGCACTCTGGTGAAGAAAAAAAATGTTAGATCAGTAGGATTGGGTAGGTAGAAAGTTGTATTGATGAAGTCCAGTATTCTTTCATAACTGATACTATTTTTCAGAGCAAAGCAAGATCATCCAGCAAAAGAAGAGCAGCCCAATGGATCAGGCACAAGTTAGCGTCCCAGAGAAATAAAGTTTGAATTCTTGATGTCTTCAAGAAGGCACCATCCCCAAGTGGAGCCACTGTTAGCCACCTATAATATTTTGTTATACCAAAAGGTGGCTAAGACTTTTTGAGCCTCCAAGGAACAAATTTTATCACTAAAAATTGTTGGCTCTTGAAGCCTCTTTAAGGCCTCATGACTCTGTCCCAAATCCTCATTTGTTGTTCCATTTTATACTCAGAAATCCTGTTGAGTTCCAAGCCAGATCACTCCTGCAAAGGCCTTCACCCCCCCCCCCACTTCAGAACTAACCTTCATTTGCTTCCCCTTTTTTTTTCATACCCTGCCATACGTTATTATATAAACTTTATTATAAAGTTCATATCATATAATATATGGCCCACCGCTTATCGCCAATCGCAATGTCACATTATCGCATTTTCCATGGGTTGGTCAATCGACCCATCGCTAAAACTTGCGATGCGATCAATCTGCCCGATCGCATATCGCGAAATCGCATTTTTGTTTCATTTGATTTAATTGATCCATCGCAAATATTTGTGATGCGATCAACACATCGCAAATTCCCTTGCCATTGCACTTTCCACAATCGCGATCAACCCCGTCGGGCCCACCGTACGATACCCCCACCATTCATATAAAAAAATGCCTTTTCCCCTTTGTAAGTCGAAAAATGTCATATTTCATTATTTATAAAGGTTTTTCCCAATAAATCCCTCCATCGCGCAAAATCGCAAAATCGCATTTTTATGTGGAACCCCTGATCACTCATCGCAAATATTTGCGATGCGATTTTGCGATCTCTTTAACCGCCTCTGAATAAAATCTCCATCGTTGGATGCAGCCATCCAACAGCCACGATATTTCCCGCCTTCTGAAGCAGTATAAACCTAAAAACGTAGGATTTCTTAATTGTTTTTGTGTTTTGTAGGTGTTTTAATGGCTTTTCGTTGTATTACGAAGAAATGCCGAGGGCTGGGAATGAAGATTCTCATGCCTTCGTTTCATTGAGGAGAAGCCATCCGTGGGGCCCCATTCCATGTTTTGTCAATGTTTCATGAGCATTGATGCCGAGAAGCCCAGCGCGGTCCTGCACATCGACAAGACAATGTTTTATTCAAAGGAACAGTTAGAGAGTGTCAGTTTTGAAAATAAGCATAGCAAATGAATATTGAAGACAGTATTACGGGGATTACGGCTAAGACGGTTATCAAAAGCCTAATCCCCGACTCAAAACACAGTTTAAAAAAAATCATAAGTGTTTCACTGACAGGAGGGCTTCCACCGCTTCGACTGAGGCAAATAAATTCCTCAACTACCATAAAAGCCACATGTTGCCTCAAACCATTCAAACAGAGGCCGAAGTTATTGAAGAAAATCATATATTCGCCTCCAGCATAGCCAGGGAGTTACTTCTGCAAGGAAATCAATGCAGAAATATCTGCAGAGTTACTCCACTCATTACACTGAGCCTCAAAGTCAATAAAAGCTCCCACCGAGTTTTATTCATAATTATAAAACAGTTAATACAGCAATCTACATGTAAACTTATTCATCGGTCCCCTCAAAAGGCCTAGAAGTCTCGAATCTGTATTAATTGTCTTGGGAGATCTTTTGTTAGATCTCACCTCCTCATCTTCCTATAAATACTTCTGTAGAAGATGAGAAATAGGGGGGTTGTTTGCTATGTATTTGCTGAGCATTGCATTGTAATTGAGCTGGAGACTTCTGTTTGTAAATAGTGTTCACTGGCCCTTGGAGCTCTGCTTGTGATAAATAAGTTAGGCTGAATAGTGAAGATGATTGTTGAACTGAAACATTGTACTTGAAGATTGTAACTGGATTGACATCAATATAAAGGTTGTTCTTTGGGATCCTGGTCTATATCACTGGTGAAGTGCTTCTTTCTTTGTTAAATTGTTTTCCTTCTATGTATGCCATATTGTCCATGTTCCTCTGTAAAGAACAGTTTAAACAGGGTTAGAATCTGTTGTATATTAGCAACCTTCTCTGGCTGAGAAATCTTTATCTTAATGTTTTCTTCAGATTTGTCTATTTAAGAATGATTCAATACTGTTTAAACAGTTAGGAATGTTGGCGTTCCCTCGTCCTTCTGTTTGCTTAAACATTGTTCTTGAATGTGATTTCCATTATTTGCTATTAAAGTTAGACTAGAGAAGATATGGTTTGCCCTGATTCCTAGATTCTTTTCTCCAAAGGCAGATTCTGAAAGTTTCCCTTGGTGTCGACTGAAAGCAGACTAGGTTTAAAAGTACTTTATCTGATCTTAAGTCACACTTTGTTTCTCTTATATGTTTTCATACTTTTTGAAGGTAATTATGCGGATTACTGGATTGTTTGTCAATTAAGCTGCTTGAATACAGACTTGCCCAAGGAGTCAATGGTTAGCCCTGCACTTGGTTGGTTTTAAACAGTTACTTAAGAGGCTTTTCTTGTTTGGACTGACTATAAATCCTCTGCGAAATTATTATCAGTTTCCACCCCTCCAACACTTTAATGTTCCCATTCCATCATTTTAATCTCAATAATCTTGTGGTATAGATGACTTTCCCCTTGGATCACACTTGATGTTGTTGCTCAATTAAAGCCCAGATATGACTCCATAGCCCAATGGACTAAAAACCAGCGTTATATCTATCTGTTACCCTAAGCTGTCCTATTTGCTTGCAACTTCTCACCTTTGAAACTCTTTGCATATAGATCTTTCCGCCTCAAACAGCAAATCATGCCCAACCATCCAAAAACAAAACAAAAACCTTGGACTTCATAACTAGCCTAATATCATTACCTTAAGCTTTCAAAGACAAATCCATCTTTGTACATATTGGAGAGATCCCTCTCCGGATTCAGGAGGGCTAGATCCTAGAATCCCAAAGTTGGTTGAAATGATGTTAACTCTGTGATCGGACTTTGCCAATCTTTCTTATTACAGAGACCTAACATTTCTGGTGACTCCACTGGGGACACCTTCCCCTTAATCTTATAAAATCTGGTGAGTAAAAAGCAGCCTTTCCAAGCACTACCAAGAAATGGTAATCATGATGAAACTTGTTTGAATCAGTGACAAACTAGATGAACCCTAGGATTCTTATAAGCCTCTATCAAACCTTGGAAAATCAGCTAGTTTAGCCATAAGGATAGACTGTCTTTGTCTCACAACCGTAGGTAATTTTGAAGCAGAGTTAGGATATTCTTAAAAACCACAAATAAAAAATACCTCAGAAATACCAAAATATTTCAGATTGGTGGTAAAACACTTGCTCCTACATATCACTTACCTTTGATGTGTTTTACCTTATACTCTTAGACAGAGTCTGGAAAGGGCCAGGTAGCCTCCGAATCTCATCCTCTTTTAGAGGTGAAATATCTGGTGAATGCCCTCCCAGTCAATCTCTGGTTAGAGTTTGTTTTATTTCGAGATATCCTTGAAAAGGGATGTCTCACCAGCACTATGGTGGACAGTGTATCTCTTTGAAAAAATTATAAAAACTTTCCACCTGACGACTCCACAATCCTAAACAGACCTTAAGACTCTAGTGGGAAGAACCCTTATCATTATAATATCATTCAAATCCAATTAGAGGACTGTAGGATTAAAAGTGTGAAAACAGATTAGTTAACCTCTCAAAGATTGTCATACTTGGTTATACTTTTCTTGTTATTTGGGTCTAAAAACATAGCATATTGGCTCCTAGAAAGATTCACACTAGAGCCCATCCTGACCCTAATCCACCTGAGATAGTTGATGACCCAAAAATTATCCTTTGGAAATCTCCTAAGATTAAATTATCAATTGTTTTCAGATCACCCTTGAAAGCTAAATCGGTTCCTGAAAATATTTCAGCTCTACAACAATCACAAGCTGACTTAGTTAATCCATTCAGGACTAGGTCATTTGGTGATTTAGACCAACTAGATTCTGAGTCTTCACTATCATCTCCTGAAACAAGTGAACATCTTGGTAACAGAGAAACAACACCTCCTGATTTACACTTTCTGTTGAATTTAGGTGCCCCTCATCCAAGATCAGCTCAGCAATCTACTATTGTTCCGTCCACATCTGCTCACCCCACATCCAATGTTCAAACCACCCCACTTCAACCCACTCCACCTCTTGTAAATCCACCCCCACCACCTATCATGGTAGCATGGTATGCTCCCTTAGTCCTTCCTGTACCATTAGTCAATCTTCCACAGGACTATCAGTCCAAAATCCCATTGTATGATGCTAGCAATACTACAACAACATCACAACATGTGGACAAGATGAATGACTACTTTGACAGAAATGAAATTGATGATGATTCTGTCAAACTTAGACTATTTGCTCAAAGTCTGGGGGGAGAAGCAAGAAAATGGTTTAAAGGCTTAGCCCCCCATAGTATTAATGATCTCCAAGGTTTCCATCAAACATTCTTAAACAAGTGGGAAGTAAGGAAGAACCCTCTACAAGTTCTTGCTGACTATAACAATCTCCATAGGAACCCAGGGGAAAGTGTACAAGCTTATTGTACCAGATTTAACAGTGTGTATAATGCGCTTTCCCCATAATTAAAACCTCCACAAGGTTCAGCTTTAAACAAATTTCCTGAAGGGTTTGATGCTGATATGACCTATTCGTTAAGAGAGAGAGATTTTGCAACCCTTGAAGATATGCAAAGAGGTGCTCTCTTTGTGGAAGTAAACTTAATGGAGAAAAGATCAAGGATGAAGAAAGAGAAGAGAGTATCCTTTGGGGAGGAATCCACACCTTCCACTTCAAACTCAAAGATAGAAAGAATGATGGAAGAAATGATGAAAAAAATGAGCATTCTTGAGAGAGCGCAAGAAATTCTAAATCAAAACGCTCCTCAAAACAGAAACCAAAACCAGAATCAGAATGCTAGAAGGAACCAACCTCCTAACCGACCTAGGGAAGATGATCAGCTGATCACTCCTCCCTTTCATCAAAACTATGTAAGTGAGGTTGAGGAAACGGATCAAATAACAGAGGAGGATGATATAAACTTATTTGTGATAGATGATGATAACTTCGAGGTTCATTATGATAGAAAAGAGGGTCTTTACACACCTTATGATGACAAAAGGGATGATAATGAAAATTGTTGTCAATACATGGAAAATGCCATGACAGAACCTTCAAAATAATATGAACTCAGAAGTAGATCAAGTCAACAAACCCCCAACACCAAAACCTCTGACAAACCTTCTCAAAACAGCACTGCAACCAAGCCTAAAACAGTCAAACAAAAGGATAAAACAGTGGCTGATAATTCTGGTAAAGGTAAAGAGAAAGGCACTCAAAATCTTGCAAAAGAGAGTGCAAACCTCAATAGTACTAACACTTCATCTAGTACTCCTATTACAACCGTCGTGCCAAATAAAACGAATCAGCCAGTTGTAGTTGTTGATAAAGGGACAGCTAATAAGGTTGAAACCAATACTTCTAAAAATCAGACTCTTTTCAGCCTGGAACAGGAAATCTCAAAAATAAAAATCTCTGTTCCCTTAACCGAGTTAGCTGCCCAACATATATATGGGAATAAAATTTTGAAGGCCTTAAACATAGAAGAGAATGAGGACACACTCAATCTTAATGACGACCAGCTAGAGCTTATTTTTGGTCCAAAGATTGAAGGTAAGTTTCAAGAGGGTCCTGTCCCTCCGTTTTACGTGAGCTTAAACATTCATGACAAAATTCTACACAACGCTATGCACGACTCAGGGGCTTCTCATAATTTAATGTCAAAATCTATGATGGAAAGCCTGGGGCTAGAAATTACGAGACCTTATAAAGACCTGTACTCCTTTGACTCAAGCAGAGTAAAATTTCTAGGGTTGATAAAATACCTCTGTGTTAACTTAGCCCAAATCCCAGCCAAGTCTTTAGTTATGGATATTTTTGTGGCTGATGTGCCCCCAAAGTATGGAATGCTTTTATCAAGATCTTGGGGGGCTAAGTTACAGGGAACCATGCAAATGGACATGACCTATGCGACTATCCCTGTTTTCATATCAGACTAGAAGACTTTACAGGGAGTCCCACTTGCAATACACAGTGACAAGTCAAGACAGGCCTCAAAACTCTCCTCTATATGCTGTAAGTACGAGCCTTGATTATTTTATCATGTTTAATGATGAAACACTTACCGAACAAATCACTTCAACATAATTAATGGTTGATACAAAGGGGGAAGGACACGGCACTAAAGTGACAAAACAGTTTGCTGCACTGGAAAACTTTGGCAAAAAAAACGTAGGTCTTGATTTACAAGTCGTCGGTACAGTGCTGTTAAATTTTGACAGAAAAGAAAACACCCCTCAACATATTGAAAAACTTGAGGAATCAAATCATACAGAGGACGTTCACCAAACTGATAAAACTAAAAATGATCCTCTTTGGAGTATGTATTTTGATGGGTCATGCACTAAAACTAATGCTGGTGCAGGGGTCTAGATTACTAACACTGAAAACAATCATACAGAATGTATTTCATGTAAATTAAACTTTCAGTGTTCCAACAACATAGCAGAATATGAATCCCTTCTCTTAGGCTTGCATCTCTTGAAGAAATTAGGAGCCAGAAGAATTAATGTGTATGGGGATTCTGAGTTAATCATTAGGCAAGTCAATGGGGAGTATAATGCGAATCATCCCAGACTTAGAGCCTATCGAAATGATGTCATGGATCTGTTGACAACATTTGAGGAGTCAAACCTGAGTTTCATCCCAAGGAAAAAGAACATTATGGCCCACAATTTAGCTTTTGCGGCCAGGACATGTCTAACGCCATATGAGACTGGAGACAACACAACTCCGATAAAATTTAGACCAGCAGTGCCTGATAACAAAAAATATTGGCAAGTGTTTGACAATGACAAACAAATAGAAGACTTCATGCAATTCAGAAATGAATTCGAACTGCATAGTTCGGACTCAGATTATGATACAGACTGCAGCGAAGAAAACTTTCTTGGTGAAGGAGAATCGTCTCCTGAACCTGTCAATATTAACCTATTTTCTAGCAAACTTAGTAACAAAACAGAATTGAGTGCAGAATCAGAAACAGAAGAATTGGAAACGCTGCACTCTAAAGATGAAAGTTTGCCTAGAGGTCTGACCCCTTCAGAAGAGTTGTTCGATTTTAACGATGTGGCGAATAAACCAAAACTGGAGCCTATAGAGACTGAAGAGGAGGAGTGCAATATAGGCAGTGAAGAGAAACCGAGAATGATCAAACTGTCCAAAACTTTGCCAGCTCACATTAAACTCAAATACATAGAGCTGTTCAAAGAATTTTCTGATGTTTTTGCATGGAGTTACGAAGATCTTAAATCCTATGACACTGAAATAATACAACACAAAATCCCTCTTAAATAAAACCAAAAACCATTCAAACAGAAACTGCGCAGAATAAACCCTGTCCAGTTGCCATTGGTTAAGAAGGAAATCATGAAGATGCACGATGCTGGCATTATTGTCCCTATTAGATATTCTGAGTGGGTATCTAATCTGGTGTCTGTTAGGAAGAAGACTGGAGAAATCAGACTTTGTATAGACTTTAGAGACTTGAACAAAGCTTCATTGAAAGACAACTACCCTTTACCAAAAATGGATCATATTTTACAAAGGGTGGTAGGGTCTAGAAGAATTTCTTTGCTGGATGGCTATTCAGGGTATAATCAGATCTTAGTCCACCCTGCTGATCAATTAAAGACAACCTTTACTACACCATGGGGCACCTTCATGTATGTGAAAATGCCTTTTGGTCTAATGAATGCTGGAGCAACCTTTCAGAGAGCCATGGACATAGCATTCTCGGAAGAATTGGGCTTCTTCATCATTATCTATCTAGATGATGTCACTGTGTTTTCAAAAACAGATGAAGAACATTTAGAACATTTGAGAAAAGTTTTCAAGAAGTGCAAAAGGTTTGGAATATCTTTAAACCCTAAGAAGACACTATTTGGTCTCCAAGAAGGTAAGCTTCTTGGGCACATTATTTCAGAAGAGGGTATAAAGATAGATCCAAAGAGGATTGAGGCTATATTGCAAATCTCTCACCCTCGAAATATCAAAGAGTTGCAGTCTTTCATTGGAAAGATTAACTTTTTGAGAAGGTTCATCCCTAACTTGGCAGAGCTCCTTAGAAATATCACAAACATGTTGAAGAAGGAGCAAGGGATAAAATGGACCTTAGAAGCAAAGACATCCTTTGAGCTGGTGAAACAAGCGTTAACCAAAACACCGGTTCTCATAAGTCCTGATTTTTCAAAAGATTTTTATATCTTCTCATTTGCATCAGAACATACTATAGCTGCTGTCCTTTTACAGAAAAATCCACAAGGACAAGAGAAGCCCATTGCATTCTTTAGCAAGGCATTGAGGGATGCCCCTTTGAGGTATAACATTATGGAAAAACAGGCTTTTGCTTTGGTAAAGGCTTTGAAAGACTTCAGAGTATACATCCTTCACTCACACATCATTGCCTTTGTCCCAAATTCGGTTGTAAAAGACATTCTAACCCAGGATCCAGATGGTAAGAGAGGTAAGTGGATTGCTGTTATTCTTGAATATGATTTAGAGATAAAACCCACTAAGCTCATCAAAGGCCAAGGTCTAGCTAGATTAATGGCTGAATCAAATTGTGAAGTTCTTGATATTAACATGATTAATGCTTTGGATAACCAAGAAGAATTCTCAACTCCCATTGTTGAAGACCATTTTATGAATTCTCCTTGGTATGTTGATATTATTTATGTTTTGCTTAATCTGAATACACCTCCTGGTTTATCGAAAACAAAGGCAAGATTCCTAAAGTTAAAAGCTGTAAACTATTGCATTATTGATAAATGTCTTTATTGGAAAAATGCAAGTGGTATATTGCTTAAATGTTTGCCTGAGTTTGATGCAGAAAGGGTTAAGCAGGATTTCCATGAAGGAGAGTGTGGAGGTCATTTATACTGGAAGTCAACAGCCAAAAAAATTCTGAGGGCTGGTTTCTATTGGCCTGCTCTTTTTCCTGATGTACACAAGATGACCACTACTTGCCATAAATGCCAATTGTTCGAAGGCAAGAGAAAAGTATTACCCCTTCCTCTGCATCCAATCACTATTGAAGCTCCTTTTCAATAGTGGGGACTTGACTTCATAGGAGAAATCCATCCACCATCTTCTGCCCAGCATAGGTGGATTCTCACAGCCACAGACTATTTCACTAAGTGGATAGAAGCCATCCCTTGTAGGCAGGCCAATGATTTAGTTATCATAAAATTCATGGAGACTAACATTCTCTCCAGATTTGGTTGTCCTACCAAGATCATCACAGATAATGCAGCAGCATTTGGATCAAAGAAAATGGTTGACTTCTGTCATAGATATCAGATAACATTGGGGCATTCCACAGCCTATTACCCTCAGGGTAATGGACTTGCTGAATCTTCAAACAAGAGCCTAGTGAACATAATCAAGAAACTGTTGGAGGACAATAAAAAGTCTTGGCACACAAAGCTAATCCATGCACTTTGGGCTGACAGATTAACTTTGAAAAAATCTATTGGTATGTCGCCTTTCCAGCTTGTGTATGGTACAGATGCAATTTTTCCTAACAGTCTTGGGGTACCAGTTATGAAGTTGATCCAAGAGCTGCAGACTGAAGAAAATGACATGACCAGAAGAATAAATCAGACCATTCATCTTCAGCAAATCAGAGAACAAAGCATTGCAGAAACAAGACAGTATCAAGAAGATATTTGATAGAAGAACAAAGGCTAGCAATTTCAAGATTGGGGACAAAGTTTTGAAGTGGGACTCAAGAAAAGAAGAAAAGGGAAAGCATGGAAAATTTGACAGCCTTTGGCTTGGCCCTTACTCTATTCATTCAATCGCTGGTCATAATGCTTTTTCCTTACAGGATCTGGATGGAATATATTTGTTTGGGGGTCCTGTAAATGGCAGGATGCTTAAGCATTACTTCTCTTGATCCTTTTGTTTTAAATCCTTTTATCTTTTTCCATTATGAATATTCCATCCACCATTGCATTTAAAGTTATGAAAAATCAAAAAAAATACAAAAACAAAGAAAAAATGAAAAGAGGGCAGAACAAAAACAAGAAAGGCAAGGCCCCATGTCAAAAAGAGAAACAAATCTAAAAGTGTGCAAGCTCAAATGCCACTCCTTGAAAACACACTCCTAGTTAGTCAAACTGTTTAATCTTGATTAATTAGCTTTAAATTTTTTCTGTTGATAGGATAGTGAATTTGATTTGCCAAACTGTTCAATCTTGGCTTATTAGTAGATAGATTAGGGTAGAAAATGAAGGTTCAAACAAACTCAAAACCTGAACCCAAGTTTCAAAGAAGAGATGACTCAAAGTTGTTCCAAACATTGAGTCAAGAAACGTAAATCTAGTTCTAATCAACTCAAAATCTGAACCAGAAGAAAAGCAAGGACAGCTCAAACAAGAGCAAAAATAGAGTTGTGAAAAGAGAAGGCGGTACTTTCAAGTTCCAGATCTTAAGCCTTCCATTGTTATTTTAAATTCCCTACAAATAATAATCTATGTGCAGCTTGTTTTTATGCCATAGATCACAGCGAGTCAAATAGCTTAATCTTGACTTGTCTGTTCTTAAATTTCTGTTGTAGAATTTAGAGAATGAAAGTCTGTTGGACAGTTTAATCCCAACAGACAGTAGATTAGGTAGAGAAATATCTGAGCTCAACTGTTTGATCTGAGTTCAGGGAGAAATAAGGAGTAGAATTAGATTAGTTTTTTTGCTTTCAAAAGAATAAAATTTTGTGAAGAGAGTTTGCCAATCCAAGTGCACTTTGATGAAGAAAAAATGTTAGATCAGTAGGATTGGGTAGGTAGAGTTGTATTGATGAACTCCATTATTATTTCATGACCGATATTATTTTTCAAAAGCAAACCAAGATCATCCATCAAAGAAGAGCAATCCAATGGATCAGGCACAAGTCAGCCTCCCAGAGAAATCAAGTCTGAATTCTTGATGCCTTCAAGAAGGCACCATCCCCAAGTGGAGCCACTGTTAGCCACCTATAATATTTTGTTATACCAAAATGTGGCTAAGACTTTTTGAGCCTCCAAGGAACAAATTTTATCACTAAAAATTGTTGGCTCTTGAAGCCTCTTTAAGGCCTCATGACTCTGTCCCAAATCCTCATTTGCTGTTCCATTTTATACTCAGAAATCCTACTGAGTTCCAAGCCAGATCACTGCTGCAAAGGCCTTCCCCCCCCCCCCACTTCAGAACTAACCTTCATTTGCTTCCCCTTTTTTTTCATACCCCGCCATACGTTATTATATAAACTTTATTATAAAGTTCATATCATATAATATATGGCCCACCGCTTATCGCCAATCGCAATGTCACATTATCGCATTTTCCATGGGTTGGTCAATCGACCCATCGCTAAAAATTGCGATGCGATCAATCTGCCCGATCGCATATCGCGAAATCGCATTTTTGTTTCGTTAGATTTACTTGATCCATCGCAAATATTTGTGATGCGATCAACACATTGCAAATTCCCTCGCCATCGCACTTTCCACAATCGTGATCGACCCCGTCGGGCCCACCGTACGATACCCCCACCATTCATATAAAAAAATGCCTTTTCCCCTTTGTATGTCGAAAAATGTCATATTTCATTATTTATAAAGGTTTTTCCCATTAAATCCCTCCATCGCTCAAAATCGCATTTTTATGTGGAACCCCTGATCACTCATCGCAAATATTTGCGATGCGATTTTGCGATCTCTTTAACCACCTCTGAATAAAATCTCCACCGTTGGATGCAGCCATCCAATGGCCACGATATTTCCCGCCTTCTGAAGCAGTATAAACCTAAAAATGTAGGATTTCTTAATTGTTTTTGTGTTTTGCAGGTGTTTTAATGGCTTTTCGTTGTATTACGAAGAAATGCCAAGGGCTGGGAATGACGATTCTCATGCCTTCGTTTCATTGAGGAGAAGCCATCCGCGGGGCCCCATTCCATGTTTTGTCAATGTTTCATGAGCATTGATGCTGAGAAGCCCAACGCGGTCCTACACATCGACAAGACACTGTTTTATTCAAAGGAACAGTTAGAGAGTGTCAGTTTTGAAAATAAGCACAGCAGATGAAGATTGAAGACAGTATTACGGGGATTACGGCTAAGATGGTTATCAAAAGCCTAATCCTTGACTCAAAACACAGTTTAAAGAAAATCATAAGTGTTTCACTGACAGGAGGGCTTCCACCGCTTCGACTGAGGCGAATAAATTCCTCAACTACCATAAAAGCCACCTGTTGCCTCAAACCATTCAAACAGAGGCCGAAGTTATTGAAGAAAATCAGATATTCGCCTCTAGCACAGCCAGGGAGTTACTTCTGCAAGGAAATCAATGCAGAAATATCTGCAGAGTTGCTCCACTCATTACACCGGGCCTCAAAGTCAATAAAGCTCCCACCGAGTTTTATTCATAATTATAAAACAGTTAATACAGAAATCTACCTGTAAACTTCTTCATCGAGCCCCTCAAAAGGCCTAGAAGTCTCGAATCTGTATTAATTTTCTTGGGAGATCTTTTGTTAGATCTCACCTCCTCATCTTCCTATAAATACTTCTGTAGAAGATGAGAAATAGGGGGGTTGTTTGCTATGTATTTGCTGAGAATTGTATTGTAATTGAGCTGGAGACTTCTGTTTGTAAATAGTGTTCACTGGCCCTTGGAGCTCTGCTTGTGATAAATAAGTTAGGCTGAATAGTGAAGATGATTGCTGAACTGAAACATTGGACTTGAAGATTGTAACTGGTTTGACATCAATATAAAGGTTTTTCTTTGGGATCTTGGTCTATATCACTGGTGAAGTGCTTCTTTCTTTGTTAATTTTTTTTCCTTCTATGTATGCCATATTGTCCATGTTCCTCTGTAAAGAACAATTTAAACAGGGTTAGGATCTGCTGTATATCAGCAACCTTCTCTAGCTGAGAAATCTTTATCTTAATGTTTTTTTCAGATTTTTCTATTTAAGAATGATTCAATACTATTTAAACAGTTAGGAATGTTGGAGTTCCCTCGTCCTTCTGTTTGCTTAAACATTGTTCTTGAATGTGATTTCCATTATTTGCTATTAAAGTTAGACTAGAGAAGATATGGTTTGCCCTGATTCCTAGATTCTTTTCTCCAAAAGCAGATTCTGAAAGTTTCCCTTGGTGTTGACCAAAAGCAGACTAGGTTTAAAAGTACCTTATCTGATCTTAAGTTACACTTTGTTTTTCTTATATGTTTTCATACTTTCTGAAGGTAACTATGTGGATTACTGGATTGTTTGTCAATTAAGCTACTTTAATACAAACTTTTCCAAGAATTTTATGGTTAGCCATGTCCTTGGTTGGTTTCAAACAGTTACTTAAGAGGCTTTTCTTGTTTGGACTGACTATAAATCCTCTGAGAAATTATTATCAGTTTCCACCCCTCCAACACTTTAATGTTTCCATTCCATCATTTTAATCTCAATAATCTTGTGGTATAGATGACTTTCCCCTTGGATCACACTTGATGTTTTTTGCTCAATTAAAGCCCAGATATGACTTCATAGCCCAATGGACTAAAAACCAGCCCAATGGACTAAAAACCAGCATTATATCTATCTGTTACCCTAAGCTGTCCTATTTGCTTACAACTTCTCACCTTTGAAACTCTTTGTATATAGATCTTTCCGCCTCAAATAGCAAATCATGCCCAACCATCCCAAAAAAAAACAAAACCCTTGGACTTCATAACTATCCTAATATCATTACCTTAATCTTTCAAAGACAAATCCATCTTTGTACATATTGGAGAGATCCCTCTCCAGATTCAAGAGGGCTAGATCCTAGAATCCCAAAGTTGGTTGAAATGATGTTAACTCTGTGATCAGACTTTTTCTAATCTTGCTTATTACAGAGACCTAACAGAGTACAAAGAAGCACCTCTTACCTGGAACAGACAGGAATCTGAATGGTAGTCTGGATCGGTCGCAATCGCCGTCAGAGGTTCGCACACAAAATGGACCACTGCTGCTCCTGAGTGAGGTAAATAGTGAAAAGTAATTTTATTTTTACCATTTGACATATTTATAAATTTTGAACTCAAAATAGGTTTTGAAGGTCATTTTTCTGAATATTTTAATATATTTTGTCAAAAATGGGTTTTACACTTGCTTTTTGTGCAGCAACAGGTTTTTTACGCGACTTAAACGGTGAAACGAGTTGTATTTTATACTTTTTCAGACTCGGTAAATACACGAAAAATTCACTCTAGAGTCATCTTTCAGCTCTTTTCTGACTCTCTAAACATTAAAATATTGTCGAGGCCCTTGTCGTTTTGATCTCGTTAAAGTGGACACGAATCGACATCTACCCGGTATAAGTTTACCCCTTTTTCAGGCTGGGATGGATTATTTACGAAAAAAGGAATACCCTAGCCTATTGCGACTAGGAGGTTTTCTCGGATATTGTTTTCTACCTTTTTGGGTCCAAGGAACTATCTACGAAAATGGACCGCTGGAGTTTACTTTTCTTCTATCTTTTCAAACTCTCTAAATATGAAAAGATGTCGAGTTCTTCCTTTGTCAAACTCGTTAAACCCTGATGACATCGGATTCAGTCGAAATGACGTTATTTGAGTTTCTCCTTCCTAGGGCTCATTAAATGTACTAGGATGGATTCTCCCAGAGGGCGGACTTATATTACAAGCATGTGCTATCCCCTTCAAGCTTGTTATAAAAAATAATTGGGGTACTCACCAGAAATGGTGGGGAAAATGGAACCAGCATCATTGTCATGTCAGCAGTATGTCGCTCTTGAACATGGCACTTGTCTGCATTCGTGTCGGGTTGGGGACATCTCATCTCGTTCTTCACTTGCCTCCGTGGGTTTGGATAATCCTTTTTGACCTCTCATCTTCTCATTGCCTCATCACCATGACCTCTGATCCATTGATTTCAAATACTGCCAAATCCACTATTGTGTCGTTATATGTTCAAGAGAAGTTGACCTCTGCAAAGATTCAACCTTCCTCTGATTCTCATCTAATCATAATTCACAAAACATCATTTTCCTCTGTCTCGTGTCGATGATGTGGGAAACATTATGGCCCACCTTCGATCAAGGTCACTTCCTGTCGACTTCAGCTCATTATCCGGGAAGCTGATCTAGAGACTCCCTTATGGTACCTTGGAGCCTGCATGCCTCAATGGCAGGTTCGTCGCATTCGATGTGGGGTTTTCATCATTGGCCTCTGATCGAGTGATTCTACAGATGTTCGACGCCAGTTCATTGATTCACATGCCGTAGGTTGTACCTATAGTACCTTGAGGGCCATTGTCATTATTGGTGGTACCTCTCGCGTATGTTAACAACTTTCATCATTGGCTGGTAATCAGGCGATGTTCTTGCATGTTCGACTTCAGCTCACATATTCGCATGCTTGAACTTGTACTTTGTTCGGGTCAAGATGGAGCGCAAGACCCTGGATTGTGTCTGTTGTAATCCAGGCTGCAATATTGTGGATTATTATAATTATTTACATGACTCACTGATTGGATGGTTGCGACCATACCTGAGTCTATTTATCGATCCTCTCTGGATGGTTGCGTCCATGCCTTGGATCTGGATTATTATATACTCTGTTATGGATGGCTGCACCCATACCACACATATATATCATGTATCTGAGACATCAGTTGTACTTCGCTCCGCAGGTTTTCTGATGGCAGTGTTTTCAGTCGGCATGATCTCATAAAGCATTTCACCCCTCTCTCTCTCTCTCGGGCCTCATGCTTTAGGGGGCATCTGTTACACAGCAATTTTTCACCGTCCCCGCCATTCCCCATCCCGCACATTGGAGGGCTCATTCCATGACCTGTGAGCAGAGACAAGACTTGAAAATAATTTCATTGCATCCCTCTGAAGATGAGCTTTCATTGCCCTGAAGACATCTCCCTGCAAAAACCCTAAAATAGCTCTTTTTCCATTAGTGTGGTTCCACAGTTCAGCCCTCGCACCAAGGGGGAAAATCCTCCAAAGAGGGTGTGCCAATTGGCGCTCTGTCATAGAGCCGCACCCGTGCTAACCATATTAAGAGGTGTTTTTTAAAAATAAATGGTGGAAGTTTCATCCTAACAAATTCCTAGACTGATATCTATCCTAAGTTGGGAGGTTTGGCTACAGATTTCCATAGAGAGAAAGTGGTTTGCCACCTCTCATGGAAGCTTCCTTGATGATAGGGCCAATCCCATAATTATAGGGATCCCAACCCCCCTTCCTCCATCTATAAAAGCTTGCCCTTCTCCTTTGCAAGCTAGTTCCCAAGAGCTTTCATATCCTTATGCTACAAGAGCCTTCTTGATTCCCTTAAGGCCAAATCCAAGCAAGGATACTATTGTCAAGTATCCGGAGAGAAAGGCTTGTCCCATCCTTGATAGGCTTTATCGAGACATGTTTTGCTGACGACTCGCCAAAGGAGAATTCGGCGTCGAAGCTATGGTTGTATTCTTCTTTTGACTAGACCCGATCTAGACCCGATCTGGGCTAGTAGGGATCGCCTCTGTCCGCAGAGGGGATTTATCTCTTCAACAGACATGAATATGGATATGATGCATGAAAAATGGGAAGGAAATTAAAGCTAGGGTTTCATAGCAATTAAGCACTTCTATTCAAATTTCTTATGAAAAACCAAATATATCATAGGAAAGGTGTCTTAGGCTCCATTTACTGATTTAAATCTCTTTGAAGAAATTTGTGAGGAAATGAAGCTTGCTGGAGGTTGTGAAACCCTTTGAAACCCTCCATGAGTAAACGCACAGTGACCTGGAGAAACGTGCAGCGCTCGGGAAAACGCACAACGATCAAGGGTAAACGCTTAGAGCCTATGTAATTTGGTCTGGAGTTTTCGGAAAAATGCGCAGCGCTCTAGTGAAAACACACAGCGTCCGGTCAAACACACAGCGCCCTAGGGTAAACGCGCAGCACCCCTAAAATTTGACCCAAGATGCTTGAAAACTTTGAAATTTCTCCTTTGCTGGAAACTCCTAATGGATGAATGGAAACAATGACTTGCTTTGAGATGTTTGAAAGGCTTTATAGCTTTAATGGTTTTTAATTTTTAGTTTTAATTACCCACTTTTCCTATGTTTCGCTTTTCCTTTTGGACTTTGGCACTGATACTCTTTATTTCTCTGACTTCTTTGGCATTTTGCAGTTTGATCAAGTCATGGAGTTTGGCTTTTATTTTCTCCACTTGGGAGAAATGATTACATTGATAGCTTAGGATTGAATTTATTACATATGAAAACATAAAATTACATTTGGAACAATATAAATAAATTACATATTGAATTTTTTATCAAAATGACATTTTTATATAAAAGTCATTAAACTCTAAAATTACAACTCTGAAAATTGATAATTACATCATGATGATCTTATTTATTCCCTCTCATATATGTTTTGACCTCATCTGAAATGAAGGAGTGACCTTCTGAGGGAGCCAATATGATCTTCTGAGGGGAAATGAAGTTTATTGACGAGGACAACCACCATTGGAACGATTTTATATCATGAACTAATGGAATGAGTGAAAATTTCTTCAGAGTGGGATAGCTAAGATGCACATGCAAAATGTGTTTTGATCCCTAATGGAAGTATGCAAACACTGACACTAACAACATCTAAGAAAACCAATGAGGACAAACAACCTTCAAAGGAAAAGACTTGCACCTGCAAGTGTGAAGAAAATGAAGATGATGAAGAAGGTCTTTCAGATGGAGAATATGCTCAATTTATGAGAAAACTCAAAATTGGTAAGGGAAAATTCAAAGGTGAACTTCCATTGATATGTTTTGGCTGTGGTGAGGTTGGGAATTTCGCAGCAAAATGTTCGAACAGAAGTGATGGCAACTCAAAAGGAAAGAAAGGCTTTAAGAAATTCAACAAGCAAGGCAAAAAGAAAGGATTCAAAAGAAACTTTTTGTCTAAATAATATAGCTCATAATACGATGAAGACAGTGACAGGGAAGAAGAAGCCAATGAGAGAGTATTGTTTATGGCCAAGCACAATAAACAAGAGGTATCAAACAACTAAGAATAAGGGTTGACCATAGCAGAATTTTCTAAGGATGCAATCAGGCTTATAAAAGAGCTCAAGGCTGAGAAGATTTGTTCCAATACTCTTGAAGAACAAGTTCAAGGTCTCAAAATTGAAGTTGAATAACACAAATGTATTGAAGAGTCACTTCAAAAGAAGTTGGAAGAAAGCAACCAAGAAAGGGAAGCATTAGAAGTCGAAGTAGTCTCGATGCGTAAGGAAGTGAAGAAGGGAAAAATTGTCCAAAACTATGCCAATAGCTCAAGGGCATTGGAAGAACTCATCAAAAATAGATGATCTTACAATGATGGAATTGGCCTCAGTTACAAAGAAGAATAAGCAGGACCTTCTACAACAAAATACAATGAACCTATGAGATTTGAAATGCATGTAGACTTCATTGGAAAAGATTCACAAGAATAGCCTTGGAAGACGATTACTCAACTAATATTTCCATCCAGGTCCCAACATATTTTTCATGTCTATTGTTATACATGTGGAAAATTTGGTCATAAAGTTGTAGAATGTCGCATGTACCATAGGAACCAATAAAATTCCAAGAGATCTATAAAATGTAAACCTCCCAGGGCTCTACGAAACATCAATAGATTTGAACATTTAAGAAATAATATGGAATGTTACAAATGTCTAAACTTTGGACACATAGCCAGAGACCTGCATACTTGAAAATCCTCCAGAAGAATCTTCGAAGCCACAGAACGAACGAACATGGAAGAAGAAGAAGACTGATAATTGTGCTCTTGCTCTCAAGGCTCAAAACAACAAAGATGTGTGGTATGTTGATAGCAATTGCTCAATGCATATGACTGGAGATAGAAAGAAATTTGTATCTCTAAAAGAGAAGAAGGATGGAACTGTATCCTTTGGAAATGATGGATCTTCAAATGTTATAGAATCAGGTACCGTCACACTCAGAAGCAAATATGTTCTAGCCAAGAATGTTCTATTGGTTTAAAACATGAATCACAATCTTCTCAGTGCTGGACAAATGTGTGATCAAGGACACACAATGCTATTCAACTCCAAAAAATGTGAAATCAAGAAAGGTAGGTATGGTAAAATTGTGGCTATAGCAAGTCAAGCTCAAAACGACATATTTGTTCCGGAAGAAGCAACTAAAGAATGTCTACTAGCTAAAGAATATGAAAGTTGGTTATGGCACAAACGAATGGGTCACATATAGTTTGACAATCTTGTTAGGATAAGCAAAAAGGAAGCAGTACGAGAAATGTCGAAAATCTCAAGACCTCTCAACACACTATGTGAGACCTATCGGCATGGCAAGCAGACAAAAGTTGAATTTAAAACAAAATAACACTTTGCATCACATCCATTGGAATTGATATATACTAATATATATGGTCCTGTAAGAACAAAAGGCTTAGATGGAGAATTATATTTCATGTTAATGATAGATGACTATACCAGGATGACAGTCGTTAGTTTCCTAAAGAAAAAATCTGGAGCATTTGAGTGCTTTAAGATCTACAAGGAGTTGGTCGAAAATGAAACTAATTTTAAAATAAAGTGTCCTAGATCAGATAATGGTAGAGAATTCGCTTCCAAATTATTTCAACAATACTGTGATGAAAATGGAATAAAAAGGCAATTTTCAACAACACGAACACCTTAGCAAAGTGGAGTTGCTAAAAGAAAGAACAAAAACATATAGGAAATGGGTAGAACAATGTTGAAGGACTCAAAATTGGATGAAAAATTATGGGTTCAATAAATTGATACGACAGTATTCATTATCAACCAAAGTCTTCTCAGAAATATTGCAACAAGACCCCATATGAATTATGGAAAGGAAAACCAGCTAATGAAAAATATTTTAGAATCATTGGAAGCAAATGTTATATCAAAAGAGAATATCAAAAGTTGGGTAAGTTTGAATCACGTGTTGACAAAGGTATCTTTTTTGGTTACTCACGCAAAAGAAAGGCCTATATATGCTATAATATATGATGAAAACAGATAGTGGAGAGCATAAATGTTACATTTGACGAAGATGGTATTCTAACAAACAATGATGAGGATCTAGAATATTTGAAACTTGAGATAGAGGCTAACAAAGACACAAAGAAAATTTTAGAACAAGAAACAATTATCAACTAGGAAGAAGTAAATAATGATCATCAAAATATATTGGAACAGCAACAAGAATCTCCTCCAAAGAGAACAAACGAATGGACTCAAAAGAACCATCCATCAAATCAAATCATTGGTGACATAAATGAAGGTCGACAACTTCATTCATCACAACAAGCTCACATTGCTTTTCTAGCAACCTTTGAGCCTACTAGTTTTTACGAAGCCAGCAAGAATGAACATTAGGTAGCAGCTATGAATGAATAATTGGATCAAATAAAGAAGAATAACACCTGGGAATTAGTTCCATGACCAAAGATAAAAATTTAATTGGGAATAAATGGGTGTTTCGGAAAAAATTTAATGAAGATGGACAGGTTACCAGAAACAAATCAAGATTGATTTGCAAAGGCTATGTACAAGTGGAAGGAATTGATTTCGACAAAAAGTTTTCACCAGTTTCCAGAATGGAAGCCATCTGAATGTTTCTTGCCTATGCATGTTCAAGAAAAATCAAAGTCTACCAAATGGATGTTAAGTCAGCATTTCTGAATGGCGAATTAGAAGAAGAATTTTACATCGAACAACCTGAAGGTTTTCTACTATCAGAAAAAGAGGACTATGTTTTCAAGTTAAAGAAATCTCTATATGGTCTCAAGCAGACTCCCAGAGCATGGTATGCTCGTCTTGATGGATATCTACGTCAAAACGGGTTCAAGAAAGGTACTACTAATAGCAATCTTTATGTACAAATAGATAAACATAATTTAACAATCATTGAGGTATATGTGGATGATATAATATTTGGTAGCAATGATGATCAACTAAGTAAGAACTTTGCTACAAAGATGCAAAGTGAGTTCGAGATGTCTTTACTTGGTGAGATGACATACTTCTTAGGGCTGCAAATATCTTAGCAAGAGAAAGGAATATTTATATGTCAATCCAAGTACATCAAGGAAATTCTCAAGAAATTCAAAATGGAAGATTGCAAACTCGTCCTTACTCTGATGGTAACAGGTTGAAAATTGAGCATATACAACTCATCTAAGGATGTGGATCAAAGGTTGTAAAGATCTATGATTGGTAGTCTTCTATATGTAACAGCCTCCTGGCCAGATGTTATGCAAGCAGTTGGACAAGTAGCAAGATTCCAAGCAGGACCAAAATAATCACATATTATTGCCGCCAAAAGAATTCTTCGATATCTAAAGGGCACAACAGAATATGGATTGTGGTATCCCAAGGGTAACCATCACATTATTCAAGCCTTTACAGATTCAGATTGGGAAATAAGCGTTGATGATTGTAAGAGTACTAGTGGATCAGCATTCTATCTAGGTGGTTGTCTCGTATCATGGTTGAGCGAAAACCAAACCTTAATCTCATTATCTACAACGGAAGCAGAATACATTTCAGTGACATCTTGTTGTACTCAAGCCCTTTGGATGGAATAAACTTTGCAAGATCTTCAAGTAAAATTCAGTGAGCCTATTCCCATATTCTATGATAACACCAGTGCCATCAGCATCTCCAAAAATCATATCATGCATTCAAAAATAAAACACATTCCGATCAAATATCATTTTGTTAAAGAACAAGTCGCTGAAAAGAATATAAAACTTGAATATGTTGGTACAAAAGAACAAATCGTTGATATCTTCACTAAACCTTTACCTCATGAATCATTTGAATATCTTCACCAAAAGCTTGGGATTCTCCCAAGTTTTCATTAGATTTTCCTTGCTCATAAAATAAAGGGGGAGTGGAAGTGTGTACAGGTCTGCAGGATGGTTGTATGTTAAGGGGAGTTACCCTTTGCCATTGATGTCAAAGTGGGAGATAATGTTGTAGGAAGAGGTTTCATGATCGCGGGGGGGTACTTGTGTTTCCATCAATTCCAAAGGGGGATATTTTTGATCAGTGGTTGTCATTTATGTCAACCCAAGCAGCACTAGTGGCTACCCCGATATTGCATGGGAATTTTTACCTACAAAATTACTATATTTCAATTCAAGGATAATTTAGGTGGTTTCTACCTGTCGAGATGTTTCCGTTTATTTATGGCACGCCACGTAATTCTTCACGATTTGAGAGATATTCATGTTTGAAGTTAGTAACCCCAGTTAGTGGGCTAAAACCCCATGGGGTTGTGGCATGACACTAATCATTGGTTGTGGTCATTGAACAGTAAATAATTAATAACTTTTAAGCTCCTAAAATCCCTCCCACACTAACTTGTTGAAGACCCTCTCAACCTAAGCATTTATATAAATTGTGATCCTCATATCCTCCTCATGTAGGGATTTCGCTACTTGAAACAGGTCATCGTGGAATTTTTTTTATAATTTTTTTTTTTACGAAGGTTCAGAAGCTGAAATTTTTATGAGGTGAATCTGAAATCCTGAGGAAGCTCGTGTAAAAATTTTAGATCATGGTTTGCAATATTTTTAGAGATATGATCTGTGGAAGTTAGGGTTTTTGCAAGCTCCTGAACTTCATCTCAAAGAGGTGACCTTGGTAAAATTGTCATAACTCTCTCTCTGAGTATCAGATTGGAATTCTATAAAAAGTGGCAAATATTTCACAGACTTTAGTTTTTTGTGTATCAATTTCAAAGTTGAATGAGGAAACAATGACACGTGGAACGATCTACAAGTTCTCTCTACTGAACCAATCCATAATTAGGTCATTGTGAGAGATTGGGCATAAGTTTGACTTGAAGAATCCAAATTGGGTCAGACCTGTGGAATTGGAAAGAATACTCAGAGGAATACTATGGGACCAAAAATCACATATTGGGGATCTGAAATAACAGAGATACACCAGATTCAATATCGAGCTCCTTGAAGGCAAGAAAAAGCTATATCATGTGTTATTAAGGGCTACAAAGGACTAGACTTCCTAGGGCAGAAAATCAAAGCAAGGTGCAGCTGAGGTAAGCTCTAGGTAAGTATATTCTATATATGCATGTTCATCTCTTAATTGCATTAGGTTCTTTGTATTCTAATTTATTTATTTTTGTTTAGCACTGGCATATGCTTTGTAGGATGAGGTAAGTTTTTCTATTATCATGTCATGGGTATTTCCTTGAATATTTTTTGCACGTATTATATATTCATCAAGATAATACTCAATGCATGATCTAATTTTCTAAAGAGTGAGAAAGGGTATCATGACCAAAGTAGCAAACAAGGTGTAGAACAGCAGCAAGAATTTCACCACATGAAGTCTTCACGTGGGCAGCACTGCATAAAGTCATTGTAAAGGTATCATTGTACTGAGTCATTGTAAAAGCATCATTGTAAAATTTGTACAAGTGTATATCTTCCAAGAATTGAAGAGGCAGTGTTGGGAGGTCTAGGATCATCATTAGGTATTTGTTTCATAGTTGGGGTTATGGTCTAGTGTGTCTTCTTCTTCTACATCATTCTATATCATTGTAAAGTGGACCATTTTCCCTAGTACGGGAGTCCATTCTTATTTTATTCTTATATAGGGTAGTACGGTGGTGCTAGGTTGGTGCATTAAGTCACCAACAGGTTCAAGCCTGTGAAAAATTCAGGGTGGTAGGGTGGTGCTAGGGTGAGTTGTAGCTCATTGGGTCTTGGGACATCTGTTCAGTTGACTACTGAAGAATCTCGAGCATTGGAGCATCCATCCAGTGGGAGCTGGAGAAGAATGATTTTCTAGATTCTAGGAAGTTGGAGCTTTATTTTCAATTGGAGTTGAATATTAAATAATTATTAGAAAATCATTCAGGTGGTTTTAGTCCTGAAGGGGGTTTCCACCTTAAAAACTGTGTGCATTTTTGTTCCTTTTGTTTACTACTATCATTGTACAAACATTGATAATAATTGAAGATTAACTAATTCTCTAAAAGATTAATAATAATACTAATTGAAAAGAATACCTATTCACCCCCGTCCCCCCCCCACCATCTCTCAATATTTCCAACAGAAGTGACATGTAAGTAAATGGTGGAGATTTATAACACATTTGATTTTTTGTTTCTATGTATATCATACTTATTTAATTTTTATTCTTCCTTCATAATCCATTATTATGAACTTACACTTTGGTAACTAATTATGTGTGAATTGTTTTATTTTAATATAGTTGGACGAGAGTCAAATGCAATTAATTTATTCATTGCAAGAAATCTTGATTGGATGAAGGTATGGATTGAACGATGTAAAAAATCTAATGATGGTAAATTATCATGGCATGGTGTGGCTACATTGGTAAAAAAATTTGAACATGAAAGAGATACCAATCTTATAGAGAGGGAATTTGATTCAATAAAAGGTTTAATAGATAAACAGGTAAGCATATCCACCCATACTATTTAGTTTTTTTAATATGATATTGATATATATGGCGTGTTATTTTCATGATTTTCATCATTTCTAGGTATAAATATGTTTATCAATTTACAATGCATTTTTTATGTTCTTGTCATATTGTAGTTGAAACACTACAAAGTTATGTGGTGCAATGGCCACAAATTTCTAATCAAAAATTTGGATGAAAATATGAAAACTTATGATAGTGGTATTATTGTAGTATTTCAGTTTACTAATGTTTTATATAGAAGTTATAGACGTCCAATATTCTCTGAAAAGAAATACTATGGTTATTTGGAAGTTATACTTGAGTGTGGCTTTAAATCCTTTAAAATAATTTTATTGGAAGTAAAATGGTACAGGATATGAATGATTGAATGTGATCATGATAGAAATATTATTAAGAATTCTAATGGGTTTACCATGGTTAATACAAGGAATTTGAGCTCGGATTAGAACCTTATATTCTTACAAGCCAATGTGAACATGTATTTTACTCAAAGGTTTCAGGTAGATGGGGTTGGTCATATGATTCTAAAGAAAGGTTGCTAAAGTATAATGTAGCGAAAGAAGATGATATTGAAGAAGAAGATGATGTAGAGGAGTAGTTAGTTCATGTGTCAGACAAAGACATCAAATAAGTTCAAGGGGATGTAAATCGAGATAATGTTTTGGATGAAGATGATTTTGACAATGTATTTTAATATGAATAACTTGAAGAATTCAAACCAAACATAGGAAACAATTTTCCTCGTGATGATATATATGATGATAAGATTGTAAATAATGACATTGATGGTGATGATGATATGGCCAATCCCTTCAACATAAATTTTAGACCATATGATACAGATGTTGATGTGGATGAAGAATAATATTAATGTTATTGAAATTCTGAAATGTACCTGGAGGTATGTATTTATATGTTTTTAGATAATTTTTTCTCTTTCATTTACCTTAAATTTGTGTTTTGTTAGTTTGTAGCTATGCTTGATTCTTCTATGTTGCTTTCAAATAATTTGTCGTAGAGAAATTTGGTATTGGGTAATTGAGAGTGATGTGAGGAGGGGGGAGCAGCCATATGAGCTTCCACCTACATGTGGTTGGCCTTGTTCGGTAAACAATATATTATTCTTTAAACAAGAGAATCTCATTCAAGTTTATACCATCAACTCCAATTGTTTGAGTACCCATCGTCAAAGAACCTTATTTTTCTATTGAGAGGTCACAGGTTCAATTCTCTCGATACTCTCAAGGTCAGGTAAATTTTGAATCCACTTAACATTTAGAAACCAATGGAAATTATTCTTTCATTAATTGACCCAAGACAAAGGGGTTTGGAATGGGGCCAATGGTGAATATTTTAAATTTGTTCTTGTATGCATTGAAATTTGACATGGTTATAGTAGATGCATGCATTGATAGTATGGGAGGGTTTCGAGACTCAAATATGACTCACACAAAGAATTTGAAATTTAAACAACAAAATTATAACCTAAATGTTAAGGATATGCAATTATTTTTTATTTTTTACTGTACTTATCATGGTATGTATTTAGTCCCGAGGGTGAAATCAATTGGTCAAGTTTGTCAAAGCACCTTAATTTTCTATTGATATTCCACGAGTTCAATTGTCTCGATGTTTTTGGGGTTAGGTAAATGCTCAATTCACTTAAAATTTAACAAAAAATGGAAATATTTTTTTTTCACTCTGTCAACAAGAAGCAAGATTTAATACCACTATCAATTTTGTAGGTTTTAACCCTGTACAGAAATTATCTGCAAACAAATATTAAAGACAAAAAATAAACAGTAGCGAGAGCATAAAACATAAAAAAGATAAACACAAAGATATTCCCCTGGATCCCAAATTGGAACGACAAACTTGATTTTTCATTATGTTTCTTTTAGTGTTACAACACATATATATACATGCTGAAGCATACATAAAAAACCCCAATCCTATAACCCTAGATTAGAACATAACTGTAGTTCCCTTGACCAGATCTACAAAATACCAGGGACCGAAAACCATCATACACCAAAACCATGTGCAAACCCATGCACAAAACCATGGGCGGATTCGCCCACCGGAAAATAAGGACCAAATTTTTTTTTCGGGGCACTGCCCCGGACCCCAACAAGGGGGGCTACCGCCCCCCCGCACATGATTAGTCATGGAAATAATATAATACATACCCAACATTCTCCCACTTGTTGTTTTCTTTCCACAGGGGGCCATAGGAGAGCTTAGTCATTAGCCCAATTCTACAACACCCATTGTTTCTCTACACCAAGAGAAATTCTGAGTGCTTACAGACTTTGTCAATGCATCTGCAACATTCTTCAAAGTGTCCACCTTTACCAGAAACACCCTTTTAGCCTCAACCATATCTCTCACAAAGTGATATTGAACAACAATGTGCTTTGTCTTTAAATGATAATCAGGGTTCTTAACTAATAAAATTGGACTTTGGCTATCACAATCTATCCTTATAGCTTGCTGCACCAACCCCATACTTGAACACAATCTTTGCAACCAAATTGCTTCCTTTCTTGCATGAGTGGCTACTATGTATTCTACCTCTGTAGTTGAAAGAACCACTATAGACTGTCTTTTACTCATCCAATTGACTGCACCTCCAAATAGGCTAAACACATACCCACTTGTAGATCTTCTTTGGTCCAGATCTCCAACCCAGTCTGCATCAAAAAAACCACAAATTTCCAACACTCTTTCCAATCCTGGTCTTCCCTGGTAGCACAAGCCATAATCACTAGTGCCAAGTAAATATTTGAAAACCTGCTTCATTGTTGTCCAATGCTCCTTCCCTGGGTTTGAAATAAACCTGCTCAATACTCCCACTGCATGTGCAATGTTTGGTCTAGTACAGACCATTGCATACATCAGGCTACCCACTGCACTTGCATATGGAACACGAGACATATCTTCCTCTTCTTCTTGTGTCTTGGGACACTGTTCAGCAGACAACTTTGTACCTACAGGAATCAGAACATTCATCGGTTTACTAACCTGCATATTGAACCTCTGCAATATAGTCTCAACATACTTCGTTTGGTTTAACCAAAGCTTCCTCTTTGCCCAATCTCTCTTAATTTCCATGCCCAAAATATAGTTTGCAGCACCAAGATCTTTCATGTCGAATTTGGAGAAAATTTGGGTCTTCAAATCTTGGATAATTTCTTTGACATTTCCAATCAACAACATATCATCCACATAAAAGACCAAATAAATAACACGATCACCAATTAATTTAAAATAAACACAGTGATCCTCCCTGCTTTTGTTGAAGCCAAGTCCCGGTATGTAGGTATCAAATTTCTGATACCACATCCTTGGTGATTGTCTTAACCCATACAGAGACTTCTTTAACCTGCATACTAGTTCTTTCTTCCCCTTTACCATAAAGCCTTCAGGTTGTTTCATGTAGATATCCTCCTCCAGATCCCCATGAAGAAATGTTGTCTTCACATCCATCTGTTCTACCTCAAAATCAAATGCAGCAACAACAGATAAAAGTAATCTAATAGAAGTAACTTTGGAAACAGGAGAAAAAATATCACCAAAATCAATTCCCGGCACCTGGGAATAACCTTTTGCTACCAACCAAGCTTTGTATTTCTCCACCTTTCCTTTTACATTCATCTTCTTCTTAAACACCCATTTTCTCCCAATGGGCTTCCTTCCAGCCGGCAACTCCACCAGATCCCATGCCTCATTTTTATGCAAGGATGCCATTTCATCAACCATGGCCTCCTTCCATAGTTTTCCATCCTCTGAATTTACTGCCTCCCTGACAGTTATGGGATCATCATTAGTTATAGTTAAAGAAAAATTTGAACAGAAAGCAAATTTACTATAGCTTTCTAGTTGTCTTCTTTCCCGAGCTAATCTTCTCACAGCTGGAGTTTGTGGCTCTTTCTCTTCTCAATCTTCTTCTGTTATAGAGTTTGATTCATCCTCCTTTAGCCCAAACTCTATCTTCTCAGGCTCCTTTGGTAGGACTTCATGTTTAACAACATCTTTCACCTTTCTAAACACCACATCTTGGCTGTACACAACCTTCCTTGTTTCTGGGTTCCAAAGTTTGTAACCCTTTAAACCATCCTTATACCAAATAAAGATGCACCTTTCATATTTATTATCCAACTTGGTCATTTTCTCCTTTGCAACATGTGCATATGCAAAACATCCAAATACCCTCAGATGTGAAAGAGAGGGTTTCTTACCAGTCCATACCTCATGTGGAATCTTATCCTCCAACGCTGATGAAGGTGATCTGTTAACCAAGTAACATGCAGTCTCCACTGCCTCTTCCTAGAATTCTTGTCCTAACCCGGTTCCATTAAGCATGCTTCTTTCCTTTTCCATCAGCATTCTATTCATTCTTTCTGCAACTCCGTTTTTCTGAGGTGTGTATGGAGTAGTCTTCTTCCGTGCTATACCACACTTCTTACAGAACTCTTCAAATTCCTTCTTGCAAAACTCCCCACCATTATCTATCCTCAACACCTTTATCTTCTTCTCTGTCTGGTTTTCCACGAGAGCCTTAAATTCTTTAAATGTGTCAAATACTTCAGATTTCTTCCTCAATAAATATATCCATGTATTCCTTGAGAATTCATCTATGAATGAAACATAGTACACAAACTTACCCAGTGATGGAACTGACACAGGTCCAAACACATCACTGTGCACAAGCTCTAATATCTTGTTCGCCCTCTTAGCACTAGAAGGAAAACTCACCCAATTCTGCTTCCCACAATGTTCACAGAAATAGAAATCCAGAGAGCTATTAGACATACCTTCTACCATACCATTTCCATGCAGTATCTGAAGGCCCTTCTTTCTAATATGTCCAAGCCTTTGATGCCATAGCATGGTCTTTTCTCCAGAGACCGCTAGGCTTTCCACTCCACTTTTGGGAACCACAGAACTATTGCACTCAGCAATAACAGTGCTGCCCTGAAGCTTGTACAGATTTCCAATCCGAACTCCCCGCATTAATACCAATGCTCCCCGAACCATCTTACAGGTATCTTTCTCGAACACTATTTTTACACCTACATCATCCATATTGCTTACAGAAATCAGATTTCTGGCCAATGCAGGAATCTGCAGAACACCAGGAAGTGTTCTAATCCTTCCACCTTCAGCTTCAGCTTGACTTTTCCATGTCTGATGATTCTGGCCTTCCTATCATCACCTAAGAAGACATCACTGCCATCATATTTCTCATACTCGCAGAACCACACCCTATGGGGATTGAAGTGAAAGGATGCACCCGAGTCAATCAACCATGACTCATGATCTACATGTGTATTTGAAGAAGAAACCAAATACACATCCCCACCTTCATCTAAGGTGGTTTTTTCCTCTGCAGAAGGAGCATCATCAGATCCATTTCCTTTCTCGGGAGCTTTAGATCTGCAGTCCTTTTTGTAGTGCCCTTCCTTTCCACATTTCCAGCACACCTTTACAAACTTTCCAGGAGATTTAGATCTCCCTCTAGATTTAGATCTCCCACTCGAAACCTTATTATTGTTTCTGTTCTGGGACCTTCCTCGTATAGATAAGGCATCTCCATTCTAACCCTCCATATTTCTTTGTCTCATTTCCTCCGACAGCAAGGCCGAGACAATGTCATCAAAATTCAAGGTAGTTGTATTGCTACCTATTGCAATAACCAGACTGTCCCACGAGTCTGGTAGAGAACACAACAAACTAATGCACTTATCTTCATCTGAGATTTTAATATCAACATATGATAGCTAACTTACCACAGTATTTAAGGTGTTCAAATGCTCTGTCACCGAGTCTTCGTCCTTCATCCTCAGGTTATACAGCTTTTTCCGCAAGAAACATTTATTCACTAGAGACTTAGATACATTCAACAATACTAAATCTGAGACACACAATCGTATTGTGCTCCTTGCCTTCTGATCCAGCTTCTTCCAATCTTCATCTGACATTGTTGTTGGTTTAGTACCTGAATCTACCATGATCCACTGATCTTTATCCACCAGCAAATCCTCCATCTTGAGCTTCCACAACTCAAAACTCTAACCATTAAATTTCTCGATCTGTATCTTCTTGCCGCTTGCCATCTTCTTTCACCACAAGAATCTATCCTGCAGATCTCCCACTAAACAAGGTCTACCTCAAGCCCGAGCAAAAAACCCCTCAGCAGCAAAGGCGTCCCAAAATAAGGAAAATAAGGACCAAAAAAAATTTCTGGGGCACTGCACCGGACTCCAACAGGGGGGGCTACAGCCCCCCGTGTGACTCCCCCACGCGTGATTAGTCGTGGAAATAATATAACACATACCCAACAAATTTAAGACCAATGGCACCAAGCTGACTACCATGACCTAGGGTTTGGAGGTTTCAACACAAGTTGCCCTAGGTAGACCTCCCTCCCAAACTGTTAGGCCGCGATCACTCTCTTGGTTAGACTTGAGGCTCACCTATGACATAAACCAATGGGGGGACTGCTTCTCCCCCCATCATAGGCCAGCCTCCCACAGGAGCGGCAGCAAGGATTGACATCGACTGTCAGCAAAACTCTGGCCTGTCTCATGACACTTTAGGGGCGACTCCCACAGCGCAATAGACATATACATCAACAGCAGGAGAAGTGAATATCACATTAGCCACATGCATTCCAAATAACCCCAAAACAACCATGATAGAGCTCCCTATGCACCACATCAACGAAAGAATACAGTTCATGAAGTATCATGCATTGATAGGCAATTTCATGGGTTTTTGGGCCACTGAAAAAGCCCTCTAAGTACGGATAGCTTCCAAATGGAAACCCAAGGGTCATATTGACCTTCATATGTGTGTTAAAGGCTTCTTCAATGTGATATTTACCTGTATTGAAGAAAAAAATAGGATCATGGACGGAGGACCCTATTTCTTCAACTCTGCAGGCTTATACCTCTGTCATTGGACTGAGTGATTCAACCCAGAAAAACAAGATCTTACATGGGCCCTGGTCTGGATCCGGCTCTATTCCCTCCCCCAGGATTACTAGGATGAGTTGACCTTAAGGGACATAGGCAATGCCCTGGGTAAATTCATCAATACAACAGAGGAAACAAATATCAATTGTTACGCAGCATATGCACGAATTTGTGTCTACATGAACATAGCGGAGTCACTACCAGGCGAGGTAAGTATGTTGCACGAATATTTTGAATGGATACAAACTGTAGATTATGAGCATGTTCCTTTTAGATGCCGAAGGTGTCACCAACATGGGCACCTATTCAAAGACTACCCTCTAAACAAAAAAGTGGCGGCTTAAAATGAATCAAATGACCAAGCAACAAAAGGGTTCACAAAGGTAGAAAGAAAGAAAAGGCATAACAAGAGAAATAATCCTCACCAGAAAAAAAAAAAGCCATGCGACTAGCAATAGCTTCGCATCCCTAAACCAACTGAGTGAAAATGAGAATGAACCACCCAAAGAAGTAGGATGAACCTCGCAGGAGTAGCCCCATACCTCCAAGAAACAACAGGAAAAGATTTAACCGGAGGCCTTTCTGAAACCCCAAACCCCTAGCCTTGCAGGGGATAAATCGACAGTGAAGGGTAAAGAACAAGTGTTGGATTTGATCCTAGAAGCTATAGAGGAAGAACCAGAGAGCATTGATCTTGAGAGCCTGGACCTCATAGGGTTAGAGGATGCATGCAATAAGAAGGAATTTCGCTCAATTTCTTAGCAGAAAATCCAAAAGCTGGAATAAATCCTCACCCGAGCACAACAGCTCCCTTTCTAGGAATTCAGGGGGGTACGCTCATAAATACAAAATACTTCACAAAAGAATCTCAGAAAAGAGGACAGAAAACATTGTTGCAAAGAACAGTAGAAATGGGCAAAGAAATGGTGGATTCTGGGAGATTCCCCAAGTTAACCTGATTCTATGCCTACTCTACCAACCCCCTTTGTTAAGCAGGTAAATCCTCTCTGCGGACAGATATGATCCCTCTAGCCCTAGAGTGGGTCTACAAACAAAGAGACATGCTAGAGTGTTGATTCCTAATTACTGTATGAAAAGAGGACACGGTAGATCGACCTACCTGGAATCCAATGTTGTCATCGTGGCTGTAATGGTGGTGGCCTCTTGCTCCTACCTTGGCAAGTCACAATCCTTCTGCAATCATGCTCAGATACCTGCACATAGAAAAATAAACAATAATAACATACGACATAATAACTTCATTCATAACTACTGGCCAATCAAACAGGGTTAAGCATATTTCATTAAACATATAACACAAAATTGGAACCAAACAATAGTCGCGTATATGTATTGATAGAAGGAAGAGTTACAACCAATGCTTTGACATCGCAGTCTCCTCCAGCGGGGTTCAGCTGAAGTACGTCTCAGATGCTCGTCAGGGGATTTGGACGGGATGAAGGCATGGACTCAATCTCTCTCAACGAAGTTCCTTCTTATTCTATCTCTTCAATAGTTTAGCTATAGTATACTCAATTCTCCATGTTCAGCTAGCTTATGCAAAGAGAGATAGCTTCTTTTTATAGAGGAAAAGGAGGAGGTTAGGATCCCTACAAAGGTGGGAGGGAGGCCTATCCTTTAGGAGGTTCCCATAAGAGGTGGAAACCATAAACTAAAGGAGGGAGTCCGTGGTTATTTAGTTCAACCACTCCCAATGACTCGTCCTTGAATTTGTTGGAGTGGAATCTCCGCCTATATTTTTAAAAAATATTTCATAAACAGCTCGACGCGGGTGGCTAACTGAGACAGAGCGCCAACTGGCACAAGGCCCATTGTTAATCTTCCTCTTCGGTGCAAGGGCATAATTGACTACTCGCACCAAGGAAAAAACAAGGGTTTTTTAATCTCTGCTCAGGGAATTGTCAATAGAAGGAATATTTCTCTCATGTAAAGGGATAAAATGATGGTCTTTGCAAGGCATGTCACTGCTTATTGATCACAGAAATGAATCTCCAATGGGCGATATGGGGATTGCAGGGACAGTGACAAAATGTTGTGTAATAGATGCCCCCTAAAGCATGAGGTCCGAGGGAGAGGGAGGGGTGACATTCTTTATGAGAACACGTTTGAACCAAACACCATTGTTGGAAAGCCTAAAATTACAAATACAATTGATATCTCTGATACATGTACACATGTTATGGGCACAGAAATCCATAATAGAGTATATAAAAACTGAGCTCTGAGGTATGAACGCATCCATCCAGCAGTAAGGATCAACAAATAGACTCAGGTATGGTCGCAGCCATCAAATCAAAATATTCATGTAATAAGTCATGATAATCCACAAGAATCCACAACCTATATTTTATCAGACAAAATCCAGGGTCTTGCGCTCCATCTTGACCCGAACAAGTACAAATTCAAGCATGAGAATATATGAGCTGAAGTCGAACATGAAAGAAAATCACCTGATTACCAGCTAATGATGAAATTTGTTAACAGGCACAAGATAAACCACCAATAATGACAATGGCTCTCAAGGTACAACCGGTACAATCCATGGAATGTGAACAGTGATCTGGCATTGAACATCCACAGAATCACTCGATCGAAGGCCAATGATGTGGACCTTGCGTCAATTACGAAAAACCTGCCATTGAGGCATGTAGGCTCCAAGGTACCAGAAGGGAGTCTCTAGATCAAATTTCAGGATAATGATCTGAAGTCGACAGGAAGTGACCCAATCGAAGGTGGGCCGTAAGTTTTCCCACATCATCGATACAAGACAGAGGAACATGATAATAGTGAATCAAGACCAACAGAGAATTAGAGGGAAGTTGAGAACTGCAGAGGCAAACTTCTCTTGAACATATCAGCAACACGACACTAGATTTGCAAGTATTTGACATCAAAGGATCTGAGGTCATGATGACGTGGCAAAGAGAAGATGAGAGGTCATAAGAGATCACCCAAACCCATGGAGGCAAAAGTGACGAAATGAGATGTCCCCAACCCGACACGAATGCAGACAAGTGCCATGTTCAAGAGCGACATACTGAAAGCATAACTAAAACTTGGTTCCATTTTCCCCCACCATTTCTGGAAAGTACCCCAATTATTTTTTTAAAAAATATTGAAGGGGATAGCATATTCTTGTGTTGTAAGTTTTTGCTTCAGACAAATCCAACCTAGTACATTTTACGAGCCCTAGGAAGGAGGAACTTGAGTAACGTCATGGTGATGAATTCTGATGTCATTAGGGTTTAACGGGTCTGACAAAGGGATAACTCAACATATTTTCATGTTTAGAGAGTTTGAAAAGAAGGCGGAAAATAAAACTCCAACATGGCCCTTTTTGTAAATAGTCTCTCAGATCCGAAAAGGTAAAAAGCAATATCTGAAAGAACCTCTTAGTCGTGATAGGCTAAGGTATTCCTTTTTTGTAAATAATCTATCCTAGCCCGAAAAAGGGGTAAATGTATACTGGGTAGATATCACTTCGCAGCCATTTAACAAGTTCAAAATGACAAGAGGCTCGGCAATATTTTCAATTTTACAAAGTTAAGAAAAAAATTGAAAGATGACTCCACTAGTGACTTTTTCGTGTTTTTACCGAGTCTGAAAAAGTATAAAATATAACTCGTTACTTCATCATTATGACCTGAAAACCTGTCGCTGCACAAGGGACACGTGTAAAACCCATTTCTCGAAAATAATATAATAAAATAATCGAAAAATATGCCTTAAAACCTAATTAAGGTTGTGAAAAGTTCTAAAATGCCAAAAATGGTAAAAATAATTACTTTTCACTTTTTACTTCTTGTGGAGCAATAGTTACCCATTTGACACTACGATTTTGTGGTGACGATAGTGGACGGTCTAGCAGACCAATATCGAATTTTTTAGTTCCAGGTAAGAGTCGGTATCGCTCCCTTCATTTTAAGTCCTCTTTTACTACCTACAACCCTTAATTTTGATTTCTGGGGGAGGAAATGTAAATTTTAGGGCACGGCGATTGGCGTGAGTTTCAGGCACGGACTCGCGCCAATCACCCATTTTCCTAAACTAGGGCGTGCCCATTGGCGCGACTATTTGAGAAACAGTCACGCCAACCGTGCAGACCATTTTTTTTTTAAATGCAAGTTAAAGACTCATTTTTTTACAAATCCAAGTTTCAAAAATAGCTAATACTATCCATATGAACATGTTTGCAGGTAGAAAGCAACAAAATGGTAATCAACTGGAAAGAACGGGAACACAATGAAGAGGACAAGCTTGCCATGGAAAATGAGAGATGCATGGAAGCTCTCAAAGACTGTGGACTGAAGAAGTTCTTCTTGACATTGTGTCTTCGAGCTCAACCGGAGTTGTTACAGTATTTGATCAGCATATGGGATGAGAATCAAGAAAATTTCATCCTTCGAGATCAGGAACTTGAGATCGATGTTTTCGATGTCTACTTCATAACAGGATTATCACAGAGGGGATCAGCACCAATCCTAACTAGCACTCGGCCTTGCATGGAGAGTATGTCCATGGTGATTGATAGGGTATGTCCAAGGGCACGGAAGGGATCAGGAAGTGGGAAATTCGATATCCAGACTATCCCAGAGTTGGCACTAAAATTAGTGCTACATACCATCACACGAGCTGCAGGATCGCAAGCACCGCACGAAGCAACAAAAGCACATTTTCTTCTTGTTTTAGACTTCTTGACATCGACCATCTACAACTGGGCAGAAGCCGTGACAATAAACATGAAACGCTAGCTAATGAAATGCAAGAAGACCAAATTGAATCAATTTGGTTATAGGTCTATCCTGGTATCATTCTTCTTGGAACGACTACCAATTTTTCAGCATCAGGAGGTCATAGTCCCAACACCACTAGTGAGGGAACCACGGATGGCTCGATGGACAACTCTAATGCTAAGGGAAAGGGGTGGTCAATAGATGTCTTGGAGACCGGAATTATTTTATTGGCTCCGCCGACATTTGATCGTCGTGGAGGACTGGCCCTACTCTGGTACAGATTTTACTGGTGATCCGGACCTCCCACTCCAAGAGGGAGAGTATTGGGATGAAGATTTGGATAAGACTCGTTTTTAATTTTCATGAGTGTTATGATTTTTAATAATGTATGTTATGACGTTAAATCCATGCACTTGCATATATTGGCCCAGAGAGACCTGTAGGCATGTCTCTGATAGCGAGGCGAATCCCTTGTGATTTTGACCCTCATGGCGAGGGAGGCGAGGAGGAGGATATCGTGCACAACCTAGAGGGAATCACTCGTGGAGTCCCGGACTATGCATGTTTCAATGATGTTCCTCATGCCCACCAGAGACATACCATAGGGGTGCCAAGCTGCATTCACCACTTACTGAGGTGGCTCGTACGAGCAATGACATGCTACCATGAGCATCACACCGATTAGACACCTAATTTTTATATCTGCATATTTTGAGAGACATAGTGTCTCGGGATGTAACAGAAACACACATATTTTTTTAATTTATGATGCACATTAATGAAAAAATATTTTCCTACATGGATCTTTTACATATGATGATGATTTTACAAATTACACAAATATTTATGTAACACAATGTTAGCCACTGTATCAGTTAATGCATTCATTTGTCTAGGAATATGTTGATATGTGATCAAATCAAAATGTCTTTCCAACAAACGAACACGTAAATACAATCTTAGAATGCACAGGTTTCTAACAGAATAATGACCATTGAGTTGCAAAACAACAAGCTATGAATCTAGATTTACAAGAAATGTGCGTATGTCGAGGTTGATTGCCTCAGTTAATAGCTCAAGGATAGCACTATATTCAATGACATTGTTTGTAGTATGTCCTAGACAAATCCCTTGTAGATCTATCAACTCACCAGTAGGATCATAGTTACCCAGGCTGCTGAAGACAAATTCCTGGTACTACGGGAAGCACCATCCACGAAACCGACATAAGGGGTAATAGACATGTGCATAAATAAGCAAGACCAAATAAGTAGGAAAATTCTCACAAAGCACACCAAATCAAAACATGTACAAAAAATGAAAAAAACACCTATGTACACAAATCATGCATGAACGACTCATGCATAATATTTTTTGAGATACAACCCATTTCTAGGCTTTTCTAGAGGATGACCTTTGTAATCAATGAGCTCGTAGGCCCCATTATACAACACACATTTAATAATGTAGAGCCCATGCCACATGGGTTGAAATTTTCCTGCCCCCAGCTTTTCATGAGCTTGGTCGTACGGGAGGATGAGATCTCCTTCAATGAAAGAATGAGGGGAAACTGATTGGTCAAAATGAGCTTTGACCCACTTCTTATGTGCTTCGATAACCAGAGGATCAAAGCGACAGGTTTCATCCAACCTTTCTAAGTAAAGGAGATGTTGTTATTCTGGCGAAGTGTTTGGCAGTAATTCAACAGCCAACCTGAGCAAAGGTATTTCACACTCAATTGGAAGAGTAGCTTCCATACCATAAACCAACTGAAAAGGAGTGAATCTGGTTTCATTCTTAAATAAGGTTCGGTATGCCCAAAGAGCCAAAAATAACATGAGATGCCAATTGGATTTGTGGATCCCAATCGTACATTGAAGCATGGTAACAAGAAATTTTTTCATAGCTTCAACCTGGACATTGGCCTGAGGATAGTATGGCGTTGAGCTATCGTGATGCATACCCAACTTAGAAGTCAACTTCGCCACCATGTAATGCCGAAAATGGGAACCATGATTGGTAATGATGGCTTGAGGGACACCAAACCTAGCAATGATGTGATTGAATATGAATTGAGTAGTTGTCTTACCATCAGCGGCAAGTGTAGGCATTGCTTCGGCCCATTTGGTGAAGTAGTCCATAGCTATGATAATATAAGCATGCCCCCCAGCCGAGTGAGGGCTACATGTCAAAAAATCGATGCCCCACTTTGAAAACAGACCAATGATAATGACAGGATGAAGAGGTATAGACGACGCATGCATCTTGCGTTAATAGATCCGGAAATCATGACATTTATGAATCGCGACAATGCAATCCTTGAAGATAGAAGGCCAAAAATAACCAGCACGAAGAATATTCTGTGTAGTGGCATAACTAGACATGTGACTGCCATAGACGCCACTGTGGCAATCATTTAGGGCTTTCTCAGCTTCCTCGAGAGTCAAACAGTGGCGAAGTATGGAATCCACTACGACACAATAGAGTGTATCTCCGACTATACGATAAGGTTGCGACTGATGTCGGATGTGTCGACGGGCATCCTTCGTCAACTCAGATCTGAAAGTAGAAGTGTAGAGATAGACGATGATATCACCATACCAAGGATCGAGGGTGTTAATTAAGAAAAGCGTATCGTCTGGAATGTATTCCTCATAACGAGACAGAGCAGAATCGGAAGGGAGGGAACAGATCAAGTTAGCAAAGATTAATGATTTCTTTGACATGGAAACAGTAAATTCCAAATCGAACTTGTTAGCAACCTATAATATAGGGGTCATAATTTTGACTTGATTGTTGATAATCTTGTAAATTTGTACATACTTTGCCTTCTGCAAGTTGTATTCACATGTTTCGTAAAAAATAAAAAGAATCAAAAAAATCAAAAAGAGGGTAAAAGGTCCTAAAAGAATAATCAAAGGACTTAGAAAAAATAGAAGACCCCAAAAGAAAAAATGAAAGTGTGCAAGCATACATGCCACTACTTTTCACTTTTTGACTATGGCAGAGTGTTAATAAATGCCATAGTCCACGATGAGTTAAATAGTTTAATCTTAACTTGTCATTTTTCAATTTTCCTTGTTATAGATAAAGAATAATGAGTTGTTATACAGTTTAATCATGACAATTCAGTAGTTAGGTAGAGAAATAAAGTGAATCCAACAGTTTAATCTAAATTCATGGATGAAATAAGTGTAGAATTAGATAGTTTTACTTGCTTTCAGAAAGAATAAATGCTGTGAAGGTTGCTAGCTTAAATTCACCTACTACAAAGGAAGAAAAAAATGTTAGCATGGTAAGATGGGTAGGTAGAAAAAGGTGAAAAGTTTCAATGTAAATATCATTCATCATGGGCTGCAAAATAACTAACTTCCCCTTCCCATAGTCATGAAACATTCTAGACTATCAGTCAGAAAGGCTCAAGGCATTTCCTTCACTTTTGTTGGGACCGAGCCCAAGGCTCTATGACTGGTCAGTTGAAAGTGTGAAATGTCTATATTAATCTCTTAATCACATCATTTACCATTCATGCACTCATTCCCTTGAATAATCCTAAGTAAAACTCCATTTTTACTTAAAGGCATTTGTAATTCCTATTTAGCTAACTTCCTACATCATTTAAACACATTAAGCCCTCAAAATAGCATTACATCATAAGTTAAGTGATAAGATCAATGCAAATTATCTTTAAAACCTCACTTTACTTGTTATAAATATGTGTTTTGAGTATACCATGTCCTATTTTCATATTAACTTTAACTTATATATTAACTCCCTATACAAATAACCTTTTCCTATTTTATAATTCCTTTTTATATAATAAACCCAAAAACCCACTTAATATAACTTAAGCCAAAGTTATTTATTCCCACATGTTTAAATAAAAACCCCCCTTATAACCCCTTTGGCTAAGTATTCTATATATATAAATATCCCACCCCCTATGGTAGTTAAGTCATCTCGATTTAATTAACCATATAATAAAAAAGATATGAAAAATGTTTAAACATATGGTCTATATGTTTTAAACAAAAAATATCGAAGTTTAATTTAAACTAAACTTCTAAACCCATTCCCTTGTATATTTTCCTTCCTCGACCCCCTAACCTTGGTTAAAATCTTGATTAACCTTCCCGATCACCCTTTCCATTGGAAAAAGATAAATCCCATCAAAAGGCTTGTTCCCATCGGGATTCAATCTAGACCCTTCGATCCCCAAATCCCTTTTGATCCAATGAATGAAAATCAAAGCGACTGATCAATACATTTTTACTCCTCCCCATCGCGCTATTTTTAACCGTCAGATTTTCTTTTACTCCCAAGATCTACGACCTATATTGAACCCGATAATTGACTTTTCCCCGCACTTTCCCTTTTAATCCCGATCGTTCGCTCCCCAAAGCCAAATCCGAAGGCGATAACGCATTTTCGCGCTCACAAAATAATCGATGGATGTTTTGTAAAATTCGCGCGAAATGGGTGGTTTATCCAAACCTCCCCACGTCGACGTGTCACGATTCTATTGCATCACGTTCAAAAATCGTATTACCGCTTACCATCGTTGAGCCACGCGAATACCACCGCTGGTATTCTAAAACCACTCCCGCTTAACCTTTATTTAATGTAACTTAACTATAGTTTATACTATGGTTTAATACGTTAAATTCTAATGTTTTCATAATTTTTCACCTATTCGTGCTTTAAACTTGTGAAACCTTCGCAAAGCCTATTTTCATCTAATTTTCACCATTGTGTGCCATTACACCCTGAGAGCCTGTGCAAAGCCCTTTTCACCATTTTCGAACCTAACAGCGCCATTTTCTAGCTAGTTGCCATTTTAAGAGCCATTTCCTCTTAAATTCGTCCTCAAAGAATCTCCATGACTTTATCCAACTGAATACAACTGAATTGAAGACTGTTACAGACCAAAAATCCCTGTCTTTGACTGTGAACCTTTTTAAAGCCAATTTCCTCAATCTTCATAGTTTAGAGATTAAAATCAAGGATCTGAACAACTAAAACCTCTTAATAACCTTGATATTCTCTATTTTCAATAAAACCAATTCAGAAAAACCTAATTGAGCAAAAAAATCCAAAAATAAAGCCATCTTGTGCCTACATTACTCAGTTTCATCTCTGCTAAAGTGAATAACTCCTGTAAACAATCTAATCTTGCAGTAGTTCCCCAAAATGCCTAAAAAATAGAGTTAAACCTTCACAGACTGATCTCATTCCACGGGTCTTTAAAAAATCCTACAATCACCTCCTTGCAGACCTGGATTTCATTAACAAATTGTTTTATTTTTGCAGGTTACTATCAGAATATGGATTTGGACCAATAGTTTCAATACTAGTTGACAAAATTGTTTGCTCCAAATTCTCAGATTTTAACTCAATATATTCATTCAAAAAAAAGTTTGTATACAAAGTAAGAGAGATATTAGAATGATGAAATGTGCACAGTGAATGGTAAAAGTGAAATGAGAATTTACAGGGATAGTAAAAGCATAACAGTTAAAGAGTATCAGTGGTTAAAGTGTATCAGGTAAAAGTCAGAGTGAAAGTTAAAATGAAGTTACGGAGCAGTCAAAGGTAAACAGTAAAAGTAAATACAGAGGCGGTAAAATGGTAAAAAGAAATGAAAATACTTTCACCAACATTGAAGTTTGTCTAAAGTGAAAGTAAAACAGTGAAAAGAACAAAAAAGTGAAAAGATGAAAAACACAACAAGAAGGAACATTTTTGCAGAAATTTCATGTTTTATTCATTGTTTTGCAGAAACTATTGTGATCAATCCAAGATGAATTTTGGAAAACTGAAGGAGTTTTATTTTCTTAAGAGGACCATCTACAAGAATCTCTCTCACTTTTCTAATAGCTATTATGGTTTTGGAAATATTAAACAATGTTGGAAAGCACTTTTTGCAGAAAATTCCAGTTACATCATCATTTTGCAGAGAATATTGTGGCCAATCAGAAATACATCATACAAAAATAAAGGAGGTTTTTTTTATTCAGAGACCCATCTACAAAAACCTATCTCACTTTTTTCACATTGATTTCAGAATCAGAGATACATGTACATCTTTACAAGCTATTTTTCAGACTCTGTAAAACTTTGTTTTACACATATTTTTACAGAGCATATTGTGCACAGCTGGAGAGGAATTTTAGGAAACTGAAAGAGGCTTATCTAACCAACATATTATTCCAAAATAACCTCTTTCACTTTTTACATATCTATTACTTATTGAGAAATAACAATATATCATTGGACCCCAAGTTTGCAGAATTGTTGGAACAGAATGCACAAAGAAAGGAAGCAGTTAGTGACTTGGATGCCTCATCATCAACTAAGGGTTGGATCAAATTAGAATTCTCATCTTTGTCATCACCTATCCATAAAAAATAGTGTCAAATATATGCATTAGTTTGAGTGTCCTTTACTTAAGTTCTATTTATGTAAAACAGTTGGAGAGATTTGTGAACTAATCTTGATATTTTTTCAAGATATTTTAGTTTAGAATTTGTATAAATACTTCACTCTTGGAAGTATTTTTGGGTGGAATAAAATTTCTCAAGAAAACTATAGTCCTTTTTCTAGACATATTGAATTTGGTGATTCAATTAGCGAAGCAACAGACTGGAAACGAGATTAGGGACATCATAGCATAAGGATTCTCGTGGTGACAAGATAAATCTCGTCTTTTCCTGTTTTCAGTGTATTTATTTCAAATTTTACATTCATTCATATTATGTGTTTCTATTCTGTAATGATCAATTAAGGAGTAATTAAATAGTATTAGTGATAATAATCTCCCTGTTTAAACTTGTTGGCATTTTGATGTTTTCTGCTTGATAACCGGACCATAGAATTCTTAATTGCTCTAGGTCCCAGTTTGATCCCCTTCTCCATTCTTCTTATCTGTAGCTTAAGGATTCTTAAGTGCCCTTTTGCTCAAATCCCACCCACTCCATCAAATCAAGCCTATACAAAGCCTTAGAAGGTCACCTATCTTTCCCTTAGCACATTTTTATCTCTATGCCTTATTTCTTAGTTCTGCCTGCCTAGAGAGTTGACTCCATTGCCCAATGATTCGGTAGATCCTTCTGGTTTACCTTGAAATCTCTTTATTCCCGCCAAATATTTCAAAAGAAGCCCTAATTTATACTCATATCTAGCCTAATATATGTTACCTAAACAAAGCTAAATCATATGGAGAGATCCCTCTCCGGAACTCAGGAAGGCTAGATCCTGAATTCTAAAAGTGGTTCTTGGTTACCTCTAGTAAGTTACAAAGTTTTAAATATTTCTGATAGAAAATTTACTAGAGTGATAACATATTGGCGATTCCACTGGGGAAGACTAACCTTTTTCTTCAGAAATATTTTACAAATTCAGATCTGATCTATGATGGTGGACAGTGATCAGACACACAAAGGTTAAAATCATCCACCTGGCGACTCCAAATCCATTTCACAATTAAGACTCCACTGGAGGAATGAACCTGGAAGAACAATATGGAAAGATCAGGCTTTCAACTTGGATCTTAATCCAAGACATTATGTTCTTTCTCGTTAAGAACATTTTTCAATATGTATTGTATTTTATATAAGAATCTAACTTGGTTGTACAGATACCATGGCCTTTCATTATGGCTGATTTTCAAGATGATCCAAGAATAAAACGAAGATATGCTCCCATGAGAAGAGATCACATACCTGGATTTCCACACAAACTACCAAAGGTAAATTGGAGTGAAAATATGCCTATGTTTCAAGATGAGAACATTGATGATCCTTTACTACATCTCATTAAATTTCATATACACTCATCAAGATTGAAGGGTGATTGGCATGAGGATTGCCTCATGAAAATATTCATGGTAACCTTAAAAGTAAAAGAAAGGGAATGGTATGAAGCTCTCAAACCTGCTAGTTTATTTTCTTTAAAAGATTTTCATCAGGTATTTTATGAGCATTATAAAGAAGATTTTCCATCTTTATCATTAGCTGAAAATTGTTGTGATGAAGCTGAAGATCTTATACATTACCTTAAAAATATTGATGAAGATTTTGGAAATTGGTTTCCTGAAGATTTATTAGAAGAAATCCAGAACTTTCATTCTCAAGTTAAATTTCATAATAATCAAGAGGAGTTAAACAAATATGAAATAGATCAGGAGATGAATCAAGATCCACAAAACCCCTCTGTATTAACAAATGTTGTTTCATTTAATGTTTTGAATGGAGTTAAATAAAATATTCAACCTCATGATCAATTTTTAGATAAGAGAAAAAACAATTGTTATTCAAATCTAAGAATTCAGAGATTCCAACCCCCCCTGGCCAAAGAAGAAATCAATTTGCTTCTAAACATGCAAACATCCTCAAAATATTTACATAATGAAGAAATTGTTTCTACTTCTTCTAATGTTGATGAATGTACAAAAGTTTTTATCCATGAAGGAACAGAAGAACAAGTGGATGCTCATGTTATTCTACCTTCCCAAAAAGGCCCATTGCTTGATATCACGCCTATTGAACAAAAAAATGATTTTCAAACAGAATGCAACCAATCTAATCAAGATATATTAGGATTGTTGGAAGAAAAATCTATTGATCCATTGTTTATAATTGATGACATTCCTTCTTCTGAAGATTTGCCTAAATATGATTAATATGATGATAATTATGTTCTCCCAATTCAAGATAATTTCCCAGAACAATCACTAGCTATTTTGAGGGATGAGATATTAGAACTTCAGCTTGATGAAGATTTTCTAAGAGCTTTCTTTCTTCTTTTGAAATCAAGAAAATATTCTCTTAAACTGAAAATATGTGTTCTCAAGATAATTTCTGAAAATTATGAAAATGAAATCGAACTTTTGCATTCTCAAATTCAGTCATACAATTTCCGAAATCCTAAAGAATTCTTTGAAAATCTTCCTTCTCCAAAGCAAGAAGAAATTATAATATCTTTTGACTTACATATTGAAGATGATTATTCTTTCAAACACAAGACTGAAGAAATAGTTTCATGGTCTAATATTCATAATTAGACCATAGGGGGTGGGATATTTATATATTAGACCTCCCTGCAGACCTGGATTTCATTAACAAATTGTTTGATTTTTGTAGGTTACTATCAGAATATGTATTTGGACCAACAGTTTCAATACTAGTTGACAAAATTGTTTGCTCCAAATTCTCAGATTTTAACTCAATATTTTCATTCAAAAAACAGTTTGTATAAAAAGTCAGAGAGAGATTAGAATGATTAAATGTGCACAGTGAATGGTAAAAGTGAAATGATAATTTACAGGGATAGTAAAAGCATAACAGTTAAAGAGTATCAGTGGTTAAAGTGTATCAAATAAAAGTCAGAGTGAAAGTTAAAATGAAGTTACAGAGCAGTCAAAGGTAAACAGTAAAAGTAAATACAGAGGCAGTAAAATGATAAAAATAAATGAAAATAATTTCACCAACATTGAATTTTGTCTAAAGTGAAAGTAAAACAGTCAAAAGAACAAAAAGGTGAAAAGATAAAAAACACAACAAGAAGGAACATTTTTGCAGAAATTTCATGTTTTAGTCATTGTTTTGCAGAACCTATTGTGATCAATACAAGATGAATTTTTCCAAACTGACAGAGGTTTATGTTCTTAAGAGGACCATATACAAAAACCTCTCTCACTTTTCTAACAGCTATTATGGTTTTGGAAATATTAAACAATGTTGGAAAGCACTTGTTGCAGAAAATTCCAGTTAAGTCATCATTTTGCAGAGACGATTGTGGCCAATCCGAAATACATCATACAAAAATGAAAAAGGTTTTTGTTCCTAAGAGACCCGTATACAAAAAAATATCTCACTTTTTTCACAGTGTGTTCAGAATCAAAGATACATGCACATCTTTACAGGTTATTTTTCAGACTCTGTAAAACTTTGTTTTACACATATTTTTGCAGAGCCTATTGTGCATAGCTGGAGAGGAATTTTAGGAAACTGAAAGATGTTTATCTCACCAACATATTAATACACAATAAAAATTTTCACTTTTTACATATCTATTACTTATTGAGAAATAAAAAGATATCATTGGACCCAAATTTTGCAGAATTGTTGGAGCATAATGCACAAAGAAAGGAAGCAGTTAGTGACTTGGATGCCTCATCATCAACTAAGAGTTGGATTGATCCGGATTTATGCAGGAACGCAATAAAATAAACACATAACCATAAATATAAAGATACAGCAGAAATAACACTTCATTTCATTAATATCAAAGAACTGAAATTTGCTTACAGACAGAATGGAAATAAAACTAGCTAGGGCGCTAGTAGCTATCTCTGAGAAGAGATGTGGTGGCTACAGGCCTCTCAACTGAGTTACAATGAAGCTCGAGGGCCTATTTATTATTGAGAAACAATGTAGAACTCTAAACATCCAAAAACCTAACCCTATGAGATGAAGTGCCAAAATTATGGGCCCCGTTTGGGTAAATTGGTGTTTCAACTTCCCAGCGATGTAACTTTGGCATACTATCTCTGTTTGACGCACATGATACATCATTAGAAAGATCTATCTGAGGACTACAAATTTTGCCACAAATACCTATTCTAAAATGGAATGATATTTTCTAGATGGCGTGATGCCCAAAAAATGCCGTTTAGGGCCTCAAAACGGCTCTGGAAGTTCAGGACCCAAAAAACTGCTAAAAATAGTAAGTTGTGCCGAAACTGAAAAACTGAAAGAGACAATGGTGGGGCCCCAAGTGGAATAGGCAAGTGGCCACCAATATCCACCTGGATCATTCCTCCCCCCTTAGGAAGCAATGGTCCCCATTGCGTTGAGTTCCTCCATGAGATGAGGAAACTTCTGCTGAACTTGGTCCCTGGTGAACCACTTGCCTTGGTGCAGGAGTTGGCCAGATCTGACAACCCGATACAGTTGGATATTTTGTTGGTGAGTTCTCTTTATTTTCATGTCCCTGATACAATCTATGGTGGCCTATTCCATGCAGTCTAGGTTTAACTCTGTTGGTGTGAGTTGTTATGCAATGTCTGAGGTGTCTAGTAGAGGTGGGAAGTAAGGATGAAGGCGATCCACATTGAAGACTGGGTGCAGACCAAGGAATGGTGGAATACTGAGCTCAAAGGCATTGTTCCCTACAATTTTGGTGATGGTGTACGGCCCATATCGGAGTGGGCGAAGCTTGCGATGGGGTCCAGTGAGGCACTCCTTCTGCAAATGTAGCCATACTTTGTCGCCCACTTGGAAGTTGTGTGGCACCCAGTGTTGATCATGGCGTTGCTTGTACTTGGCATTGGCTCTGTCCAATATATCATGAACCTATTGGCGAATGTGTTGAATGTGCTTGATGAAGCTACTTTCTTTGTCAACTTCAGACTGGACATGAGTTGAATCGGCCTGAGCAGCTGCAAATGGTATGGCTACGTCAATAAAACATAGTGGCTGGAATCCCAAGCCCACCTGAAAGGGGCTATGGCCAATTGAACTGTGGAGAGCCCGATTATAACTATGTTGTACATATGGGAGGCTCTCGTCCCATGTGTGTGGATGCTTTGAATTGTACATGCGCAGAATGTGTACAATCATTCTGTTGACGACCTCTGTCTGGCCATCTATTTGGGGATGGAAAGCTGTGAACTTGGTGAGCTTGGTATCCAACATTGACTAGAGGTAGGACCAAAATGTGCTGAGGAACCTGCTATCCCGATCTGATATGATAGACTGTGGGATCCCAAAGTGCACCCACACTCGTTCAAAGAAGAGTTTAGCAGTGGCTTCTGTTGTGATATTCTTCTTGCAGGCCGCCATGATGGCCATCTTCGAGAATCTGTCGACGACCACAAAAACACTGTCATTTCCCTGCTTAGTATAAGGTAGGCCCGACATGTAATCCATGGAGATGGATTCCCAAGGTCGACTAGGGGTAGGTAGCGGAGTATGTAGGCCTTGCTTCTTGATGGTCGGTTTGGCAATGGCATAAGCAATGCAGGATCTGATGTGCTTCTCGACATCCTTTCAAAGGTTCGGCCAATAGAAATACTTCTGCAGGATTGCTACTGTTTTCTCGACCCCGAAATGCCCAGCAACTCGATTATAGTGTGCTTCCTGTATCATCTTCTCATGCTCGCTTGAAGGAACACAAAGGTGCCCCATGTGACATAAAAGTGCATCTTAGAGGTGAAAATTTGGAACTTACATACCCCCCAAGAGTGCCTTGTAAGTGTGGCCGAATTCTAGGTCACTCTCATAGAGAAGTGGCCAATCAGAAGTCTCATGCCCACAATATTTGAGCACGGTGGTGAGCGCTGTTATTGCTCAAATCTACCTCAGGCTGAAAGAAGGCAGAATTCAAGGTAACATCAAACCATGCTTAGCCTCGTAGCTAGCCCTACGAGGACAGGAGAGGACTCTCTCCGGGTCAATCTCAGCGAAAAGTATTCAAAGGGGCTTGAGATTACTAAAAAACAACTGATCTTAGGCTAGATATACAAATAGGAGGATTTGATTTTGATTTTTTGGGGTTTTGTTGAAAAAAGGGGAAAGGCAATTTTTGGGCTTGGGGATGAGGCCAATTTCTTGCAGAGTTCAAGTTGGGGCGAGGAAGGAAACGGCTTTGATGTCTTAGATTAATTGAATGGATATAAAATACTTCTAAGGAGCTGAAGAGGGAAAGAGAGTGCAAGGATCCTCTTCAAACTGACGAAAAACATATAAAACTAAACAAAATTTTAAGGCAGAGCACTAGCAAACTAATGAATTCTACCTTAGTTACTCATTTGTTTAATTTCAGAAGCATAGAGAAGGGAAATGGAAAACATAAAACATCAATGAACTTACAGATACATGGAGAAAAACATCATCAAAACTCAGAGCCACAAGAATCCCAACAAGTGCTGCAAAACCCTAGTCTTTCCTTTGCCAAAAGTACTGAAATGAATGTACAATGAGGTGCCAAACTTTTCCCAAGAGTCCAACCCTGAAAATGTATTAGAAAATAAAATATATAGACCATCCTAACCCCTTCCCATGCCTCTAGGGGTCGATCTCATCCTTCTAGGAGCTGTTTCAACCAATTCTAAACATGGAACTGAAATCTAGGCATCCAAACAACTTGCCTCTAAAAGGAAGGAAGCTGATTCATTCATTTAATTTTCACATTTTAGTGAATGAATCCTCTAGAACAAGTAAATGTGAGCCAAAATTACATCATAGCCATAAATTAAATCAAGATAGATCAATAATTACATCCAAAAGTGAAACCAGTCAAACTGGCCGAATTTATGAGCTGAAAAGTGAAAATTGGGCAAAAATCCTCTATGCGCCGCGCTCAAAAACTCAATGCGTCGCGCCACTTTGAGCCTGTTTTTGAGGCACTTTCCGAAGTCCAAATTGAGCTCATAATAGCTTGTTGGAAATCCCTAGATGTCTACTTTCCAACCCAAGTGGAATTTTTCAATTTGGAGTTCATTTGCCCCTCCAAAACTTCAATCTCCCACGACTGGTCTGCCTTTCAGATTCTTCTGACCCCCCTTGTAACCCCCCTGCTGCGCCCACGCAACGTATAGCACGTGGGGATAGTCGTGGAAAGAATATAACACATACACAACAAGAGAGGCCCCTATAGTTTCGAACTCGACCAGGAGGAGGAGGCCCCCACCCATGTAACTCAGAGAGGAAGCTGTAGACCACGAAAATCAACCATTGCACACTAGGAGCACCCATTGTCCCGAAATACTGAGCCACTCTCAGCACAGGAGGATGAAGGGGATGACACAGATGTCTGGATAATGAAATTAGAATGTACTTGGACGGGAGTCCCGGATGCCGAGTACCCAGCAGCTCCCATCCTCCACGCACCCACTTCCAGGACTCTGTGTCAACCTACTACTGAAGAGGATGCCGCTACGCAGGAGTACGCCTATCCCATTATGGAGGAATATCAAGACAACAATGATAATGCAGTAGACACATGACTGCGCAGCTGCTCAGCTCTTCTTATTTTTTTGTCATGCTTATTATTATCACAAAACTTCTAGTTTCATTGGTGCTACAACACATTTTTTAATTTACTGTTTGATGTCGTTTTTGGGCTAGTTTCCTCCATGGAGGAAACCCCATACTTGTGCAACAAAGGCTAGGATTGGCCAATCGCAACTTACCAACCCAGCCTGTAGCATATGTACTGTTCTATTTTCGAATTCATATAGTTTAGAATCACTTAAAAAAAAACCCCTCTTTGCTAGGTCAATTAATTAAAGAATAATTTCCATTGATTTCTAAATGTTAAGTGAATTTAACATTTAATTCACCCTGAGAGCATCAAGAGAATTAAACTTGTGGCCTCTCAATATGATATTAAGGTTCTTTGATGAGAGGTAATCAACCAATTGAGCTAACCTTTGTGTGTAAATGCATACCATGATAAGGACAATAAAAACTAATAACTAATTTCATCTACTTGACATTTATGTTATAATTGTAGTTTGATTGTCGAAATATTTGTGTGAGTCCTATTTGAATCTCTAAATCCTCCCATATCATCAATGCATGCATATACTATAACCATGTCAAATTTCAGTGCATATAAGCACAAAATGAAAAAAATTCAATATTGGCCCCATTCATAACCCCCTCTGTGCGAGGTCAACTAATTAAAACATAATTTACAATGATTTATAAATATTAAGTGAATTGGACATTTACCTAACCCCAATAGCATTGAAAGAATTGAACTCATGACCTCTCAATTGAAAATTAAGGTTATTTGACGAGGGGTGCTTGACCAATTAAGCTAACCATTAGGGCTAAATACATACCATGATAGTGATAGTAAAAAATAATAAATAATTTCATCTCCTTAACATTTATGTTATAATTTTTTCTTTTGATTGTAAAATTATTTGTGTCAGTCCTATTTGAGTCTTGAAACCATCCCATACCATCGACACATGCATATATTGTAACCATGTCAAATTTCAGTGGATACAACCATAAACTGAAAAAATTTCAATGTTGGCCCTATTCATGACCCCCTCTATGAGGGGTTGATTACTTAAAGCATAATTTCCACGGATTGCTAAATTTTAAGTGAATTGAACATTTACTTGAACCTGAGAGTATGGAGATAATTGAGCCCGTGAAATCTCAATAGAAAATTAATGTGCTTTGATGAGGGGTGCTCGACCAATTGAGAAGACCCTTGGGGATAAATACATACCATGATAAAGATAGTAAAAAATAATAAATAATTTCATCTTCTTGACATTTATGTTATGATTTTGTCATTTGATTGTTGAATTCTTTGTGTGAGTCTTGAGTCTCGAAACCCTCCCACACCATTAACACATGCATCTATTATAACCATGTCAAATTTCAGTGCATAAAAGCACAAAAAAAACAAATTTCAACGTTTTTCCCATTCACAACCCCCTTTGTGCAAGGGAAATTAATTTAAGTATAATTTCCATTGTTTATTTTTTTTTGGTAAATGAGGCTAATCTATATTAATTCGAAAATAGAAACAATACATATGCAATAGGCTGGTTTGGTAAGCTGCGCTTAACCAATCCCAACCTTTGTTGTGTAGATAAGGGGCTGCCTCTGTGGAGGAAACCAGCCCGGAAAGTACATGAAACATAAAATTACAAAATGTGCTATAGCACTAGTGAAAACAGAAATTCTATGATAATAGAAAGCATGACAAAAATCAAGGAAAAATTGAGCAGCTGCGTAGTCATTAGTCTTTGGCTTCATCATCGCTATCTGGATCTTCCTTCACTATGGGACAGGCGTACGCCTGCGCGACAACTTCCTCTTCAGCGTTGGGATTACACAGAGGCTTGGAGACCAATGCATAGAGGATGGGAGCCACTAGGTACTCGGCAGCCAGGACGCACATCCAGGTACCTTCTAAGTCCATTATCCAAACATTTTTTTCATCACCTTCATCTTCCTGAGCTAGAAGGGGCTCAGTTTTGCGAGGCAAGGGGTGATCCCGGTGCGCTATGGTGGAATTCCTTGGTCCACTTCTGCCTCTCTACAAAAAATTCGAGGGGGGCATTCTCCTCCTAGTAAAGTTCGGGGCTCTAGGGAGCCTCTCTCTAGCATGACTGCCCGAGGAGGAGCCTTCAACAGATTCCAAGCGACTGTCACATCCCTGATGATATCGAACATGGAACGCACCTCTCTGGCCTCCTCTAATGGTTCTTTGTCACAGCCGGAGTGCCATGATCAGCTGAAGCAGAGGAAGAGAGAAGCAAGGGGAATGCACAACCAGGAGGGAGGTGCGAAGCAAGGTATTAGTGGATAGGGAGGTGCACTAAAGGGGAGTGCACGACAAGGGGCACAAGATGATGGGAGCACCTAGGCCTATGAAACTGGCAGGATAGATGAAGCAGAGGAGAGTCACACAGACAGGGGGAGTGTAGCCTAGGGAGTGCTATGCAGCACAGCGCTAGGGGGGAGGCGGCGTGGCAGTCTGGGCATGCAGGAGGGCAAGAACAAAAACAACATATAAACCCAAAGGAATAGGCAGTGAGTCTCTTTGAGCTGAAGGTCTTTCTCTTTAATAGGTCTGCAACACATGCGAAGTGGTTGGGAATTATTGTGCCTTTCACGCAGCTGTGTGCTGTAACAATTTTCATGAGTACGCACATGCAAGGAGTTATGGCCGAGCGGCATGTCAATACAGGAGATCATTCAAAACTATTGTGGCAACGAGGTACCCTAGAGGGGGTGATGTTGTCCAGGCATGTCTTCATTATGCCGTGTCTTTTTCATCTCATGCGGATGATTACAAGAGTGTGGCTCCACATCGGGTGAGGACCTAAGCTGCAAATATTCGTCCTCTAGAGCATCGAAGAGGCAATTATCATGCATACTTCTACTGTCACTTGCATTTGGGAGGGTAGATATTTTTGAATGAGATTTTGGCATTCTCTTCTTAACGAGTAGTCCTCTTCCTGAGTGAGATTGGAGTGACGTAGCTCTTTGTGACTTTCCACACCCTTGTTCGTGAGGAGGTTTGCAACTGAGTTTTCTTTCCTGCACACATGGTGAAAAGTTATTGCTATGTGATCGTGTATCAGTTGTTCCAGAAGTTTGTGCTTGTGGGCAAGCCTCCACCTGGTGGATATATTTGTGGAAGTAGTGCCATGGAGAATTCTTGTGGCCACCAGAGTAATAATTTGTGAATCTCCCTCCATTTCTATGGGAAAATAGCTAAACTCATTTTCTTTATAGATGCCCTGGATGAGTCCCTCAAGCTCTGCAGAGTTGTTGCTATCCCATCCCATGTTGCCATAATATATCAGAAGTGGTTCGCCTTGGGAGTTCCTGAAGATGCCTCCGAAGCCCGCATTCTTGGGGTTGCCTTTGGATGCACCATAGAAGTTACATTTGAAGAAGCCATTTGGGGGAGGCATCCATTTTTCAGGAGCGGGGGTTCTTCCTGCGCTCATTGGGGTGATGTCCAGGGGGGTATTTATGCTCACATTACATTTTCTCCATATGTTATGCTCCACGATGGAGGTGGGGAGATCCTCCCAGCTCCAAGAAGAAATGGCCATAGTTTCAGTGAGTTTGCAGTGTATCCTTTCCCAGATTTTATCTTGGCTGATACTTTGTCTTTGAATATCTGACTGTTCCTTTCTTTCCATATGTTCTAGATCAAGAGGCCCAAAATTATCTTCCAGAGTCTATTCAAAAGGTTTCTGGAGTAAGGATTGTCTGTCCACTTGCTGATGGTGTTGATGGTGTTGCCCCTTTCTCTGTTGGTGCATTTGCAAAGGATTGCTATTCTGTCCCATAGGGCGTTGGAAGTAGGGAATAGGTCCAACAAGTGGTCGATGGTTTCAAAGTTCTCCTAGCATAGGGGGCATCTTGAGGGTCCTACAAACCCACTCTTCAATAGATTCTCCCATGTGAGGATGTGTCGTTTACTGAGCAGCCAGTAAAAGGTGGCTACTTTGGGCCAGAGCTTGGCCAACCATATCTTCTTCCAGATAAGATTGGTAGGATTTGGGTTCTGCTGATGTAAGAGGTTGTAGGCTTCCTTGGTAGAGTATTTTCCACTTGGCATGTGACCCATCTAAGGATATCAAGTCCTGGTTGGGCTCTGATTTTTATTTTAGTGCTCAGTTCCTCCAAAATGTTTGTGTGATTTCCATTATTCCAGTCCTCTTGCCATCTATCTGTATGTATCCAATTCCTATATCCCTGAGTTGTTTCATCGGTCCAGAAATCTTGTACGCACTTCCTCTACCTTTCTTATAACTCTATGCTCCAGAGTGGTCTGGGGAAGATAGAAGAGAGACTAGGTAGTTGCTACCAGGATTCCTCCCAGAATCTGGCTTGAGAACCATTGTGCAGCTCCCAGAAGTTGTGGGTTTGTATCAGCTGTTGTTGGGTGCTTGCTGCTTTCCATATTTGAGATCCTCTTGACTCTACGTTGAATCTAATAAGGTCCTCCTTGGGCTAGGTGCTAGCATATTTGGCTACCCAAAATTTAGCCCACAGAGTGTGGGGGTTGGAGACCCATTTCCACTAGATAATGGCTCCCATGATACTATTGTTGTGCTATGGATCACGCAGCCCTAGTCCCCCATGACCTTTAGGTGTGCATACCTCTTTCCAGTTGACTAAAGCCCATTTATTTTTCTCTTTGGTACCACCCCATAAGAATGTCCTTTGAATTTTTCACATGGCCTTGAGGACCCATTTGGGGGTTGCGAGTATCGAGAAGAGGTGGATGGGGAGAGACTGAAGAACTGCTTTGATGAGTACCAAACGACCTGCTATATTTAGAGTACGATGGGTCTAGTTGGATAACCTAGTTTCCATTTTTTCCAGCAATGCTCGCCATGAGGAATGATTAATGGCAGTGGTTGTGAGAGGGACACCAAGGTATTTGGAGGGAAAGGAGGCTATGGAGAAGCCCAAAATGCAATAAATGTTGTGTTGAGTAATAGGGGGGATGTGGAAGAAGAATATTTGTGATTTCTCAGGGTTGACCTTTGTACCAGAAGCTTCAGAGAAGGAGTCTAGAAAATATTAGAGGCAACGGTCTTGTTGGGCTGAGGGGTATCCCATGATCATGTTGTCATCCACAAATTGTTGATGGGAAGTGGGGGGGAGATTGTGGAGGGGTATACCCTATAGAGTACCTGAATGGATAGAGCTTTTGAGAAGGTGGCCCAACCCTTCAGCCATAATGATGAAAATGAAGGGCGAAAGGGGATCCCCTTGTCTAATACCTCTTGAGGGATTGAAGGTTGGTGAAGGTATACCATTGACCAAGATGGAAAGAAATGGGGAGGTTATGAGGCTCATGATCCATCTTACCCAGGTGTGGCTGAAGCCAAAGGCAAGAAGGACATGTTTAATGTAGTCCCAACTGAGTTTGTAAAAAGCCTTGGATAGATCAATTTTGAGGAGCATACTAGGTTTATTGGAGGATTTGAGGGAATGAATGACCTCATGGGTTAAAATGATTCCATCAAGGATTTTCCATCCTTCTACATAGCCTATTTTTTCCAGGGAGATGATCAGGGGAAGGAGCTTCTTTAGCCTATTAACAATAACTTTGGAAATTATCTTGTAAATGACATTGAAAAGTGCTATAGGCCTGTACTTACTTGGTGTAACAACATTGTCTTATTTTGGTATGAGAGTGAGGAAGGTGGTGTTTAGAGTTGGAAGAAGCCAATGAGTAGTGCGCGATTCCTCAACAACACCCCATACCTCGTCTTTGATGGTTTCCAAAAAGAAGTGAAAGAAGTTGGTGGTGAATCCATCAGGGCCCAGAGCTTTCCCTTCCTTTAGTTGGAAGACTTCTTGTTCCACCTCAACAAGAGTAATGGCTTTGAGAAACATCTAGTTGTGATCTTCCATTAGCAACTTAGATATGTGCTGGGTGATTTTTCCTATTGCCTCATGCCTTTGATGATTAGGTTCTTGAAGAATGTCCTTGAAGTGGTTGCACAACTCCTCCGTGATTCCTCTTGCTTTTCTAGATGCTCTTCATTTTGATTTTTGAGAAATGTGATTCTATTATGCATCTTGTGTTGAATGGTGGAGCGATGGAAAAACTTTGTGTTTCATTCTCCTTCTTTGAACCAACAGATCCTAGATTTTTGTTTCCATAGGATCTCTTCCTGAGTCCTTCTTTCTTCCATCTGAGTTGTTAATATTTTCTCTTGGTCCTCTGAATCAACTGAGTGGCCTTCTGTGATAATAGTTTGTTGAAGCTTCTTCATTTTCTCTTCCATCTCTTTGAATATATTTCCGAAGGTGGATTGGTTCCACTCCTTCAGTTTCCCTTTGAGCGTTTTCAACTTTTTCTGGAACTGATGCATTTTTGTTCCTTGTGGTAGTAAGAGGGAGGACCACCAATTAGAGACCATATCCTTGAACCCTGGATGTATTAGCCAAAAGTGTTCAAAGAAGAATGGTTTAGGCATAGGCATACCTGTTCTTAGCCATTGAAGTTGTATTGGCCAGTGGTCCGAGCCGATGGCTGAGATAATGGTGGCTACTAGATCACCCCCCAGATGTATGAAGTCTTCCGTGATGAGGATTCGGTCTAGTCTGGAAGCAATTTGATGGGTACCTCCTCTTCTATTATTCCAGGTGAAGATGCCATTGGAAGTTTGTAGATCTATGAGGTAGTTGTCTTGGATGAAGTTCTTGAATCCATTGTTATCCATTTCTAGATGCAACCTTCCTCCATTTTTTTCCTCTAGATTTGTTATCATATTGAAATATCCTCCTAACAGCCAAAGTGGTAGTGATCTCTGTTTATTTAGCTCAGCCATGTTTCCAAGAGCTCTGTTTTCTGGTGAAGATTTTGGGGAAAGTATAAATTCTTTAGCAAGCCGTGGATGTCTATTCCAATTGGGTGAAAGTTGGTCTGAATGAAATGCCTATTGGCATGGTAGTTCTCCAGGGAGATGATTTGGGGGTTCCAGATGATTGCCAATCCTCATGAAGCTCCATTGGCATCTACTGCTATTGTTATGAATCCTTTCCATATCTTCTTGAAGATTGTTTCTAGAGTGAAGCTGTAGCATTTGATTGTAGGGTGTTCCTCAGTGATTCTTTTCTTGATTATTCTGTTCTTGGTGGGGTTGTTTAGCCCTCTTATGTTCCATGATGTGATCTTCATTGAGGGTGTTACACAACATTTTTTCATTGTCCCTGCAATCCCCATCTCGCCCATTGGAGGGTCATTTATGTGATCAATAAGCAGTGTCATGCCTTGCAAAGACCATAATTGTATCCCTTTACATGAGAGTAATATTACTTTTGTCAACAATTCCTTGAGCAGAGATTCAAAAACTCTTGTTTTTTCCTTGGCGCGAGTAGTCAGTTATGCCCTCGCACCGAAGAGGAAGATTAACACTGGGCCTCGCGCCAGTTGGCACTCTGTCTCAGTTAGCCACCCACGCCGAGTTGTTTATGGAATGTTTTTTAAAAATAGAGGCAAAGATTCCACTCCAAAAACTTTGAGGATGAGTCATTGGGAGTGGTTGAACTAAATAACCACAGATTCCCTCCTTTAGTTTATGGTTTCCACCTCTTATGGGAACCTCCTAAAGGATAGGCCTCCCTCCCACCTTTATAGGGATCCTAACCTCATGCTTTTCCTCTATAAAAAGAAGCTATCTCTCTTTTCATAAGCTAGATGAACATGGAGAATTGAGTATACTATAGCTAAACTATTGAATATATAGAATAAGAAGGAAATTTGTTGAGAGAGCTTGAGTCCATGCCTTCATCTTGTCTGAATCCCCTGACGAGCATCTGAGACGCGCTTTGGCTGAACCCTGCTGGAGGAGACTGTGACGTCAAGGCATTAGTTGTAACTCTTCCTTCTATCAATACATATACGTGACTATTGTTTGGTTCCCATTTTGTGCTATATGTTTAATGCAATATGCTTAGCCCTCTTTGACTGGCTAGTAGTTATGAATGAGGTTATTATGTTGTATGTTGTTCTTGTTTGTTGTTCTATGTGCAGGTATCTGAGCATGATTGCAGAAGTATTGTGACTTGCCAAGGCAGGAGCGACAGGCCACCACCATTACAGCCACGATGACAGCGTTGGATTCTAGGTAGGTCTATCTATTGTGTCCTCTTTTCATTCAGTAATTAGGAATCAACACTCTAGCATGTCTCTTTGTTTCTAGACCCACTCTAGGGCTAGAGGGATTGTCTTTGTCTGCAGAGAGGATTTACCTGCTTAACAAATTGGCGACTCCACTGGGGAACTCCGCGTGATTTTGTCATTTTTAGCTTGTTTGGGTCAACTCCAGTCATTGATTTGCTTATCTATCTTTTTCTGGTTTTCTTGCTTAGTTTATAACCTCTGTTCAACTCCAGAGTGTCAAGATTGACCTCTGCTCATTAGATTTTGGTTTTTTCCCATAGTTATCAGGCTTGGCAGATTTTCGTTTGAATAATCGCGCCAATTGCCACATGTTGCTTTTGTCGCAATTGCTGCGGATTACAGGCTTACAGTTGCGCTGAATCCTGTAGGATCTGGTTTGACCTCCTTGATGAATATTTTGGTTAGTTGTGCTTGACTCTGGGTTATTTTTTGATGTGTAATTATGCCTTTAGGACTGTTTTGACTACTGTAGACTTGTTTTTCTAAGTCATTTGTCTATTTTCCTATCAGTGTAAATTAGGCCTTTAGGGTTTCTAAGTGTCTTGGTGCACTGAGTTTTCTTTTTGGAAATCAAGTCTCATTGATTGTTGTCAGTCTCATTCTCGGGTCGATTGCACTAAGTTTTCTTGATCCTTTTGAGTGTTTTCTTTGATTGAATGATCATTTCATTTTTCGATTGATTCTTCTCCTTGTTGCTCCAAGCATAGATTACATTGCTTGTTTTGGGTAATTTTGAAAACTTTCTTTTGATTTTGAAGATTGCGGCATTAGTTTGAGTGCTTTCTTGTGATTGTTTTGCATTGATTGAGTCATTCAATTTCATTTTTTACATTTGCAATACTCAAGATAGTGTTTGTTTTCATTTTTCATGTAATTAGTGCATTATGTACTTTTCATTGAAAAAAAAAAAACATATTTTGCATTCTTTCCTTTGCATCGAAAGTGAAAACTTCTTTTGCATAACTAACATTTAATATTCTAGGAAAGATTTTCATTTTCGTTTGATTGTGTTAGATGCATTAGCGGCTTTCTTCGCATACTGTCATTTTTTGCTATTGTTTGAAATATCTCTATCCTTATCGTAACTAGCATTCATTGAATCAAAGATGCATATAGCTTGCATTTAGGAAATTTGAGATCCAAATTCGATAGGGCCTTGAAACTAAAACATAATCCAAGATCAACTTTAAAATTCATTCAATTAACCTAAGGAAGCATTGAAACCTAATGCAACATTTTTAGTGGTCTAGGCTAGAGACGTGTTCCAGCGTCTTAAAACCTAGTAGTCGTCGTTCGCCATCTGGCTTTAGACAGCGCTAGTACAGACTTGTGCTCCCCGTACCGTCGAGTATATAAAGGGAGAACCATCTAGGTTGCAATCCTTTTATCCATAGGAAGCTGAGTCTGCTGCCTTGTAACCGTGATACACCGAACACAGCATTCGGGGAGACTACCTGCACGTACATTAAGTCCTTGGTCATTTCTTTTTCATTTGATCACCAAGGTGTATATGGTAGTTCACGGAAACCTGGTACACCCTCTTTCTTAGACTACCTAAGTAGTCATTTTGATATTTTCATGACTCTTTAAAAAAGAGAAGAGATCGTCGAGCACTTTTCTTTTCACGCTCGTTTAAAATTGAAAGTGACTAGAGTCATCTTTTGACTGTTTCTCAACTATTAAAACATGAAACAACAAAATCTGGTTTCAGTGTCATAAAATTAATCACCTATGATCACACGCCTGCTAAAAGTTTTATTGCTTGGATTGTTGTTATTTTCCTTAGATTTTGATCTTGGAGCCTTCGATTGGTTATTTATTTCCTTCCTTGTTTTGATATATATTCGTGGTGGAGGAACCACCAGTTTCTTCGTCCTCACTGCCTCCTAGTGGTAGTTATTTTCCAGAATTTTCTTTTGAAACCCCTCAATCCACTAGGTCTACTGAGTTTTTGCAGCCTATTATTCCAACTATATCCCCCTAAAGAGCAAGTTGAATTCAATTGGCCTTTGTAATATCCAAAAATAGGGATTGCACAGCAAGCTTGCTAAAATAACACACTTTTGAGAACTAAGTGCATTGAAATGAGTTTGAAGCTCCTGGATCCCTTAGATCAGCTTGTCTAAGATCTAAATCCAAAAGGAGAGCAAAAAAAAATCAAACTAGGTGGGTTAAACAAATCTCCCACAACCTAGTCTAGATGAAAAACACCCAATGAGAGGGGTTGCAACTATATGAAAAGGACTGCTTAAGAAATAACGTAGTTTATCAATTTATAAGCATGAGACCAACATGGAGGTCCATCTTTTATCTATACAACAACAAAATAGATCTACAATGCAACTTATACAATGTATAACAGAAATAGGATGAATATACAAGACAAAAGCCTCAAAATGAGCTACTACAACAACATGAAATGGAAGAATAAGCTTGACAACATTATTTTCATTTCTGAAGTATGCAATAGATTAAAAATCAAATATAGAGCAAATATGTACACAAAATGATAGATCTATTTCAGATCTGTATACAAGATAAGCTCCTTTATACACTCCCCTTGGGGATCTCAGAAAAACATGAACAACGGTGATTAGATCTGAGATCTAAGCCACAGATCTGCAGAAGTATTCAGAAAATTCTGAATCATAACATATGTAGCAGATCAGATCTGAAAAAACATGGACTGGTTGGCCAATCCACGGATCACCATAGTGAAAGGAATAATCCAATCACTAGAGATCTCTCCTCTAGAATGATGCCAAGACACCCTGCAACTCTGCTCTTGCAAATAATGCAATCATGGAAGAGGGACTGCACTGTAGGCTCTGAGAATTCTTTGGCCTACTACCAATGTGTGGATCTGAAGCTCAACAACTAATGCACTCTTCCAAGAGGTTAAAAGACACACTCATTGAGAAGAGGCACTAGTATAATCTAGATCTGAGCAGATATAGTGTTTCCACTTGCTGCAGATTACATGGACATCCAAATCCTAAACAGGACTGCGCTGTAGATGAAATATGTGGCTTGGCCAAATGCCAGATAGTGGACTAAGCAAATAAGACTCCTCCAAGAGCTACTCAAGGAAGGAGGTGGGATTCCAAATCAGGAAAGCCCAATAAGGGATGTCTAAACAGACAATACCTTCAGAAAATAATATCATCAACAGCCTTTTCCTATTGTCCTCCTCCTTATTTATAGGATGAAAGCCTTGCCAAACCCTAAACCACCTCAATGAGTTAGCTTCTTTCACATGTGGAGCCTCCATCTAAAACGGCACTGTGTATTGATGAGGTTCATTGCACCTAGACTGCGCTGTTGATTTGGTCAATGTTGACCCAGTCTCATGATTCAAACCCATTCACACCTATAAGAGTTTATTTACATGGCCCAGATATGTCTCTATTTACATAGGCATTGATTTATTCATTTTTTTAGGAGTTTTACATGTCCTCCTTTATTCATTTATTCATGAAACATAAAATAAAGAAAAAATGCATATTCCTCTTAGTTGAAGCTAAGTAGGAATATTACAACCTTCTTCTAGTGCTTGGTCTGGTTTTGGAGAAGAAGTAGATTTTCCTCCTCTTACGTTGGGCTCACCATTTTTTGTCGCTAATGTACCTCCTAGTCCCTGTAGTCTTTTCGAAGATCTTACGGCGGAGTCAGACATGGATTCATCCAGTCCTGTTGGTAGTGAAGGAATGCCTGTTTCTACAAGAGAATATCAGATTTTTCCTGATGATGTCCCTCATGTTTCTACTTAGTCTTCTCCACCATTAGTGTCACTTCCACTTGGATATAGGTCCTTGAGTCAGATTATGTCTGGTGTTGCATCCATGGCACAATCCAGTACATCAACTCCTCCTCAGAGTTCGGTCCTCCCTTCGTTAGGACTATCACCTTTGACAACTAGTTTGTCGGTTACTATTACATCAGTCCCAGTCCAACCAACTATTTGTGTGGCTTCATCCACACCATTTGTTACCACTAAGTCGTCGGGATATTTTCACACTTGGAGGTATATTTTTCTCAATCCTACGTGGCATGTTAATCCCGATCCTAGTAGATCACAATCTAGTACCACGGAGGCCCCACCTACTTCTAGTGCAGTTTCCACTACCTCGGTGAATCCTGGCGGTCTTACTTTTGAAGAGTATCTGTTGGATGTTCAGCAGCAGAACTCTTAGGGTTCTCAGCAGCTCCAAGCTCCTGGAAATCCTTGATTCCATCACTATGATGTTGTTGGTAATCCCGTCTATTCATTCCCCCATCATTATGATGTATATGGTAATCTTGTCTATTTGCTTCCTATTGATCCTCATCAGGCTATTTATGATCCTTATCAGACTCTTTCTCATCTTGGACCCACCTTACCTGCACAACCCTCTGGCTTTCAAGGACCACCCTCATTGGGACAACCTTTGGCTTAGCAGGGCTTCGCCTCTGGTCCATAGGGACAACCTTATGGTCAACAAGGCCAACCTTCACAAGGTCAACCTTTGGTCCAACATGGTCAACCCTACGGTCCGTCTGATCAACCTCAAAATCAACCAGGACCATCTTATGCTCCTAGGGGGAAAATTTATCTGCTACAGGGACAACCTTTGGCACCACAACCACCGCCACATGTTTCGTATGGCCAAAAATTTGTGCAACAAAGAAAACCCTACGCTCCTCCTTCGGGTCAACCTGGTTATCAGGGACAACCTGGTCCATCACAACCATCGGGCCAACCTTTCCCACAAGGAAAAATCGGTGGCCCTCAATACTCGGTTCAACCAGCTCAACAACCAATTCAACCTTCTCCTCAGCCGATTCAATCGTTTCAGCAGCCGGTTCTACCCGCTTATAGTCAACCAATTTTACTCGCTTAGAAGCTCACTCAACCTGCTCAACGAGGTCCGCTTGCTCAACCACAAGGCACTTATTACCCTCAAGTTCAATATCAACCGGTATATAGTGCACCCCAAGTTTCTTACCCTCATAATCAACTTGTATATCATCAACCTCAAAGCCATGTTTACATTCTGCAACAGATTCTATATGTTGCTCAGTAGGGACCTCAATGGTCTACTTTGAATAAATATCCTGGTCCTCAACCCCAGTATCAACTGAGTTATCCTTCTTCTACTCCCTATGGTTAGAATCCTCTGGGACAGAATGCATGGGGACATAATCCCTCTCGGACTGGGTGGAATGTAAACACGGGTCCATATCAGAGACCTTCGATGACTTTCAATACTCAATTACCATTTCTTTCTACGTTGGAATTACCTGATGTGTCAAAGTTAGTGAACGATCCCATTCTTCATAACCTGTATTGGCCTCCAATTCCAACCAAGATTCCTAATGATTGTCCTAAATTTGAGGGAAAGTCTTGCAAAGACCCCTAAGCGCATGTTATGAATTACCATTTGTGGTGTTCTTCTAACTCTTGGGTTGATGATTCTATTCAGCTCCGTCTTTTCTCGCGAACTCTTACTGGTGCCGCTACAAAGTGGTACGTTGAGCTATCTCGTGGAGTCTTCCAAGACTTAAATTATTTAGCCATGGCATTCCTTATGCATTTCCAATTACCAATCCGTTATGAGACCGGGAAACACCTCCTCACTTCATTGAAACAAGACCGAGCTACTCATATCTTAGATCATATTCATGAGTGGCGACATCGTCGTCGCATGATCAAATTTGAAATTCCTGATCAACTTCTAACTCATTGGTTCACTACCTCCTTTTTCAATCAGATTTCAAAATACATAGCTATGGGGGCATGTGTAACTGAGGAACAAGCCATTGCTTACGCCCAGTACCTTGATCTTGTGTACTCTTAGCTTAGCACATTATATGATATCTTTCTTGATGCACTATGACCTGGAACTTCTAAACGAGCAACGACTCCATCCATCGATGGTATTATTGGTTCTGTGTCTCAGACTTCTCAAAATTATTATTCTTCAAACTCTAGGAAGCCGAAGTCTACTTATTCCAATAGTTTTGCTTCTCAGTCCACCTCGAATTCTAGTAAACCCGCAGAATTTAATGTTGTTCATGCCAATCCGGAAGACAATGCTTCTAAAGGTAAAAAGAAGGGTAAAGGTAAGGCCAAAGTTGATACCCTGAAACAGGATTCTCAGAAACCTCGTGCTGGCGATGGTTCTCAACGCAAGCTGAAGTACCCTTGTTTGATTTGTGATGAAGAGCACTTCACCAAGGACTGTCCTCGACGGTCCAAAGTGAGCCGGTTGCTCAAAGGCACCCAGGGAACTCCGACCGTTCTTAAAGAACCCTTCCCATCTCATCAGACCCAGATGGTAGAGCAACCTTAGTCCTCTGCCCCATTTGGCTCTCAGGTGTTCATGATGAACGGTTCTGCAGCCGTTTCTATTGCTACTTGATCGAAATATTATACCAGATCTCGTTAAGTAGCGGGGAAAGAAATCCCTAATGGTCCTCCTCCTTTGCCAGTTTCTGGTCTTCCTGAGATTGAAAGGCCCAATGATGAATCCTTTATACGGCCACCATCCAAAGGTGTACTTCGCAAGTCTTCTTATAATCCCAACGCTCGTGCCACTCACCATTACAATATTTTTGAGGATTTGTCTCAGGCGCCATCTGCGATGTCCGCGTTAGAAGTACTTCAGAGTTGCCCGTCTCAACGAAAAGATTTGTTATCTGCGATTGGCAGGATTGATCCTATCGATACTAGCCTTCTCGCTTTCGATTTAGATAATTTCATTCCATGACTTCCGCATCAGATTGCGCTTATTATCCAAGTGGTTGTTAACGGTCTCGATATCCATCGAGAAGTTGTGGACGAAGGTGCATCAACCTGTGTCATGTCATCATGGAAAGCTATTGGTTCTCCAGCCCTGAATTCATCACAAAATGCCCCTGAAGCATTTGATGGAAGAGAATCAAAGGCTTTAGGTGTTCTCTCTAGTTTACCAATTAATTTGAAAGGGAAGATAGTCAATGTCGAGGTAGAAGTCATTGATGTTAAACTCGATTATAATCTTCTCCTCGATTGCAGTTGCACTCATGCCATGTTATGTGTTCCATCCACTCTCTTTTGTGTTCTTAAATTTCCGCACGAAGGAAAGATTGTTACTGTTGATCAATTTTCCTTCTTCACCTCTTCTTTCGAGAACAATGTTCCGTACGTGGATAAGATTCCTACTCCCTACGAGAGTGTAGGGTCGGGTATTTTTAAGGATCTTGTGCTCATGGGTATTTTTCCTCTTCTCCACTGAACACTGTTCAGATACATATGATCTCTCGGTCTAATGACCCATGGATTATTGCTTCGCCTGAACGGATCGATTCCTTTGGAGATTTGATGTTGTTGAGTCCGATTGAAATTGACTATTGTGAACTCATTGCGGCTTCGGAAACTCCATCCTCCGATTGTGCTCCTTTGACCATGTCTCTTGACATTTATTCTCAATCCCCCTGGCTTGGCGATTTGGATTTTCCTGATCCTATGAAAGAAGTGTTTCCCTCCGATGAATGTTAGAAATTTACCAGAGAAATAATAAATTTACCGAGAGGAACAAAAAACCATAAAATAGCTAGCAACAAATCATAAACATAAACAAAGATGTTTATCCGGGAAAACCCCCAAATCTAGGGCAAAACCCAACCAATGAAATTTCATTAAGCATTGGCCAAAACCCTGGCCAATCTGGCCAAATGAGCCTTCACCACTCACCTCCAGGCCTACATTACAATGAATTATTCCCAACCCTTTATAGGCTCCACTACATGCAATACCATGGGTTGAAAACCATGGGTGCACAATACCATGTACCCAAAAACCACTACTATTTACCCTAGTCAACATTGACTCTATCCCGAGTCAAGTTTACATAAAAATTCCCCCCTTAAACTTGAATTGGGTTTTCATGACTAAATCCAGCCAAAATTGCTAAGTGAGACAACCCTGCTCACTCTAGCTCTTCCCCCCTCAATTTTTTTTTTTTTTTACACCCAGGTAATTGTTAACTTGACATCCCCCCTATCACCTTGATCTAACCCAGACTTTACTAATGATTACCTAGGGGTACGCATGCCATACTAGGTCTTACAGCAGTATGCCCATTTACATGTAATAAATTAACTCCATTATAATAATAATATTTTTTTTTTGTTTCATTGTTACTGTCTTTGTACATATGAAATCAATTTCCATATAAAAATAACCCATCTAATGGATTACATGGGTCACCAGCCTTTGTAACCGCCAGTCCTCTGGGAGTTCTCTTCAGATACATGGTTCATCAATTAATTAATCCACGTGCACATATCCTCTCTCATTTTGACAGACTTTGCTCTCTTAACGTAGTGAAATTCAATGGCTCTGATACCATTTGTTAGAAATTTACCGGAGAAATAATAAATTTACCGAGAGGAATAAAAAACCATAAAATAGCTAGCAACAAATCATAAACATAAACAAAGATGTTTATCCGGAAAACCCCCAAATTTGGGGCAAAACCCAACCAATGAAATTTCATTAAGCATTGGCCAAAACCCTGGCCAATCCGGCCAAATGAGCCTTCACCACTCACCTCCAGGCCTACATTACAATGAAGTATTCCCAGCCTTTTAAAGGCTCCATTACATGCAATACCATGGGCTGAAAACCATGGGTGCACAATACCATGTGCCCCAAAACCACTACTATTTACCCTAGTCAACATTGACTCTATCCTGAGTCAAGTTTACATAACAATTAATTGTTAGGTAAACTTTACTCGGGATAGAGTCAATGTTGACTAGGGTAAATAGTAGTGGTTTTGGGGCACATGGTATTGTGCACCCATGGTTTTCAGCCCATGGTATTGCATGTAATGGAGCCTATAAAAGGCTGGGAATACTTCATTGTAATGTAGGCCTGGAGGTGAGTGGTGAAGGCTCACTTGGCTGGATTGGTTAGGGTTTTGGTCAATAGTTAATGAAATTTCATTGGTTGGGTTTTGCCCTAGATTTGGGGGTTTTCCCGGATAAACATATTTGTTTATGTTTATGATTTGTTGCTATATATTTTATGGTTTTTTGGTTCCTCTCAGTAAATTTATTATTTCTCTGGTAAATTCTAACAATTAAGCCATCGTGGAAACCATGTCTCTCGAGGATCTTCCGTGGGATGATGGTCATCATCGTTCCTCATTCATGCCGAGCCTCAAGGCCATGTCTACTTGTCTTGAGTGTTTTTCATCTCAAGTTCCTTCTCCTCCGCTTCAAATGTCTGTTCTGACACATGACGTCTTTATGGAAGGTAACTTGAGTACTATTACACAGACGATGCCTATTGACATTTTTGTTAAACTAGGAATCGTCGAAAACATCCATATTGGGGTTACTTGTTCTTCCGATGAAGTCTGAGTTTACACTAGCCTTTTCCGCGAGTTTTTTGATGTATTTGCATGGTCCTGCGAAGAAATGCCTGACAAATATCCTAGTATAGTGGTGCATGAAATACCTACTTACCCTGGTTCGAAACTTGTTCGCCAGTGTCTTCATCCTGTGCACCCTAGAAAATTTGTTGCCATTAAAGGTGAAGTTGAAAAGCTTCTCAGAGCTGGTTTCATTTATCTGATTCCTTTGATAGAATGGGTCTCTAATATTTTTCCTGTAGATAAGAAATAGGAACGATTCGGGTCTGCGTTGATTATCGTGATATCAATCGAGTTTGTCCCAAGGATAATTATCCTACTCCCTTTATCGATCAAATCATTGATGACTGTGATGGGAGTGAGATTTTTTCCCTCATGGACAGTTTTTCTAGTTATAATCAAATTAGCGTTCTCCCGAATGATCAACATAAGACTGCCTTCATTTGTCCTTGGGGTACTTTCGCATATAAGAAACTCCCTTTTGGCTTAAAGCATGTTGGGGCCACAATTCAGTGAGCAATGTTGTATGATTTTCACAATATTCGTCACATTGTTCAGCCTTATCTGGATGACCTTCTAGCTCATTCAGCTAAGCGTATGGACCATCCTGACCATATTTCTTAGATTTTTCTTCGTTGTCAACATTACAACATTTGGCTTAATTCGCACAAGTGTGTCTTCTGTGTTGATTCCGGTAGACTCTTGGGGTTTATCGTGTCCAAAGACGGAATTCGCCTCGATCCTCTCAAGGTTGAAGCTATTATCAATCTCCCCTCTCCCTCCTCATTGCATCAGTTGCAGAGTTTGCAAGGGAAGGCTAATTTTCTACGTTGTTTCATACCTAACTATGCAGAAGTGGCTAAAGGATTCACATGATTATTAAAGCAAGGCGTCCCATTCTGTTGGGATGAGATTTCTTAGAAGTATTTTGAGGCACTTAAGACATTTCTTGTCAATGCTCATCTGTTGCATCCTCCCAACTATCATCATGATTTTTCCCTCTATTTAGCGGCCGCTTTCAGCACGATTTCCATGGTTCTGGTACAAGATGATGATGATGGTAACGAGCATGTTATCTATTACTTGTCTCATAACCTTCTTGATCCTGAGACACGCTATGTACATGTCGAGAAGTTAGCATTAGCTGCAGTTCAAGAAGTTCAACGTTTTTGTCATTATATTCTTTTTCGTACTGTGACTGTGATTTATGATTGCAACCCTATGACCTATATTGTCTCGACAATTGCTGGGGGGGAAATACTCGAAGTGGATTGTCATCCTCCAAGAGTTCTGCTATCACTCTAGTAAATTTTCTATCAGAAATATTTAAAAATTTGTAACTTACTAGAGGTAACCAAGAACCACTTTTAGAATTCAGGATCTAGCCTTCCTGGGTTCCGGAGAGGAATCTCTCCATATGATTTAGCTTTGTTTAGGTAACAGATATTAGGCTAGCTATGAGTATAAAGTAGGGCTTGTTTTGAAAGATTTGGTGGGAATAAAGAGATTTCAAGGTAAACCATAAGGATCTACTAGATCATTGGGCAGTGGAGTCAACTCTCTAGGCAGTCAGAACTAAGAAATAAGGCTTAGAGATGCAAATGTGCTAAGGGAAAGATAGGTGACCTTCTAAGGCTTTGTATAGGCTTGATTTGACGGAGTGGGTGGGATTTGAGCAAAAGGGCACTTAAGAATCCTTAAGCTACAGATAAGAATATTGGAGAAGGGGATCAAACTGGGACCTAGAGCAATTAAGAATTCTATGCTCTGGTTATCAAGCAGAAAACATCAAAATGCCAACAAGTTTAAACATGGAGCTTATTATCACTAATCCTGTTTAATTACTCCTTAATTGATCATTACATAATAGAAACACATAATACGAATGAATGTAAACTTTGAAATAAATACACTGAAAACAGGAAAAGACGACACTTATCTTGTCACCATGAGAATCCTTATGCTATGATGTCCCTAATCTCGTTTCCAGTCTGCTGTTTCGCTAATTGACTCACCGGCTTCAATATGTCCAGCAAAAAGACTATAGTTGTCTTGAGAAATTTTATTCCACCCAAAAATACTTCCAAGAGTGAAGTATTTATACAAATTCTAAACTAAAATATCTTGAAAAAATATCAAGATTAGTTCACAGATCTCTCCAAATGTTTTACATAAATAGAACTTAAGTAAAGGACACTCAAACTAATGCATCTATTTGGCACTATTTTTTATGGATAGGTGATGACAAAGAGGGGAATTTGAATTTGATCCATGATCCAGGTGGATATTGATGGCCACCCGCCTATTCCACTTGGGGCCCCACCATTGTCTCGTTCAATTTTTCAGTTTCGGCACAACTTACTATTTTTAGCATTTTTTCGGGTCCTGAACTTCCGGATCCGTTTTGAGGCCCTAAACGACGTTTTTTGGGCATCGAGCCATCTATCCAATATCATTCTGTTCCAAAATTAATATTCATAGTGAAATTTTTAGTCCTTGAATAGATATTTCTAATGATGTATCATGTGCATCAAACGGAGATAGTATGCCAAAGTTACGTCCCTGGGAAGTTGAAACACCAATTTACCCAAACGAGGCCCATAGTTTTAGCGCTTCATCTCCTAGGGTTAGGTTTTTGGATGTTTAGATTTCTCCATTGTTTCTCAATAATAAATAGGCCCTCAAGCCTCATTGTAACTCAGTTCAGAGGCCTATAGCTGCCACATCTCTTCTCAGAGATAGCTACCAGTGCCATAGCTAGTTTTATTTCCATTATGTCTGTAAGCAAATTTCAGTTCTTTGATATTAATGAAATGAAGTGTTATTTCCGTTGCATCTCTGTATTTATGGTTATGTGTTTATTCTGTTGTGTTCCTGCATAAATCCGGATCAGTGGTATCAGAGCGGTCTGCTTTTTTCTCGATCTTTCTTTGCATGTCCCCAATGAGGTCGAGGTATAAGGAGTTAGGGCTCGATCTGGTGGAACCTTTGCAAGAACAGCCTCGCAAACCCCGACAGATGCCCATGGGGGATGAAAAGAAATATGAGGGAGCAGGAGATCCTATCAAAATATTGCTCGAGGTGGCCCTCGAAAAACAAAGGAACGTGATGATGGATAACTTTGCCCAGATCCTTCAACGACTGCCCACCAGAGGCGCATTTGCATCCAGCAGCCACTCTGGAGGTGCGACTCCTTTTAAGGTACAAGTAAATTTTGAAATTCCCATATTTGAGGGTCAAATAGATGCAAATGCCATAGATATATGGTTGAATCTATTAGAAGGATATTTCTCGGTTCATGACTTTTTCGATAGGGAGAAGATTATTTTTTCACTCCTCAAAGCTGCCCCCCATGTCAAGGACTGGTGGGAAACCCACTGTGAGAAAAAGGATGAGACAAAACCCTCTCTGTTCTTGGCTGTACCCTCCTGGAATTCTTTCTGAGACGCCGTCAAGGAACAATACTATCCCGTGGGGAGCTATGAGGACAAGTACATACAATGGACCACGCTGCTGCAACAAAGGGATCAAGATGTGCATGAGCTGACGAATATGTTCCATACCCTGTGCACCAAGTTGGGTATCAAAGATTTAGAGAAACATCTAGTGCTAAAGTATCACAGTTGTCTGCACAGATACATTCAGGAGGAAATGGAGTTCCTCGACATCTCCTCGCTTGGTATGGCATACCAGTATGCTGCCAAGATTGAGCAGAAACTCAAACAGAAGAAGCGAGACTTTGGATCTGCGAATCAAAAGCAAGGGAAAGGTGCTCCCAAACCATAGAACAAAGGACAGAGCTAAGGCATGGTGACTCAAGACAACCTGTCGAAGCCACAACCAGAGTTCCATAATACCAAAGAAGGACACGGGAAAGTGGTGAGTTCCACGCCGACTCCTCACAACACAAGTGAGTGTGAATAACGATCGGCGGTGAGGCAGAGATGCATGCTTGGTGAGATGCATGTTCCAACTACGAATAAGAAGACGACAAGGGGAATGACAAGGAAACATATTATTGATGTGGAGCCCAATGCCTTTGTTGCCACTACGAAGATCCGAAGGAGGAACGAGAAGATCCGGAGGAGGAGGAACGTCTCTTCCTCCCGAGATGTGGGTAAAGGGCTCACGATGCAATTCATTGTCGACAATGGGAGCCAAAAAGAACCTCATTTCGGCGGTCAGCGGACGCCATGAAGTGGTTGGGCTTGCGAATACACCTTCACCCACATCCATACACCATCGGGGTGGCTTCACCAGGGCCGAGATCTCCGCGTCGGCCCGCAGGTGCCGCCTTCCCTCGCATCAGAAGCCCTTCATGGATGAGGTATTATGTGACATTTATCCTATTGATGTTTCTGATGTATTATTAGGACAACCATACTTGTGGAAGTGTCATGCTGTGTATGAGTCTCAGCCTCGCGCTGGTATTGTTACTTTGGGAAATAGTTGTACGAGTTGTTGTGGAGGTAAATCCCCTGCGGACAGGCGATCCCTCTGGCCTAGGCCAGGGTCTAGCAGCAATCGTTCACGCTATAGTGTAGGTTCTAATTGAAAATAAACCAACTAGCGATGAAGGCTTACCTAGAATCCAACGCTGTCGCTTGTAGAGAAAGTAGCGCTCCCGTTCCTTAGCTCCGGCAGATCACAATCCTCACGATCTCCGTGATCGGACACCTGCACACGCCAGAAACAAAACAAACATAAGCGTAAAATCCAGTGCATACAACTATATGTCAGTCAGAGAAGACATAACTCATGATCATCATCAAGAACAAGAGTGGAACCATAACCAATAGTCACTTATCATTAATTAATCAAAAGAAGAATACAACCATAGCTCTGACACTGAATTCTCCTTCGGAGGGTCGTCAGCAGAACGCGTCTCGATAAAGCCTATCAGGAATGGGACAAACCTCTCTCTTCGGATGTCTCGACAATGATCTCCTTGCTTGGATTTGGCCTTAAGGGAATGGATCAAAGCTCTTGCAGCATTAGGCTATTGGGAACTTGGAGACTAGCTTGCAAAGGAGATGAGCAAGCTTTTATAGATGGCGGAAGGGGAGTTGGGATCCCTATAATCATGGGATTGGCCCTATCCTCAAGGAAGCTTCCATGAGAGGTGGCAAACCACTTCCTCTACATGGAGATCTAGAGCCAAACCTCCCAACTCAAGATAGATACCAGCTTAGGAATTGGTTAGGACGAAACTTTCGCCATTTATTTTTTTAAAACACTCCTTAAAATGGCCGGTGCGGGTGCGACTCTGGGACAGAGCGCCAATTGGCACGCCCTCTTTGGAGGATTTTCCCCCTTGGTGGGAGGGCTGAGCGTGTGCCGCCCGATACGAAGTTGTTTTAGGGTTTTTCAAAGGAGGTATAACTCGAGGGGAAATGAAATCTCTTGTTTAGAGGAATGTCCTTGAAAGTCCTTCGAGTCATGTTGCTACTCACAGGTCATGGAATGAGCCCTCCAATTGTGCAGGATGGGGAATCGCAGGGACGGTGACAAATTGCTATGTAACAAGGATACCAGAGGTACCACCTCCTGCCACTATCTCTTTGGTTACTGCAAAACAATGCAGTAAGCTCATTTCCCAAACCAAGAAATTCGTTTTCCTAATGATCCGCCCCCAGGGCAAGAAGAAGACTATGGCCATGACCTCCACACAGGGCTCCTCTACATGACAACAACAAATGGATAAGGTTGCGGAGGAGTACGGGGACATATTCACCTCACCCAAAGGGGTTCCTCTGCCTTGTCGGAGTCGAAACTGCCCCGATTGATCGACCCGAATACGTAAGCTACTAATGGTGATCTATCGGCGCTGCGATTGCCGGAGAATGATGAAATCAGAGGCGGATTCGAGAGGCATTTGTAGAAGGTCAAATCTGACCAAGTTCATCACTTACCTATTGGGAGCCGATCGTGTTGTTACAGAAGAAGGATGGGACGTGGAGACTCTGTATTGACTATCGGGCGTTGAACAAGATCACTGTCCGGAATAGGTACTCGATCCCACGGATTGATGACCTTATGGACCAAATCAAAGGTGAAAAATATTTCAGCAAGATTGACTTGAAGTCAGGGTATCACCAGGTACCGATTGAACCCTTCGATGTGTAGAAGACTGACTTCAAAGCCAAGGAAGACCTTTTCGAATGGCTGGTCATGCCTTTCAGGTTGACGAATGATCCCACAACCTTCATGAGGATGATAGACGACATCTTGCGGCCATTCACCAACTCATTTGTAGTGGTGTACTTAGATGACATCTTGATCTTTAGCCATACTTGAGAAGAGCACCTTCACCACATCCGACAAGTCCTCCAAACACTGCGGCAACACAAGTTGTGTGCCAATTTGGATAAGTGCACTTTTGGCATGACCCAGGTTCAATATATGGGATACATTATTGATGAAAGGGGGGGGTGCATGTGGATCCGGCAGATCGAGTCATTTGGGATTGGCGGCCCCAACTACTATAATAAGAGCTTGACTTTCTGGGTCTTGCTAATTTCTACCGAAGGTTCGTGTTGGGATTCTCTCATATCACTTGGCCCTTGACTCAAGTCACCAAGCGAGGAGTGAGAGAAAAATTATTTTGGTCGGAACCTCAACAGAAGTCGTTCACATAATTGAAAAATCGCCTCTGTTATGCCCTAGTGCTCAATTTACCAGACTTGCAACAACCATTTGAGATCGAGATAGATGCCTCTGACTATGCTATTGGGGTAGTTATTACTCAACAGGGACATCCAGTGGCATATCACGGTGAGACATTGTCTGACACAGTTCGCAAGTATCCCAATTATGACAAAGAAATGTATCCCATTGTGCAAGCATGGGCAATGGAAGCCCAGTGCAGGAAGGAAACAATCATCCACACGGATCACCAGCCTGTGAGGTTCATACGGACACAAGGGAAGTTGCAGAATGATCGCCATCGGAATTGGTCCTTTGGTCCACTGCTCCTGCTTCAGTTCGAATGAACTTATCAAGTATAGAAAGGGTAGCACCAATAATGTTACTTAGACACCCTTGCCTCAGTGACCACCGATCGTGGTACAGCTTGTTGAAGTCGGTCCTTTCTGACCCTAAATCGAGAGATTATTTCTCTATTTTCATTTCATTGTTTTGGTGTCTCATTCCTCTCGCTCATCTGCATTCCGTTAGGGGCATGCCATTGATTGATGGAAGGGTTTGGTTTTCTTGTTTCCCTCATGTTTGTACTTGCTGGGTTAGTCAAAATTTCTCCAAAATCGTCAAAGTTCAGTTCATGTCATTTACAGTCATAAATTTTTATTTTGGTCAAGAAGAGTCTTTTGTTTTCTGAGTCTAGGGTTTAGTCTTTTGACATGTTCAATAAATGCCCGCAGGCCATGAGGAGGATTTCAATAAGTTTTCAATTCAAAGTTTTTCATCATCAGACATATTTGAGGACATTTCTTGTTCAAAACTCTGTTTTGAATAAGAAATTGTCGCATTCATCTTTGTAATAATCATGTATTTTTCCGTCTTGAAGATTTCAAAGCAGGCTCTGGTTTTCCTTTGCCAAACATCAACGCCAACATCCCTGCAAAAATCAAACAATTTCATCATTTCAAATTCAGAAAGTCAGTGAAAAAGCCAAAAGACAGAGTTTCATTAAATGATAAAGTGCCAAAATAAAAACATTACAAAATGGGTTTGGAGGAAGAAAAAATCAAAGCCATCTCTTGCAAGATATTTCTCAAAGTCATATAAACCATTTGCATCAAGAAACATTCATAAAATCTCATAGCAAAGTCGAATTTTGAGGTTGGAGAGCGAACAACATTTGAAAGAGGCCATGACTGTGTTGAAAGTCTGAGCGCGGCGCACACAAAAGAGGCGCGGCGCATTAGGTCTAATTTTACAGTGTGAATTCCAACTGGCGCAGCGCACCAAACCAACACGCGCGCATTGGGTCGGCGCGCGGCGCGTTGAGCCATCCAGCGCGAAATTCATCAATACTCTGTGATTTTTTAAAATCAAGCAATTTTTCCACTTCAAGTAAGTTTGTTAAAGCCTGCTCAATGATTTTTTACTATGGTGCTGTGGTTTAGAAGCAAAGAGGTTAGTGTTTGAATGGTGAAATATTTAACCCTATATCCACATCCAAATTTGCTCCGAGGGTTAAAGGGAGGTGTTTCAAAACGTGAAATTTGGTGCTTCAATTCTTTTTTCATTGATATGTATACTCTTGCCATTTACTGTCATTGTTGTCACTGCTAGCTTTTCACAATATACACCACAATCCCACAGTCCCATTTTTATTCCTCTATCCCATATCCCTATACCCCTTTGACCCTATGTGTTAAATCCCAAATCCTATCATTTGTTACTACATCCCTCCATTGACAAAATCTTAATTGCCATAACATTCAAAGGCTGGCTTATGTCCTTGATTTCACTTTTATATTCCCATTTCATTGACTCTTGTCCCTAAATTACCCCCCTATCACTATCACCCATTCCCATTACTTATAATCCCCAGATACCCATACAGTCAAACAGTGGTTGTCTTCACATTAAAAACTCACTTGACAGTCCTTTTCCCACTGTGGTATTTCTTATAGCACTTTGATATATATGTGACCATTTGGGCATTGAAACAAATACACCAATTTCTCATTTTCTAATCAACCAAGCACACAGTTGACAAACACATTTCAGCACCATGTCAGAGACAGATTCACCATATGAGCAGGGATACGAGCAGGACAGTGATTCTACAGTAGAACTTAATGTGCCAAGGAGATCTCATAAAAGTGGCAGGCACGTCAGGGAGGAGCCCACTTCTTTGACACAATTGCAGGCTTGACGCTAGCAATGGATTGTTTTCAGCGTCAGTCATGTTTCCATTATTGCGAGGTGATTTCCCGAACTCAGCATCATCATGAGTTAGCCCGCCTATTTGTCCTACATTTGCATAATGGTCATGTAAATCTTGCTGGAATGAACTTCATTTTGACACCAGAGACTATTTTTTAGGCGACTGGGATACCAAACATCGGTGAAGAATGAAACAAGCGACAGCAGTTGGATAGAGCTTATTATGAGCCTTACATCAGACCTGGATATTTGAGGAAGTTGAGCAGGGTTTTTCCATTCCGCTTTCTAAAGGAGGAGTATGCACCATTGATGAAACTGATCATTAGATACTTCAGTTGTGAAGGGCGCTTTTCACGCTTGTATGCGTATCATATCCGACTGTTGATGCATTTCACGAGAGTGCGGTTGATGAGAATTCCATATTTCATGTACCGTAACATAGAACGGATGACGGTCCTTGTGCAGAAGAAGACCCCAGCGCAGCAGCATAACAGCATTTACCATTACGCGCTCATCAATATCATGGTGGCACATCAGCTCGCACAGCAGGGCATCACATGGGATGAGTTCATTTCTCGTGACTTCTTTGCAGTGCCACAGCCTCCTCTCGAGATAGTTCACGATGAGGGAGAGTCTTCACACCAGTTTCATGTTCCTGAGATTGAGCCCATTAGTGCGCCAGTGGCAGTTACATATCAGAGAGGCGCCAGAGCCTTATTTGCAGCAGCACGACGAGTACTATCTCCACCAGGGGTGGAAGGCGTCTCGTTGACTTCATCAGCAGTGCGAGTACTATCTCCACATGGTGTGGAAGGGGTCTCACCTTCTGCATCAACACAGGTATAGGTTCAGGATAGAGGTAAGAGGCCTATGCACGATGAGGGCCCCTCGAGAGGCCAGGATACTGATTTTGTTTTGATCGATGTTGATGCGAGCTCTCCTAGCTCGAAACTGAAAGAGATCATCCTAGAACAAAAGGCTGAGGTTGAAAATTTGACCGTGAAGTTGCAGAGAGCTCAGTGGGTTATACATTATTTGGATCAGCGAAATAAAAAGCTGGAAGATCAGCACACACTCATTGAGTTGCGGCGAATCCGTGAAGACCGTGCATTAGCTCGGAAGAGACCAGGTGACATGACACCGGTTGAGCGAGAGACTTGCCTCACACACGTCAACATTAATTTGGAGAAGCTCTTGGAAAAGGCCAATAGGGACAAGGATATTCTCCGACACATGAAGACTCACTATTGGGCCCGTACACACGTTTGCAGAGCAAAAATGAAGATCCTGAAAGCAAGGTTGAGAAAGGCACGAAAACGTCGAAAGAGGCCGGATCCACTCTGAATCTTGGCCGAAGATTCCTTGGCTGAGCATGAGACATGATGGGAGACCTTCACTCCAAATTTCAACAAATTTGGAGAATTTTTTTTCATTTTTGAAAATTTTGGTTGCAAAACAGGTTTTTCCGCCCGACGCGTCGCGCCACCCGACGCGCGCTTATGATTGGGACACCTTCTGGAGGAAAACTTGACATTTTTGGATTTTTAATGGTAATTTATACATACTCAGGAATGGATGAATCATTTCATCAAATTTTGGGTGGTCTTAAGGGCCAAAAACACCATGAAAATCACCTCTCTACCACCTTTTGCACCAGTAGGAAGTACTTTTGGGAAATTGAAGTTTTGGAGGGGCAAATGAGCTCCAAATTGAAAAATTCCACTTGTTTTGGATAGCAGACATCCATGGATTTCCAACGAGCTATCATGAGCTCTATTTTGACTTCAAGAAGTGCTCCAAAAATAGGTCCAAATTAGCACGGCGCATAGAGGAATTCAGCCTATTTTTCACCTTCCAGTTCAGGAATTCGGCCAGTTTTGACTAGTTTTACTTTTTCATGAGAGGATTGATCTATCTTGATGTAATTTGGTAATCATGATGTAATTTTGGCATGTATTTACTTGTTCTAGATGATTCATTCACTAAAAAGTGAAAATCAAGTGAATGGATTAGTTTCCTAGCTTATAGAGGCAAGTTGGTTGGCTGCCTAGATTTTAGCTCCATGTTTAGAATTGGTTCAAACTGCTCCTAGAAGCATGAGCTCGACCCCTAGAGGCATGGGAAGGGGTTATAATTGTCTATATATTGTATTTTCTGAGACATTTTTAGGGTTAGATACTTGGGAAAAGTTTGGCACCTCATTGTACATACATTTTCAGTTTTTGGCAAAGGAAAGATCAGAGTTTTGCAGCACTTGTTGGGATCCTTGTGGCTTCTGAGTTTTGATGATGTTTCTTCTCATGTTATTGTAAGTTTCATTAATGTTATATGTATGCCATCTTTCTCTATTTTTCTTAACTAAACAAATGATTATTTAAGGTAGAATTCATTGATTTGCTGGTGCTCTGCCTTAGACTTTTGTTTAATTTTACATGTTTTCGTCAGTTTGAAGAGGATCCTTGTACACTCTTGCCCTCTTCAGCTCCTTAGCAGTATTTTCCATCCATTCACTCGATCTAAAAACATCAAAGCCATTGCCTACCCTTCCCCAACTTGAACTCTGCAAGATTTGGCCTCATCCCCAAGCCCAAAATTGTTTTTTTCCCTTTTTTCAACAAAAAACCCCTAAAAATCAAAATAAAACCATCCTATTTGTTTATCTAGCCTAAGATCAGTTGTTTTTATCATCATCTCAAGCCCCTTTGAATATTTTCATTGAGATTGACCCGGAGAGAGCCCTCTGCTGTCCTCGTAGGGCTAGCTACGAGGCTGAGCGTGGTTTGGTGTTGTCCTTCTTCTGCCTTATTTCAGCCTGAGGTGGATTTGGGAACTAACATAGTGGCGACCATACTGGGGATGAAAATGGTCTAGCTTGTGAATGTGACATTCGACTTGTAGATTGTCTTGCCCCAGTACATGTAATCAAGTTTAGATCTGATGGTTGATGGTGGACAACAATCAGACATCAGAAGGCTGAAATCATCCACCTGGCGACTTCATTCACTGAAAAATCCAGAGACCAATGCTTTATGGTGACTCCACTGCAGGAAGATTAGAAGTTTTAAGATTGTCAAGATGGACCGAATTGCAAGAAGATATGCTCCCATGAGCCGAGATCACATCCCCGGTTTTCCAAATAAAATTCCCAAGGTGGATTGGCTTCAGAATTTGCCTATGTTCAGAAATGTGGAAGGTAATGATGCTTCTCTTCATCTGGTGAAATTTCACATTCATGTGCATAAATTAAAGATCAATTTTCCTGAAGACTGTTTCATGAAAATGTTTATGGCTACTCTGGAAGATGAAGCCCGATCTTGGTATGAAATTTTGCCACCTGCTTCTATTTATTGTCTTAAGGATTTTCTTACCATGTTTTTTGAAAAGTATAGAGACTCTTATCCATCCTTGATTTTAGTTCAAAACTGTTGTAGCCATGTTCATAGTTTTATTGAAAATCTGTAGAATTTTTATGGTGATAATGAATTGATGGATGGAGAAATCATGGAAGCTCTGTACGAGAATCCATTTCAGCAACATGAAGAGAACCTAGAGGATACCCATCAAGATGCTCAGGAAATTTTGCAGCAGAATCAAGATCTTGGTACAATGGAAAATGATGAAACAGAAAGTTTTGTTTCAGATCTGTCCATAGAAGAAGACAGCATGCAAGGAATTCATGTTTCAATTTCAGAATGTGATGTAGTCAAGTCAGCTATTTCAGATTCAGATTCAGATCGTGATGACCAAGAATACCTTGTGCTGAATCCCGTAAAGGAGAACTCTGCTGTTGACATCATCTGGAATGCAGAAGACAGAGTTATGGATCCAAATGTTCTCAGTTCATTAGAACACAGCCTTCATGAAGAGGTAATCCAGTAAGTTTATGCAAAACAAGATGAGATATTCGTTCAAGTAAGTGAAGAAGTTCCTTTGGACGAATCTTTAGTAGATGATAGAAATATCATTTTTGGGTTTCAAAAATTATCTGAAGTTTATTTTCTTATGATTGATGAATGTAATGAGAATCTGGCTGTCATATCATATGAAGATAACTTACAATATATTCAGACTACAGACAATCAGATCATTTAGGATTCTCTTTCAGATTCTTCTTCCTATGTTTCTTATTTTGAAATGTTTTTCCAAGAGGAGATCGGCTCATCCATTTATTCAGAATGTTTTGAAGACCAGGAACATATGTTTACTGAAGTAAATTATGAAGAAAGATCAGAATCAAAATAAAACGACACCTTGTTTCCTCAGCAGGAGGTAAATCTTCATGTTTTTCAGGATCCACTGGAAAATCTGTTACAGTCAGCAGTGAAGGTGATTATTGCAGTATTCAGTGATGAAGGAGATCGTGGTCAACTATGTTTTTTGATGACCAGTTACCAGTATTTATTGTTGACCAGGAGATCTGATCAGGAGAATCAGTCAAGAAACCATCTGCTTGATTGGTTACATTGGAAAGCCCATTATACATGATTGTATATATTTCATCAATATGCAGGTGGTTTTCATCATGATTTCAAATCTTGACGGACTGCTGCCTTTTTTTGTTCAAAAATCTTTGTAAATTCTTGTCTTAAGTCAATCATGAGTCATTTGTGTTTGGTTTGTTAGAGTCAAGTTTTTTCATTCATTTTAGTTTCGAAAGTCAGTCAGTTTGAGTCGAATTTTCAGTCAATAAATCAGTTAACAGTCTTGTGTCGATTTGTCAAAATAATAGATGCCATAGCCCAATGGATATAGGCACTGTCTGCTCTCCCAAATATCTGTTGTTCTTGGCACCTCCAGGGAGCTACCATCCCCATTGGAGCCAATGTTAGAGTCGGTCTTGTCAGTCCTCCGTCAGAGATCAAAAACTTTTTTCACATTTCATTTTTATGTGTCTCGCTCATTTCACTTATCTGCATTCTGTTAGGGGCATGCCATTGACTGACGGAAGGGTTTGGTTTTTTTGTTTCCCTCATGTTTGTACCTGCTGGGCTAGTCAAAATTTATCAAAATTCATTAAAATTGATGTTTGTCATTTACAGTCCTGTTCTAAATATCTTGGTCAGAAAAGAGTTATTTAAGGTTCTTAGGTCTTTTAGGTCTAGGGGTCGGTCTTCAAATGCCCACAGGCCATGAGGATGTCTTCAGTAAGTTTTTGTTTTAGGATTTTCATCGTCAATAATGCCTGAAAACAATTCTTCTTCAAAACTCTGTTTTGAAGAATAAATCATTAAGTTTGTTTTTAAATATGTGATTTTTCAAAAGTTTTCAGTCATGAAACTTTCAGCGCCACCTTGATCCACTGCCAAATCATCCCTGCAAGCAGGCAAAGAGTTTCATCATTCAAAAAATCAAAAAAGAAAATTGCAGAACAAATTTTGTTTTAAAATTGAAAAGTGCCAAAGTTCTACAATTCTACAAAAGTGGGACATTGTAAGACAAAATTCAAACCCGTGCCATTACAAGATATTTTTCCACCATTTAAATATCATTTTCACATTAAAGATAAGAGCAAAGTCAAGATTGAAGTTTGACAGAGCGAAGTTGTAAATTTGGAGGCAGTTTGTCTGAGTTAATTTGAGCGCGGCGCACCCACAAAAGCGCGGCGCATAGAGCCAGATCCCACTGTGTTAATTTGTAAGAGCACTTCGCACCCACACAAACGTGACGCACTCAACCAATTAGCCCAAAAACTTCCAAAACTACCTCCAATCGCCCAAGAATGCATGGATTCGCATTATTCCAACTGGGCAATCTTCATCAATATGTTTGGAGTCACCCGATCAAACAAACATTTATGTCATTAAAGAAAAATTTGCTCCCTTCAAAGAACTTGAAGAGAGGCTTAGCATGGTATCCGGTTCTTTATTTTCTTCACCTTCTAAATTGTGCCAATTATAAGTTCTCCCGAAGGTTTAAAGTTTCCTTTTGAAATACTGTTCCAAGTAAATTTGCTTGTTTAGTGTGGCATACTTAATGGACCGAGCCTTAATAAGAAATTCTTCAGTTTGCTAATTTAGCAGATTTTTCTCTGGATAATGGCCTGATGTATGTGCGTCGAGTACAAGGAACTCCATCCAAAGTGTACTTCTTTGGACCTGAAATCGATGTTTCTAAACGTGTCACAAGGGAGTATGCAGAGTACATCGATGACTTCCTCCGTGTTTGTTTTGTTGATGAAAATTGGAACAGACTTTTCTCCATTGTTTTGTCTCAGCGACTGCCTAATGGTCAAGAAATACATGCATAGTTTTGAATGAAGGAATTGTGATAGGGAGTAAAAAGTTTGAGTTTCTCGCTTTCTCAACTAGCCAGCTACGGGAAAGCTCAGTTTGGATGTTCGCTTCAAATGACAGAGTTAGTGCAGAAAGTGCAAGGAACATTTTCTATAATGTAGACAACGGTGATGTATAATGGTTGGCATTATCAGTCTTGTGGGTGCTCTTGTTGTAGGAGGCCAGCTACAATTCTCAACTACCACCACGTCTACTTCTATGCCCAGTCTGTATTTTGGAAGTGGGCAGTCCGAAAAATTAATCATGCATCTACAGTTAATAATTCTTTTCTCTTAAAAAACATTTCAGGCAGCACCACAGAGATTGATGACTGACACTGTCTACGCAGCTTTCTTAGGAGTTGTGATGAATACCTTTTCCTCAGAAGATAGCTTAAATCTCTATGATTCAGGCCACTGGTTTGAGCATATTCAACTTCTGTTGGTTCTTCTTCGTTCGCTTCCTTATGCTTCAAGGTCCCTACAAATTCGAGCGATACGGGATGTTTTATTCTTGGCTTGTAGCCATCCGGAGAATAGAACACTGACTTCTATGCCGGAAAGGCCTGAATAACTCTTGGAGATTCTTATTTAAACTTTGGGATTGGCATAAATAAAGTACAAAATGCTATTGGTATTGGGGAGATACCAATTGCTTTTGTGGTCAAAATCTTCGGTCAAAGTTACTTTTATTAAAATTGGTTTTATTCAAATGGCAAAGGGAAGGTGAAAATTCAAAGCCAAATTAAACGAAGAGTATCTACAGCAGCAGAAAAATAGCTTGGACTGCCTATGTTTGTCTTCAGTTACGAGATCTACGCTACAGGTGTTGCCTCCTCGTGAGTTATCAAACAGATTTCAAGTGTAACGTAACTTTTGAAGATTATTTGACTTTTGTTCTCTATCTTTAGTTTTCAGTTCTTGAGCTTTTGTAACAGCTCCTCTGTCTGTTGATCCATATTCTGACAAATTGGTCCTATTTATTGTATTGTAAATCATTTGTAAAGGGGGGCGGAGTTCTGGAAAACATGTGACAAGAAAAACATTGAGCTTCACTGTACAGCTTTGGCAGAGAAATAATAAAATGATACAGCTCTGATTCATGAGATTCTTGTGGTGTGAGTTTAGCAAATGTATTTTCTTTCTGTTTCATATGTATTCCGTTATGTTTCACAGTTCATTAAAAATCATTTCCAGTTGAATGCTTTTAAGTAAGAAAGGTAGAATTCAATTTACTGCTCTGCCTTGGGAAAGTGTTCACGTTCTATGTTTTCTTCTGTTGAAAAGGATTCATGTATTTATGCCCTTTTCACCCTCTTAGCAATATTTTCACTTCATATTATTTCAAATCTAATTGCTAGACTTTCTGCATGTCTTGCCTCACGAAATAATCTGTGTCTTTGATTTAACTTCTCTGCTAATGTTGTTCCTTGGTCCCATACAGCCCAGAAAACCCAGCCTAAAAATCAAAACACTTCTTTCATATCCATTTACTAGCCTAAAATCAGTAGCCATTATAGGTCATCTCAAGCCCCATTGGAATCTTTGCTGAGTTGACCCGGAGAGAGCCCTCTCCTGTCCTCGTAGGGCTAGCTACGAGACTGAGCGTGGTTTGGTGTTGTCCTTTTTCTGCCTTATTTCAGCCTCAGGTGGATTTGGGAACTAACAGATGAATTGGATGATCTTAATGCATCGGTCACCTTGGGGGAAGTGGAAGGGGTTCTGAAATGGTTTAAGAAGGACAAGAGCCTGCGGCCAGATGGCTGGCCCATTGAATTCTATCTCACCTTCTTTGAATTCATGGAAAAGACCTTCTCTAATTTATTGAAGCAAATCAGACCTCCAATCAAGTCTATGATGGTTTCAATGCTACATTCATTGCTCTCATTCCCAAGACTGAAAATCCCCAATCCTTCAATGAATACCGTCCTATATCCCTCTGCAATTGTATTTACAAGATTATCTCCAAGATAATTGCAAATCGTATCAAACCTATAATGTCTCAGCACATAGCCAAGGAAAAATTTGCCTTCCTCAATCAGAGACAAAGTCATGAAGCGATTGGTACATCACAGGAAGTTCTGCATTCCATCAAGCTCAAGAGTCTCAGGAGCACCATTCTCAAAATTGATCTAGCTAAGGCATTTGATTGCGCCAATTGGAGTTACCTACAATTCATCCTGATTCATATTGGCTTCCCCCACTCTTTCACTAATTGGATTATGGGATGTATTACTAATGCATCTTTCAACATTCTTATCAATGGTGCATCATATGATTTATTCCATGCAAGTAGAGGACTTCGGTAAGGTTTCCCACTCTCCCCCTTACTCTTTTTATTAATTATGGAAGGGATTTCAATCCTTTTGGAAAATTAAAAAGCAGAAGGATCTATTAAAGGAGTCAAATTATCATATTTCACTCAACTGACTCATCTGCTATTTGTGGATGATGTCCTCATTTTTCTTGATGGTACTTTCCACAATAACAATTGTTTCTTGAATTTACTGAATATTTTCTGCAAAGCAACAGGTATGGACCCAAATCACAGTAAAACTACTATTATTATGGTTCATTTTTTCTTCTCTTGAATGCAGACATGCCCTTAGTCTCTTTCATTTTGAGCGTAAGGAATTGGTAGATGGTATCAATTACCTTGGCTTTCACTTGAAACCAAATGACTATCTCATAAATGATTGACACTATTTAATTAATAAGGTGGAGTGAAGAGTCAACATCTGGCAGCAAAGATGGCTCTCAAAAGCAGGAAGACTAGTGCTCATAAAATATGTCCTGGAATCCATCTCGGTGTATTTGATGGCTTTGTCCTGGATCCCCAAAGGTGTGACAGCCAAGATTCAGCAAATTTTCCAAAGGTTCCTTTGAAGGGGTAAGCAGGATGACGGGAATTATGCTTGGATCGATTGGAAGATGATTGCAAAACCTAAAGGTTGGGGGGGTGGGGGATCAAAGACCTCAACCTTTTTTCCATGGCTTTGTCCGCAAAAATGGGATGGCACCTAAATACTACAAGGATTTTTTGGCAAGAGGTCAATTATTACAAGTACATTGCTCCTCATACCACAATGGAGTGGATCTGAGGACAAATTCAAAATTATCCTCGATAATCCATCATATGGAGGGCCATTACCATATCTATTCACATCATTAAAAAAGGGCTTACCTGGAGAATCGAAATAGGATAACAAGTTAAGATCGGAATGGACGCATGCTCAGGGTGTGGACGGTCCTATCAGTTAATATTGGGTGTCAGAAAACATCTGAATCATGCTGGATTTCACTACATCTCACAAATTGTCGACACACTCAATTCCAATTGGACTTCAGAGGCCTGGAAATCAGATCATGAATTATTTATCCTAGACAACTGGAAGCCGATCTGGAACCCATATCTTAGATCTCTTTGGACTACCAACATTAGGATCACTAGCAGGAGGATGAAATCTTGTGGGCCATCTCTCCCACAGGTCGATACACACCAAAGAAGGGGTATTTCTCACTGAGGGGGTTATAGGAACCACAGATCAAATAATGGTGGTGGAAACATCTATGGAAATTAAAGGCTCCTCTTAAAGCTAGACTCTTCATGTGGTGTATCCTCTCAAATTTCACACCAACGGAGGACAAGCTCATCAAGAGGGAAACACATGAACCATCCAAATGTAGCTTATGCAATCTTCAAGTTGAGGATGTGGATCATCTCTTTCTCAATTGTCTAGCTCGCAAACACATATAGCATATCACGATGCAGTCTTTAGGATCCTCCTTGCATTGGCATGTCATCTCGGTCCCCGATGCCTGGACTAATTGGTGGCATGCAGTAAGCTGCCCACAAGAGTGCAATATTCCCCTACTGATTGCATGGGGAACTTGGTTGGCTCGCAATCATGCAATATTTCTAGGCACAGCAGCGGACTTGACCAATATCAGTAACAACATTGTCTCCATCTATCATCTCATCCCAAGCGATGCTCCAATAGCACAGAACAAAATCCTACAACCTGAAATTATTTACAGAACCATCCCGTGGGAATATTTTGATGGGGCATCAAACGCAATTGGCTGTGGTGGGGGTGTCATTCTTCATAAAACTGATTTTCACTGCTACAAACTCAAAATGGTACTTGGCCTAGGAACCAACAACTATGCAGAGCTCAACAACCTCAGACTCCTCCTCATTTTTTCCCGAGAGAAAAGTTGCAACGGGATTCAGATTTTTGGGGATTCAAAAATTATTATCAACTGGATTAACAATGTTTCTCATTGTCATGTCCATACTCTTAGATCATTGTTGGATGAAGTAATGGCTCTTAAAGTTTATTTTGACTTCATATTTGTTACTCACATTTATAGGTGTAGGAATCAAGTGGCTGACAAATTATCCAAAGAAGCATCGCAACTAGCATGGGGTCGATGACACATTTTTTAACAGGATGGCCAGCAAGAATGTCAGTATTATCAAAGACCCTTTATTGAGGACATGGAGGGTCTAGGGGCAGTCTAGGCAGACTGCACATTTTTGAAAAAAAATGGCCTCGATGCATATATTTTTGTATTATTGTAGATATATTTTGTTTTACATGTATTTACTATTTTTACAAGACACTTATGTTAAACGGTGATATATGACTCTCTATATTTTTTTGTATTTACATGATCTATTCATAGATGATTATGTTGATCATACAGCATGTAATTTTTCTTATACATAATGAAAAATTATGATTTCTTTCCTTGGAAAAAAATATTCTTACACCTAGTAATTAAATTTAATCTAAATTTATAGGGAACAAACCAAGAGCTACTAAAATTTGTTGCCACTAATAAAATATGAGTTAAGTGTTGAATTGATCCAGGTGCATATTCGTGGCCACCCACCTATTCCATTTGGACCCGCACTATTAGTTCTTTCAATTTTCACTTTCAGCACAACTTACTATTTTTAGCAGGTTGTCAGTTCCTGAACTTTCGGAGCAGTTTGGAGGCCCTAATGAGCCACGTGGATATTGGTGGACACCCACCTATTCCATTTGACCCCCACTATCGGTTCTTTCATTTTTTCAGTTTCAGCGCAACTTACTATTTTTAGCATTTTGGGTCCTAAACTTCCGGAGCCATTTTGAGGTCCTAAACGAATTTTTTTCAGAAAACCGAGAGAAACATGGGTCCATGGACCGATGTTTCTCACACCAAAATTTTTACTCCTCAGATACATCTTTCTAACGAGGCATGATATGCGTCAAACAGAGATCATATGCCAAAGTTATGTCCCAGGGAAGTTGAAACACCAATTTACCCAAACGGGGCCCATAGTTTTGGCGCTTCATCTCCTACGGTTAGTTTTTGGATGTTTAAGGTTTTGCATTATTTCTCAACAATAAATAGGCCTTCAAGCCTCATTGTAACACAGTTCAGAGGCAGGTAGCCACCACATCTCTTCTCAGAGATACACTACCAGTGCCCTAGCTAGTTTATTTCCATTATGTCTGTAACCATATTTCTGTTATTTGATATTAATGAAATGAAAGATTATTTCCGCTGCATCTCTATGTTTATGTTTATTTCTGTGTATTATTGTGTTCCTTCATAAATCTGGATCAGTGGTATCAGAGGGTCTGCTCTTTCTCTTTTTTTCTTTGCATGTCCCCAACGCGATCAGGGTATAAGGAGTTAGGGCTCGATCTAGTGGAACCATTACAAGATCAGCCTCGCAAACCCTGACGACCTCCTATGGCGAAAGAAAATAAAGATGAGGGAGAAATATATCGTATTAAAATATTTCTCGAGGAGGCCCTCGAGAAACAAAGGAACGTGATGATGGATAACTTTGCTCAGATCCTTCAACGACTACCCACCTACAGCACATCTACATCCAAAAACCACTCTGGAGGCGCCAATCCCTTCAAGGTACAGGAAAACTTTGACATTCCTGTATTTGAAGGCCAAATAGATGCAAACGCCATAGATAAATGGTTGAATTTGCTAGAAGGGTATTTCTCGGTCCATGATTTCTCCCACAGAGAAAAGATTATTTTTTCACTCCTCAAAGCCGCCCCCCATGTCAAAGACTAGTGGGAAACCTACTATGAGAAGAAGGACGAGGGGGAACCCTCTCTTTTCTCTACCACACCCACTTGGAATTCATTCCTAGACAGCATCAAGGAACAATATTACCCCGTTGGGAGCTATGAGGACAATTACATCCAATGGACCACGCTGCAACAGCAAAGGGATCAAGATGTGCACGAACTGACGAATTTGTTCCATACCCTGGGCACAAATTTGGGTATTAAAGATCCAGAGAGAAATTTGGTGCTCAAGTACTGCATCTCTCTGCACAAACGCATTCATGAGGAAATGGATTTCCTCGACATTACTCGCTTGGCACGTCATATTGCTATGCTGCCAAGATTGCGCAGAAATTTAAGCAAAAGAAGAGAGACTTTGGATCTGTGAATCTGAAGCCAGGAAAAGGAACCCCCAAACCATAGAATAGGAGGCAGAGCCAAAGTAGGGTGACTCAGAACAACACCACAAATCAAAATAAGGACACAGGGATGTAGTGTGAATTTCATAACAGCCCCACTCACAGCACAAACAAGTGTCGTGCCAAACAACCACTGGTGGCCGAATTGAAGGCACCCAAATCATATGCATATTCTAATGCTGAGCCAGAACCTGACAAGGGAGATGAAAAAGGGAAGAAGAGCATTGATGTGGACCCCAGTGCCATTGTTGCCACCACCAAGCTCCAGAGGGAGGACCCTGAGGAACCAGAGGAGGGGGAGCGTCTCTTCCATTCGCAGATGTGGGTGAAGGGTTCTCCACTGCAATTTCTTGTCTATAGCGGAAGAAAAAATAACCTCATTTTAGCATAGGTTGTGAAGCGTCTTAGCCTACCAACCATAGCACACCCATAGTCATATACCATCAAGTGGCTTCACCCAGGGAGAGATCTCCACATTCGCCAGCAGTGTCGCCTTCCATACAACATCAAGCCATTCACGGATGAGGAATTGTGTGATGTTGCTATTCTTGATGTAGTTGATGTATTATTGGGCCAACCATACTTGTGGAGGTGACATGCTATGTAAGAATCTAGGCCTCATGTTTTCATTATTACTTTGGGAAATAACTTGTACAGGATACCGGAGGTAGTACTGCCTCCTTCCATCTCTTTGACTATTGAAAAACCACGCAGTAAGATTGTTTCCCAAACAGGGAAATTTATTTGCATTACCATTCGCCCACAAGGAAAGAAGAATATTGTGGCCACAACCTTAAAATAGGCTCCCCTGCACAGCAACAGCATATGGACAAAGGCGTGGAGGAATATGAAGACATTTTCTCCTCACCCAGAGAGGTTCCTCTACACTGTCCGAAAAAGCACTCCATTGGTTTGACCCTCAATGCATCGCCGCTTGATATTTCCATAATTCATTCAATTACACAGATAGAATGCACACATGTACTGTCTGAGGAAACCAAATTTATTAAACGCATCTAGCATGTCCGCCAGAAGGTCCACAACATCCTGGACAAATCTAATAGCAAGTTTAGCAAAATTTTCCTCTCATGGAGGAACTTAATGCAATGGTGACCATTTCTTCCTAAGGAGGGAGGAATGATCTAGGTGGATATTCGTGACCACCCACCTATTCCATTTGGACTAGCACCATCAGTTCTTTCAATTTTTCACTTTCAGCACCACTTACTATTTTTAGTAGGTAGTCGGTTCCTGAACTTTCGGAGCCATTTGGAGGCCCTAATGAGCCACATGGATATTGGTGGCCACCCACCTATTCCATTTGAACCCCCACCATCGGTTCTTTTAGTTTTTCAGTTTCAGCACAAATTACTATTTTTAGCAATTTTTTCGGTCCTGAACTTCTGAAGCCGTTTTGAGACCCTAAACAACATTTTTTGGGAAAATCGGGAGCAACATGGTCTCATGGACCGATGTTGCTCACACCAAAATTTTTAATCCTTAGACAGATTTTTCTAATGAGATATGATGCCAAAGTTACATCCCCGGGAAGTTGGAACACCAATTTACCCAAACTGGGCCCATAGTTTTGGCGGTTCATCTCCTGCGGTTCGGTTTTTGGATGTTTATGGTTTTAGATTATTTCTCAACAATAAATAGGCCTTCAAGCCTCATTGTAAAAAAATTCAGAGGCTTGTAGCCGCCACATCTCTTCTCAGAGATACACTACCAGCACCTTAGCTAGTTTATTTCCATTATGTCTGTAAGCATATTTCTGTTATTTGATATTAATGAAATGAAAGATTATTTTCATTGCATCTCTGTGCTTTTGTCTATTTTTGTGTATTATTGCATTCCTGCATAAATATGGATCAGTGGCATCAGAGGTTCTAATATTTCTCTATTTTTCTTTGCATGTCCCCAACACGGTCAGGGTATAAGGAGTTAGGGCTCGATCTAGTTGAATCGTTGCAAGATCTGCCTCGCAAACCCCGACGACCTCCCATGGTGGAAGAAAATAAAGAAGAGGGAGTATGAGATCCTATAAAAATATTGCTCGAGGTGGCCGTCGAGAAACAAGGGAATGCAATGATGGATAACTTTTCTCAGATCCTTCAACGACTACCCACCTACGGTGCATCTACATCCAAAAACCACTCTGGAGGCGCTACTCCCTTTAAGGTACATGTATACTTTGACATTCCTGTATTTGAAGGCCAAATAGATGCAGACATCGTAGATAAATTTTTGAATTTGCTAGAAGGGTATTTCTTGGTCCATGATTTCTCCGATGGAGAAAAGATTATTTTTGCACTCCTCAAAGCCGCCCCTCGTGTCAAATACTGGTGGGAAACCTATTGTGAGCAGAAGGATCAGGGGGAACCCTCTCTTTTCTTGACCACACCCACTTGGAATTTGTTCTGAGATGGCATCAAGGAACAATATTATGCCATGGGGAGCTATGATGACAAGTACATCCAATGGACCACGCTGCGACATGAAAGGGATCAATATCCGCACGAACTGACGAATTTTTTCTATACCTTGCGCACAAAGCTGGGTATTAAAGACTCAGAGAGACATTTGGTGCTCAAGTACCGTATTTTTATACACAGCCACATTTAGGAGGAAATGGAGTTTTTCAACATTACCTTGCTTGGCACCACATATCACTATGCCCCCAAGATCGAGCAGAAATTTAAGCAGAAGAAGAGAGACTTTGGATCCGCGAATCCAAAGCCAGGGAAAGGCACCCCCGAACCACAGAACAAGGGGCAAATCCAAATAAGGGAAACTCAGAACACCACCAAAAATCCAAACAAGGACACAGGTAAATGGTGTGAATTTCATAACAACCCCACTCACTGCACAAACGAGTGTCAAGCCAAACAGTCACTAGTGGCCGAATTAAAGACACCCGAATCAGATGCATATTCTGATGCTGAGCCAAAACCAGACAAGGGAGATGAAAAATGGAAGAAGATCATTTTTTCAGACCCCAATGCCATTTTTTCCAACACCAAGCTCCAGAAGAAGGACCCCAAGGATCTAGAGGAGGGGGAGCATCTCTTCCATTCGGAGATGTGGGTGAAGGGTTCTCCACTGCAATTTCTTGTCGATAGCGGAAGCCAAAAGAACCTCATTTTAGCAGAGGTCATGAAGTAGCTTTGCATACTAACCATAGCATACCCACGCCCGTATACCATTAGGTGGCTTCACCCAGGGAGAGATCTCCGCATCCGCCAGCAGTGTCGCCTTCCATACAACATCAAGCCATTCATGGATGAGGTATTGTGTGATGTTGCTCCTCTTGATGTAGATGATGTATTATTGGGCCAACCATACTTTTGGAGGTGACATATTGTGTATGAATCTAGGCCTCATGCTATCATTATTTCTTTGGGAAATAACTTGTACAGGATACCGGAGGTAGTACCGCCTTCTGCCATCTCTTTGACTACTGCAAAACAACGTAGTAAGATTGTTTCCCAAATAAGGAAATTTATTTGCATTACCATTCACCCACAAGGAAAGAAGAATATTTTGGCCACAACCTCAAAATAGGGCTCCCCTGCACAGCAGCAGCATATGGACAAAGGCGTGGAGGAATAAGAATACATTTCTCCTCACCCACAGAAGTTCCTCTACACTGTTTGGAAAAGCACTCCATTGATCTGACCCCCGGTGCACTGCCGCCTGATATTGCTATAACTAATTCAATTACACAGACAGAATCCACACATGTACTGTCTAAGGAAACCAAATTTATTGAACACATCCTGCACGTACGCCAGTAGGTCCATGATATCCTGGACAAATCCAATACCAAGTTTCGCATAATTTTCCTCTCATGGAGAAACTTAATGCAAAGGGGACCATTTCTTCCTAAGGAGGGAGGAATGATCCAAGTGGTTATTCGTGGATACCCACCTATTCCATTTGGACCCGCACCATCATTTCTCTCAATTTTTCACTTTCAGCACCACTTACTATTTTTAGCAGGTTGTTTATTCCAGAACTTTCAGAGCCGTTTGGAGGCCCTAATGAGCCACGTGTATATTGGTGGCCACCCACCCATTCCATTTGAACCCCCACCATCGGTTCTTTCACTTTTTCATTTTCGACACAACTTACTATTTATAGCAGTTTTTTGGGTCCTGAACTTCTGGAGCAGTTTTGAGGCCCTAAACGATGTTTTTTGGGAAAACCGAGAGCAAAATGTGTTGATAGACTGATGGTGCTCATACCAAAATTTTTACTCCTTGGATGGATATTTCTAACGATGTATGATGCGCGTCAAATGGAGATCGTATGCCAAAGTTATGTCCCCGGGAAGTTGAAACACCAATTCACCCAAACGAGGCCCATAGTTTTGGTGCTTCATCTCCTACGGTTAGGTTTTTGGATGTTTAGGGTTTTGCATTGTTTCTCAACAATAAATAGGCCTTCGAGCCTCATTGTAACACATTTCATAGGCATATAGCCGCCACATCTCTTCTCAAAGATACGCTACTAGCGCCCTAGCTAGTTTATTTCCATTATGTATGTAAGCATATTTCTGTTATTTTATATTAATGAAATGAAAGATTATTTATGTTGCATCTATGTTTTTATTTTTATTTATATGTATTATTGCGTTCCTGCATAAATCCATATCAGTGGTATTATAGGGTCTGCTCTTTCTCTATTTTTCTTTGCATCTCTCCAATGCGGTCAGGGTATGAGTTAGGCCTTGATATAGTTGAACCGTTGCAAGATCAGCCTCGCAAACCCCGATGAACTCCCATGGCAGAAGAAAGAAAGACGAGGGAGGAGGATATCCTATAAAAATATTGCTCGAAAAGTCCCTCGAGAAACAATGGAACGCAATGATGCATAACTTTGCTCATATCCTTCAACAACTGCCCACCTACTTCGCATCTGCATTCAAAAACCACTCTGGAGGCGCCACTCCCTTCAAGGTACAGGTAATCTTTGACATTCCTGTATTTTAATGCCAAATAGATGTAGACGCCATAGATAAATGGTTAAATTTTCTAGAAGGGTATTTCTCGGTCCATGATTTCTCCGACGGATAAAATATTATTTTTGCACTCCTCAAAGCCACCCCCATGTGAAAGACTGGTGGGAAACCTACTGTGAGCAGAAGGAAGAGGGGGAACCCTCTCTTTTCTCGACTGCACCCACTTGGAATTTGTTCTGAGATGGCATTAAGGAATAATATTACCCCTTGGGAAGCTATGAGGACAAGTACATTAAATGGACCACGTTGCGACAGTAAAGGGATCAAGATGTGCACGAACTGACGAATTTGTTCCATACCCTGCATACAAAGTTGGGTATTAAAGATTCAGAGAGACATTTGTTTCTCAAGAACCGCAATTATCTGCACAGACACATTCAGGGGGAAATGGAGTTCCTCGACATTACCTCACTTGGCAGGGCATATCGCTAAGCCACCAATATTGAGCAGAAATTTAAGCAGAAGAAGAGAGACTTTGGATTCGTGAATCCGAAGTGAGCAAAAGGCACTCCCAAACCACAGAACAGGGGGTAGAGCCAAAGCAAGGTGACTTATAACACCACCACAAATCCAAATAAGGACACAGGGAAATGGTGTGCATTTCATAACAGCCCCACTCACAGTACAAACGAGTGTCGGGCCAAACAGTCACTGGTAGCTTAATTGAAGGCACCCGAATCAGATGCATATTCTGATGTTGAGCCAAAACTAGACAAGGGAGATGACAAATGGAAGAAGATCATTGATGCAGACCCCAGTGCCATTGTTTCAAACACCAAGCTCCATAGGGAGGACCTTGAGGATCTAGAGGAGGGGGAGCATCTCTTCTATTCGCAAATGTGGGTGAAGGGTTCTCCACTGCAATTTCTTGTCGATAGCGAAAGCCAAAAGAACCTCATTTCAGTAGAGGTCGTGAAGCGTCTCGGCCTACCAACCATAGCACACCCACAGTCGTATACCATCGTGTGGCTTCACCCAGGGAGAGATCTCTGCATCCGCTAGTAGTGCCACTTTCCGTACAACATCAAACCATTCACGGATGAGGTATTATGTGATGTTGCTCCTCTTGATGTAGCTGATGTATTATTTGACCAACCATACTTGTGGAGGTGACATGTTGTGTATGAATCTAGGCCTCGTGCTATCATTATTACTTTGGGAAATAACTTGTACAGGATACCGGATGTAGTACCACCTCCTGCCATCTCTTTGACTACTGCAAAAAAACGCATTAAGATTGTTTCCCAAACAGGGAAATTTATTTTCATTACCATTCACCCACAAGGAAAGAAGAATATTGTGGCCACAACCTCAAAACAGGGCTCCCATGCATAGTAGAAGCATATGGACAAAGGCGTGGAGGAATACGAAGACATTTTCTACTCACCCACAGAGGTTCCTCTACACTGTCCGGAAAAGCACTCCATTGATCTGACCCCCGATGCACCGCCGCCTGATATTGCCATAACTCATTCAATTACACAGATAGAATCCACACATGTTTTATCTGAGGAAACAAAATTTATTGAACTCATCCAGCAGGTCCACGACATCCTGGACAAATCCAATACAAAGTTCAGCAGAATTTGCCTCTCATGGGGGAACTTAATGCAATGGGGACCATTGCTTCCTAAGGAGGTAGGAATGATCCAGGTGGATATTCGTGGCCACCCACCTATCTATTTGGACCCACACCATTAGTTCTTTCAATTTTTCACTTTCAGCACCACTTACTATTTTTAGTAGGTTGACGGTTCCTGAACTTTCGAAGCCGTTTGGAGGCCCTAATGAACCATGTGGATATTGTTGGCCACCCACCTATTCCATTTGAACCCCCACCATCGGTTCTTTTAGTTTTTCAGTTTCAGCACAACTTACTATTTTTAGCAGTTTTTTGGGTCCTGAAATTCAGGAGCCATTTTGAGACCTTAAACGACGTTTTTTGGCAAAATCGGGACCCTAACATCCGTACATTGATCAATGTTTCTCACACCAAAATTTTTACTCCTCAGGTAGATTTTTCTAACGAGGTATTATGCACGTCAAACGGAGATCGTATGCCAAAGTTACGTCCCTGGGAAGTTGAAACACCAATTTACCCAAACAGGGCCCATAGTTTTGGCACTTCATCTCCTACAGTTAGGTTTTTGATATTTAGGGTTTTGCATTGTTTCTCAACAATAAATATGCCTTCGAGCCTCATTTTAACACAGTTCAGAGGCATGTAGCTGCCACATCTCTTCTTAGATATACGCTACCAGTGCCCTAGCTAGTTTATTTCCATTATGTCTGTAAGCATATTTATGTTATTTGATATTAATGAAATGAAAGATTATTTATGCTCCATCTCTGTGTTTATAACTATTTCTGTGTATTATTGTGTTACTGCATAATTCCGGATCAGTGGTATCAGAGGGTCTACTCTTTCTATGTTTTTCTTTGCATGTCCCCAACTTGGTCAGGGTATAAGGAATTATGGCTTGATCTAGTTGAACCGTTGCAAGATCAGCCTCACAAACCCCGACGACCTCCCATGGCGGAAGAAAATAAAGACGAGGGAGCAGGAGATCCTATCAAAATATTTCTCGAGGACTCCCTCAAGAAATAAAGGAACACGATGATGGATAAATTTTATCATATCCTTCAGTGACTGCCCACCTATGGCGCATTTGCATCTAAAAACCACTCTGGAGGCGCCACTCCCTTCAAGGTACAAGCAACTTTGAAATTCCTGTATTTGAAGGCCAAATAGATGCAGACGTCGTAGATAAATGGTTGAGTTTGCTAGAAGGGTATTTCTCGGTCCATGATTTCTCTGACGTAGAAAATATTATTTTTTCACTCCTCAAAGCCGCCCCCATGTCAAAGACTGGTAGGAAACCTACTGTGCGCATAAGGACGAGGGGGGACCCTCTCTTTTCTCAACCACACCCACTTGGAATTCATTTCAAGACGGCATCAAGGAACAATATTACCCCGTGGGGAGCTATGAGGACAAGTACATCCAATGGACCATGCTACGACAGCAAAGGGATCAAGATGTGCACGAACTGACGAATTTGTTCCATACCCTGCGCACAAATTTGGGTATTAAATATTCAGAGAGAAGTTTGGTGCTCAAGAACCATAGCTATCTACACAAACACATTCAGGAGGAAATGGAATTCCTTGACATTACCTCGCTTGGCACAGCATATCGCTATGCCGCCAAGATTGAGCATAAATTTAAGCAGAAGAGGAGAGACTTTGGATTCGTGAATCTGAGGTGAGGGAAAGGCGTCCCCGAACCATAGAAAAGGGGGAAGAACCAAATTAGGGCGACTCAGAATACCACCACAAATCTAAATAAGAACACAGGGAAGTGGTGTGAGTTTCATAACAGCCCCACTCACAGCACAAACGAGTGTTGGGCCAAATAGTCACTGGTAGCTGAATTGAAGGCACTCGAATCAGATGCGTATTCTGATGTTGAGCCAAAACTAGATAAGGGAGATGAAAAAGGGAAGAAGATCATTGATGCAGAACCCAGTGCCATTTTTTCAAAAACCAAGCTCCAGAGGGAGGACCCTGAGGATCCAGAGGAGGGGGGGCATCTCTTCTATTCGCAAATGTGGGTGAAGGGTTCTCCACTGCAATTTCTTGTCGATAGATAAATCCAAAAGAACCTCATTTCAGTACAGGTCGTGAAGCGTCTCAGCCTACCAACCATAGCACACCCACAGCCGTATACCATCGGGTGGCTTCACCTAGGGAGAGATCTCTACATCCACCAGCAGTGTCGCCTTCCGTACAACATCAAGCCATTCACGGATGAGGTATTGTGTGATGTTGATCCTCTTGATGTAGCTGATGTATTATTTGGCCAACCATACTTGTAGAGGCGACATGATGTGTATGAATATAGGCCTCATGCTATCATTATTAATTTGGTAAATAACTTGTACAAGATACCGGAGGTAGTACCGCCTCCTGCCATCTTTTTGACTACTGCAAAACAATGCAATAAGATTGTTTCCCATGCAAGGAAGTTTATTTGCATTACCATTCACCCAAAAAGAAAGAAGAATATTATGGCCACAACATCAAAGAGGGCTCCCCTTCATAGCAGCAACATATGGACAAAGGCGTGGAGGAATTCAAATACATTTTCTCCTCACCCACAGAGGTTCCTCTACACTATCCAAAAAAGCACTCCATTGATCTGACCCCCGGCGCACCACCGCCTGATATTTCCATAACTCATTCAATTACACAGAAAAAATCCACACATGTATTGTCTAAGGAAACCAAATTTATTGAACGCATCCAGCACGTTCGCCAGCAGGTCCATGACATCTTGGACAAATCCAATACCAAGTTCAACAAAATTTGCCTCTCATGGAGGAACTTAACGTAATAGGGACCATTGCTTCCTAAGGAGGCAGGAATGATCCAGGTGGATATTCGTGGCCACCCACCTATTCCATTTGGACCCACACCATCAGTTCTTTCAATTTTTCACTTTCAGCACCACTTACTATCTTTAGCAGGTTGTCGGTTCCTGAACTTTCGGAGCCGTTTGGAGGCCCTAATGAGCCACGTGGATATTGATGGCCACCCACCTATTCCATTTGAACCCCTACCATCAGTTCTTTCATTTTTTCAGTTTCGGCACAACGTACTATTTTTAGTAGTTTTTTGGGTCCTGAAGTTCTAGAACCGTTTTGAGGTCCTAAACGACGTTTTTTGGGAAAACCGGGAGCAACATGGACCGATGTTGCACACACCAAAATTTTTACTCCTCAGATAGATATTTCTAACAAGGTATGATGTGCATCAAACAAAGATTGTATGCCAAAGTTACATCCCCGGGAAGTTGAAACACCAATTTACCCAAACGTGGCCCATAGTTTTGGCGCTTGATCTCCTACGGTTAGGTTTTTCGATGTTTAGGGTTTTGCATTGTTTCTCAACAAAAAATAGGCCTTCGAGCCTCATTGTAACAGATTTCATAGGCATTTAGCCGCCACATCTCTTCTCAGAGATACGTTACCAACGACCTAGCTAGTTTATTTCCATTATGTCTGTAAGCATATTTCTGTTATTTGATATTAATGAAATGAAAGATTATTTCTGTTGCATCTCTGTGTTTATGTTTATTTATGTGTATTATTGTGTTCCTGCATAAATCTGTATCATGAATATTAAGCTTTTTCGCTAGCAATTTGGAATTTATATATCCCACTTATTTTCTTATTTCTCGTCCTCACATATTGGTTGTTATATACCATCATATTGAGGTATTTTAACTAGCAATTGTCAACCAGAGATATTTATGTCGAAGGTGCCTATTAAGGTAAAGTTTTTTCCCACTACATGTCAACCTCTATGTAACAATTCCTCCCACATCTACCCAATTTTACAAGCCTGCCAGATTAAACGGTGAAAATTCCTAGATCTGACAATCTCAGGAATCCTATTGCAACCAGATGAATCTACTTCATCTACTTGTAAATTCCATTACATAGTTATTTCAGATTTCTTCATGAAATATTGAAGTAAATTAGTTAAGTAGCCTACACTTAATTAAATATCATTCTGAAACAAGGAAATTGAGCAAAGAACAATACACATATATGACACCTTTATTTTGGATGAAAGTCCCTAGAAAAACCCAATGCGAGAAAACCGGTGGATCAAATCTGAGGGTTCATATTATTAAGTAGTAGCAATTTCTGAATACAACTCTGAATATCTCAAGGGTTATTCAGTAACAAGAGAGAAATATTGGCAGAACAATTGTGATTTTTACCTCACTCAATCACTGAATTTTGTAGTTGATCCAGTCACTGGATGAGGTGCCCCTAGCAGGCTCTACGATACCACTGCACAGTCCCTACGTCACCTTCTCTATGAACTGCATTACCAAATTATAAGATCAATCTTCCTCCCAGAATATCAGATCTTAGCCTCCCAGTCTCATACCCCACATCCTGGCTTCTGAACCTAATCCGACAGTAAAATATTAAAAACCCTCTTGGCCACTACGTGGCTCTGCACTGGTTCAGCACTAGCTCTGCTGGATCTCTTTTTGCCTCTCTTTGTTGATAATTATTCCACTAATAAAATCTCTCTCTCTCTCTCTCTGGAATCTATCTCTGCCCCTCTCTGTGCTGAAATCACTTATATTTTATCTTCATTCGAGCACTGCTCCGTCAGAAGAATTTGATCACTAGATTCACTAGGTGTGTCTTTCCAAATGGACCTCAAGCCTTCCTTTATAGTCTTCCCGTTGAGAAATCAATGACCGAGATTAGATCTCTAATCAACGACTAAGATTATAACTTTACTTGATCTTCACTTTTTATATATCATTCACACTTTTTTTTATTAATACCCTTTAATTATTTAATTTCCCTGATTTTAGACTTAGGTTTCCCATTAAAATAATAAATTTTTACAATAAAACATATTCCAAGTGGAATTTTCACAAACATTTTATGGGTTCTTTGGAATACATGTGCCTAAGCCTCTCCACAAATTTGGATACTTAGAACACTTCTGATGCTACCAAAAACCAACACTCCCTCTTAGCGAGGAATGCGCTCTAACAATATGTCTGCTACATACTGGTCTGACCCTGAAGCATCCTTTGTGATATTGATGTCTAACAAGTTGTCCACAAACCATTGCACTATTGCTACAACTATACTTCTGCCCATGACACTACTAATGCCACTACTACATCCGTACTACAGCTCCCTCTCAAATGTTGCATCTGTTATGCTGCTAGCATTGCTACTGTTAACATTTCATCTGCATTATAACTCAACTATTGAGAGAAGAAACTTAAACCACAAAAAAAATAAACAAGCATTCAGTGGATGTGCCTTGGTGTTGAAGATCTAACTGTTGATATCTACTACGTTTTCCCTCTTATGCATTGCATTGTTGCTGCTCTACACTTTGTTGCACTACATTTTTGTTGCTATGTATTACGCTACACTATGTTGCTGCTCCTCTGCACTATATTGTTGTTTCTTGATGCAGGAGCATAAGGCTCGAGGGATAAAAACTTCAATTTTTATTAAAAAATACAAAAAAAACTTACAATCAAAGCAGTGAGATCCTTTAGACTGCGATTTATTGTTTTAGTAGATAGGATTTCACTGATATTTAGGGATTGGATTACTTGTATTTGATTCAATGTATTTAGTTTTTAATTTAGGATTTTTAGGAAAATCTTGTGGAATAGTATTTTATCCGAGATTGGGCAAAAACCGATTCTAAAGAATTGGATTGAAAGGATTATGTAAACATTATATATATTTTAAGTGGCAATGTAATCGGTAGAGGAGGATTTTGATGGAAATATCAATCGAATAGAAGAAAAAAATCACATCTCCTCTGTAGGTGTGTGAATGTTAGCATAATTTTCAAATGTCGAATATTCATTCTCTTTTGAATTATTATTGAGTTTAGGGGAATTTAGTTTACGTTTGGTTTAATTGACTCTCTACGTGTCAATTTACATTAAATGTAATACAATGTGACTTTTTTGCAAGTATTAAGTTCATTACATCGAGATCTTATAAGTCTTCACAAAATCTGCTATTCGATACTAGTGTTAAGTCTGACGGAATCGACCATTTGAGATCACCGTAGCACATAAAGAGTTTAAAATAATATCACATATCAAGCTGCTATAGCAATCAATATTTCAAGGACTCGTATTTTATTAAAACAGAGTTTGGAGGCTGTGACTTTTTAACCAGAATGAAGTTTTTGTAGTTTAAAAAAGGGACTGCGATTTAATTGCAGAAGTATAAATTGGCGGGTTGAAGAAACTAGCAACGTTGATATGCGTACGGAGTCCAGGTAAATCCTCACCGTTGAATTGAGATCCAACAAAAATCGCATTTTAAATTGCACAATGTTTAATCATTTGAATCGGACCTGATGATTTTATACATTGGATTTCAAATGTCAGATTAACTATCAGCAACTCTTGTCATCTAACGGTTTTCGCTTGAGAGGTTTGAGATCTACGGATATCGCATTTTTAAATGCATGGAGTTTATGAATAAAATGGATGCGATAAAATATAGTCAAGGTTTAATGAGATTTGGAATCCATTATAAAATTCAACGTGATGGCTGAATTTTATTAATGTTTCATTTTACATAATTGGCTCATTTATGTTGCCATCCTTTATGTGAAAGGATTTGCATTGGGTTAAGAGCAAATATTTTTATTGAGGGTTTTATTAAATCAAGCTATGGAAAGGAAATGTGATTCTCAAATTATTGTATTTCTATCATTTATGAAACAATTATAAAAGTGGGTTTTAATTCCATTTAAAATTTGTGGAACAAATTTTTAATTGCATAGAAGCTTTGGGTTTTACATTAGAGGTTGATTGATCCAGATTTATGTAGGAACGCAACAGAATAAACATATAACCATAAATATAGAGATGCAGCGGAATTAACACTTCATTTCATTAATATCAAAGAATTGAAATTTGCTTACAGACAAAATGGAAATAAAACTAGCTAGGGCACTGGTAGCTATCTCTGAGAAGAGATGTGGCGGCCATGTGCCTTTTTGAACCGAGTTACAATGAGGCTCGAGGCCTATTTATTATTGAGAAACAATGGAGAACCCTATGATCCCAAAATCCTAACCCTAGGAGATGAAGCGCCAAAACTCTGGGCCCCGTTTGGGTAAATTGGTGTTTCAACTTCCCAGGGACGTAACTTTGGCATACTATCTCCGTTTGACGCACATGATACATCATTAGAAAGCTCTATCCGAGGACTACAACTTTCGAGACGAATTTGATGATCAAATTCGTTGGTAAAATGATACCCAAAAAACGTCGTTTAGGGCCTCAAAACGGCTCCGGAAGTTCAGGACCCGAAAAACTGCTAAAAATAGTAAGTTATGCCGAAACTGAAAAAATTAAAGAGACAATGGTGGGGGCCCAAGTGGAATAGGCAGGTGGCCACCAATATCCACCTGGATCATTCCTCTCCCCTTAGGAAGCAATGGTCCCCATTGCGTTAAGTTCCTCCATGAGATGAGGAAATTTCTGCTGAACTTGGTCCCTGGTGAACCACTTTCCTTGGTGCAAGAGTTGGCCAGGTTTGACAACCCGACAAGGCTTGGATCCTCTCGTTGGTGAGTGTTCTCCACTTTATATGTCCATGATACACCTTATCGTGGCCTCGTTCCATGCAACTGGGTTTAACTCTCGTTGGTGTGAGTTTGTTCCGCAATGTCCGAAGTGTCCAAGAGAGTGTGGGAAGTAAGGACGAAGGCGATCCACATTGAAGACTCGGGTGCGTACTAAGGAATGGTGGAATACTAAGCTCAAAATCATTGTTCACATCCTTGGTGATGGTGTGCAATGCCCGTACCTGAGCGGCGGTTATAAGGAGGTCCGCGTGAGGCGCTCCTTCTCGCAAATGTAGCTATACTTTGTCGCCCACTCCGATATTTGTGTGGCACCCGATGTTGATCATGGCGCCGTTGTACTTCGCATCGTCTCGTCCAATATATCATGAACCCTCGTTGGCGATGTGTTGAATGCGCTCGATGAAGCTACTTGCTTTGTCAACTTCGCATCGGATGTGCCGAATTCCGCCGAGTAGCCGCAAATGGCATGGCTACGTCAATGGGACACAGTGGCTGGAATCCCAAGCCCACCTGAAAGGGGTTGTGGCCGGTTGAGCTGTGGAGAGACTGATTATAACTATGTTCTATATAGGGGAAGCTCTCATCCCATGTGCGTGGATGCTTTGAATTGTACATGCACATAATGTGTACAATCATCTTGTTGACGACCTCTGTCTGGCCATCAATTTGGGGATGGAAAGTTGTGGACTTGGTGAGCTTTCGTGCTCAACATTGACCGCAGGGTCGGACCAAAATGTGCCGAGGAACCCGCTGGAACCGGCTATCTCGATATGATATGATAGACCGGGGTCCTAAAGTGTACCCATACTCATTCAAAGAAGAGTTTAGCGCAGTTTCCGCCGTGGATCTTCTTCTGCTGTGCCTGCCATAATGGCCATCTTCGAGAATCTGTCAATGACCACGAAAACACAGTCATTTCCATTCTTAGTAGAAGGCAGGCCAAACATGTAATCCATGGAGATGGATTCCCAAGGTCGACTAGGGGTAGGTAGTGGAGTATATAGGCCTTGCTTCTTGATGGTCAGTTTGGCAATGGCACAAGCAATGCAGGATCTGATGTGCTTCTTGACATCCTTTCGAAGGTTCGGCCAATAGAAATACTTCTATAGTATTGCTACCGTTTTCTCGACCCCGAAATGCCTGATCGTCGACCGTAGTGTGCTTCCCATATCATCTTGGCACGCTCACTTGAAGGAACACAAAGGTGTCCTGTAGACATAAAAGTGCATTCGGAGGTGAAAATTTGGAACTCGCGTGCCCCCCAAGAGTGAAGTGTAAGTGTGGTTGGAATTTCGGGTCACTCTCATAGAGAGAATTGACCAATCAGAAGTCTTGTGCCCACAAGAGTTGAGAACTGTGGTTATGGCCATGAACGGTGGTCGGCTGAGGCATTCGGCAACATTAATGGTGCTACCCTTCTTGTACTTGATGTTCAAATGAAATTTTTGCAAATATGTGGACCACTTCCGATGGCGATATTTCTGTAACTTCCATTGTGTCTGTATGAACGGCAGGGGTCAATGGTCTATGTGGATGATTTTTTCCTTCCCCAAAATGTAATGCTTCCATTGTCGACAAGCATGCACAATGGAATACATTTTCTTTGTCATAAGTGGGATACTTGCGAACTGTGTCAGACAATGTCTTATTGTGATATGCCATTGGATGCCCCTGTTGAGTAAGAACTGCCCCAATAGCATAGTCAGAGGCATCTATCTCGATCTCAAATGGTTGTTGCAAGTCTGGTAATGTGAGCACTGGGGCAGAACAAAGGCGATGTTTCAAATCTACGAATGCCTTCTACCGAGGTTCCGACCAAAAGAATTTTTCTCTCTCTCCTCCCTTGGTGACTTGACTCAAGGACCAAGTGATATGAGAGAATCCCAACACGAATCTACGGTAGAAATTAGCAAGACCCAGAAATATGTGAAGCTATGTTATAGTGGTTGGGGCTGTCCAATCCCGAATGATTTGGATCTTGGCTGGATCCACATGCACCCCCCTTTCATCAATAATGTATCCCATATATTGAACCTGGGTCATGCCAAATGTGCACTTCTTCAAATTGGCACACAACTTGTGTTGTCGCAGTGTTTGGAGGACTTGTCGGATGTGGTGAAGGTGCTCTTCCCAAGTCTGGCTGAAGATCAGAATGTCATCCAAGTACACCACTACAAATGATTTGGTGAATGGCCGCAAGATGTCGTCCATCATCCTCACAGAAGGTTGCGATATTTTCATTGTTCGAAAGGCATGACCTCACTCATTCTAAGGCCTTCTCCTCGCTTTGGTTGCGCTCTTCCACACATCGGAGGGTTCAATTGGTACTTGGTGATACCCCGACTTCAATTCAATCTTTCTGAAATATTTTGCACCTTTGAGTTGGTCCAGAAGGTCATTAATCCGTGGGATCGGATACCTATTCCAGACAGTGATCTTGTTCAGCCGCCCCGATAGTTAATACAGTCTCCACGTCCCATCCTTCTTCTCGTACCAACATGACTCCACTTGCAGATGAACTTGGTCTCGATGCACCTTTTCGCAATGTACCTCGAATCGCCCTTGGATTTCATCATTTTCCGGTATCGCAGTGCCGATAGATCGGTCCATTGGGTAGTGGCGCACTCCGGGGTCGCATCAATCGGGGTGCTCGACTCGACAGCGTGCAGGAACCCTCAGGCGAGGTGAAGATGTCCCCGTACCTCCACGTCCTTATCCATTTGTTGTTGCCGTGCGAGGGGCCCCGTCTGGAGGTCGTGGCCACAGCTTCTTCTTTCGGGGGCTAAGATCATCGTGAAAACGAATTTCCTCGGTTTGGGAAATGAGCTTACCGCATTGTTTTGCAGTAACCAAAGAGATAGCGGCAGGAGGTGGTACCTCTAGTATCCTGTACAACTTATTTCCCAAAGTAACAATAACAGCACGAGGTTGAGACTCATACACAGCATGACGCTTCCACAAGTATGGTTGTCCTAATAATACATCATAAACATCAATAGGAGCAACATCACATAATACCTCATCTTTGAAGGGCTTGATGCTATAGGGAAGGCGGCACTGCTGGCTGACGCGAAGATCTCGTCCTTGGTCAAGCCACCCGATGGTGTATGGATGTGGGTGGGTCGTGGCGACGGCCCAAGCCCAATCGCTCTGTTTACTTGCGCAGTCAGCGATTACGGACCTTTGGCTCCCATTGTCGACAATGAACCATAGCGGGGAACCCTTTACCCAAATTTGGGAGTGGAAAAGATGCTCTGCCTCCTATGGATCTTCTAGTTCCTCCTTCTGGATCTTCGTAGTGGCAACAGTGGCGTCGGGCTCCGCATCAATAATCTGCTTCCCTTTTTCATTCACCTTGTTAGGTTCTGATTCAGAGTCTGAGCATGCATTTGATTCAGAAGCCCTCATCTCGGCCACCAGCGATTGCTTGGCCCGACACTCACTTTTGTTGTGAGTGGAGCTCTTATGGAACTCACACCACTTTCCCGTGTCCTTCTTTGGCTTTGCGATGCTGTTCTTTTCTTGTGGCTTCGATGAGTTGTCTTTAGCCGCCATGCCTTGGCTCTGTCCTTTGTTATGTGGTTTGGAAGCACCTTTCCCTTGATTTTCATTCGCAGATCCAAAGTCTCGCTTCTTCTCTTTGAATTTCTGCTCAATCTTGGCAAAGATACCCAGCACGTTGGGCGACCAAGCGAGGAGATGTCGAGGAACTCCATTTCTCCCCGAATGTATCCGTGCGTACGACTGCGATACTTTAGCACCAACAGTTACAGTTCCTTCAATATTCGAAGTACCCAACTTTGTGCGGTGGGTATGAATCGTATTCGTCGGCCCTGGGTGCGGTTTACCTTGGATTCCCTTTGGTGTCGCAACCGTGGTCCATTTGATGTACTTGTCCTCATAGCTCCCCACCCGGACAGTATCGTTCTCGACGGCGTCTCGAAAGAATTCCAAGTTGGTACCGCCGAGAAATTTGCAGAGGGTTCTGTCTGGTCCTTGTTCTCGCCGTAGGTTTCCCACTACTCCTTAACATGGGGGTAGTTTTGAGTGCAAAAATAATCTTCTCCTATTCTAAAAGTCATGAACAGAGAATATCCTTCTAATAGATTCAACCATCTATCTATGGCATCTGCATCTATTTGAACCTCAAATATGGGAATGTCAAAATTTACTTGTACCTTAAAAGGAGTCACACCTCCAGAGTGGCTGCTGGATGCAGATGCCCCGCCGGTGGGTAGTCGTTGAAGGATCTAAGAAAAGTTATCCATCATCGCGTTCCTTTGTTTTTCGAGGGCTTCCTCAAGCAATATTTTGATAGGATCTCCTGCTCCCTCATCTTTCTTTTCATCCCCCATGGGTGTCCGTCAAGGTTTGCGAGGCTGATCTTGCAAAGGTTCCACCAAATCAAGCCCTAGCTCCTTATACCCCGACCTCGTTGGGGACATGAAAAGAAGGATCGAGAAAAAGCAGACCGCTCTGATACCACTGATCTGGATTTATGTAGGAACGCAACGTAATACGGAACGCAACGTAATAAACATATAACCATAAATACAGAGATGCACGAAATAACACTTCTTTTCATTAATATCAAAGAACTGAAATTTGCTTACAGACAGAATGGAAATAAAACTAGCTAGGGCACTGGTAGCTATCTCTGAGAAGAGATGTGGCGGCTACAGCCCTCTGAACTGAGTTACAATGAGGCTCGAGGGCCTATTTATTATTGAGAAACAATGGAGAACCCTAAACATCCCAAAAACCTAACCCTAGGAGATGAAGCGCCAAAACTATGGGCCCCGTTTGGGTAAATTTGTGTTTCAACTTCCCAGGGATGTAACTTTGGCATACTATCTCCGTTTGATGCACATGATACATCATTATAAAGCTCTATCCGAGGACTACAACTGTCGGGACGAATTGGATGATCCAATTCGCTGGTAAAACGATACCCAAAAAACGTCATTTAGGGCCTCAAAACGGCTCCGGAAGTTCCGGACCCGAAAAACTGCTAAAAATAGTAAGTTATGTCGAAACTGAAAAACTGAAAGAGACAATGGTGGGGGCCCAAGTGGAATAGGCGGGTGGCCACCAATATCCACTTGGATCATTGATGACCGATAAAGAAATAGAGAACCGTGATGAGGTTACACCTGAATTAGAGGAAATTGTCACAAGGTTTGAAATATTTTCATTAACACCTACATCCAAACCACCATTAGTGGTATCAGAGGAGCATTTAGACATTGAGCGAGATCTCAAAGATCAGGAAAAGAAATCCAACATGGCTTATAGAGTTGGATGAGAAGGTGGTGTTGGTCAAAGAAGAGGAAGACCAATTTCAAATGTTGAAGTGATGGAGGTTATGCAACATATGCAAGCCAGATTAGAAGCAATGGAAATGGGAAATCAAAGAGATGCAGATGTTGGAGATGTCAATGAACCTGAAGTTGAATCTGCAGAAGTTACTCCTAAAATGAGATTTTTTAAATCATTGTTGGGATCCACATCTAAACCCAGACTTGAGGTTTCATTTTTTACAGGAAGCTTAAACCTATAAGAGTTGATAGATTGGGTTAATGACATGGATAATTTCTTCGATTATGAAGAAATGGATGGAGGAAAAAGAGTGAAGTTTGTTGTCACGAAATTGAGAGGACATGCAGTGCTTTGGTGGGATGGAGTGTAGGAAGAAAGAAGAAGACTTGGTAAGCAGCTAATAAAGAATTAGAACCAGATGGTGGTGAAATTGAGAGGTAAGTTTTTTCCAAGTGATTATCAGCTTTCATTATTTAGACAAATGCAGAATCTTAGGCAAAGATCAATGACGGTCAAAGAATACATAGAGGAATTTTATAAAGTGAGCATAAGAGCAGGACAAATTAAAGATACATTAGAGAAGATTTCAAGATATATTAATGGTCTCAGAATGGAGATCCAAGATGAGATAAGTCTACTGTCTCCTAAAACAGTGGAAGAGGCTTATCAAATGGCCTTGAAGGCTAAAGAAAAACTCATAAGGAAGCAGTCTGCCAGAATTAGAGGTAATTTCCGAGGAAAGGAAGTCAAGGTGGTAGAGGAAGATCTACAGCACCAAGATAAGGAGCTAGTAGCAGCTCAAGTCAGCATACACACATAGAAGGTGATGCAAGTGGAAAAAGGATTTTTTCCAGAGGAAGAGGAGGCAGAGGCAGAGGAAGAGAAATCAGATGTTATAGATGTAATAATCTTAGACATAGAGCTTATGAATGTCCAAATAATATGGGGACAAATCAGAGAAATGTAATTGTTTCTCAGAATGAAGAGGAAGCAGCAAAAATGCCAGAAGCAGCAAAAGTGCCAGAAGCAAAAAATACACCAGAGAAAGGAGAACCTTTGGTAGTTAACAATGTTTTGTTAAAACCAGAAAAGGAAGTTGTTGAACCAGCACAGAGAAAAAATTTGTTCTGAATTGTATGCAAAGTTCAAGGAAAATGCTGTCAAATGGTAATTGATAGTGGCAGCATTGATAATTTGGTTTCTACAGAAGTAGTAGAGAAATTAAAATTGAAGACAAAGAAACATCCAACACCCTACAAGGTATCATGGCTTCATAAAGGACATCAGTTTTTAGTGAATGAACAGTGTGAAGTGGAATTCCAGTTGGGTAGCTACAAAGACAAAATTATGTGTGATGTGATGCCTATGGACGTATGTCACATATTGTTGGGTAGACCTTGCCAGTATGATAGAGGGGCTATGCATGATCAGAAGAAAAACACATACAAGCTTTGTAAAGATGGTATCAATCATACATTGTTACCGATAGAAGAAGAAGAAGATGCATCAAAAAGAAGATCTGATCCGAAAGCCTTGCTACTGAGTGGAAAATAATATCTGCAGCAGATTGAAGATGATGAGGTAAACTTTACATTAGTTTGCAAACCCAAGGTAGTAATTACTTCCACTAAAATTTCTGATTGTCCAATTGAAATTCAAGATATGTTGGAAAATTATTGTGTTATCATTATAGATGATTTTCCAAATGAGTTACCACCTGTTAGAAAAATCAGCCATCATATAGATTTGATTCCTGGAGAAAATTTTCCAAATAAAGTAGCATACAGGATGACTCCTACAGAAAATGAAGAAATCAGGAAGCAAGTACAGGAGCTGTTAGATATAGAACTGATCAGAGAAATTTTGAGTCCTTGTGAAATACCAACAGTGTTGAGTGCAAAAAAATATGGAGGCTAGAGAATATGTATTGATTCAAGAGAAATCAATAAAATAACAATCAGGTATAGATTTCCTTTACCCAGAATTGAATATTTGATGGACTATTTAAGTGGAGCAAGATATTTTACAAAACTAGATTTAAAGAGTGGCTATCATCAAATTAGGATAAGGGAAGGAGATGAATGGAAAACAGCCTTTAAAACAAATGAAGGATTGTATGAATGGATGGTAATGTCGTTTGGGTTATCAAATGATCCTAGTACATTTATGAGGCTTATGAATGAAGTACTGAAGGAATTTATTGGTAAATTTGTAATAGTATATCTGTATGATATATTAATTTACAGCGAGTCTAAAGAAGAACACCTGAGACATCTGAATTATGTCTTAAGGAAGTTGCATCAGGAAAAGTTGTTGGTAAATTTTAAAAAATGTGCATTCATGAAGGAAGAATTGGTATACCTAGGCTTTGTTGTCTCTACTGATGGATTGAAGATGGATCCAGAGAATATAAAGGCAATCATAGAATGGCCTTCTCCCAAGAGTGTTTTTGAGGTAAGAAGCTTCCATGGTCTTGCTAGTTTTTACAGAAAATTCATAAGGAATTTTAGTAAGATCAATGCTCCTATTATTGAAACTATAAATAAGGACAAACAACCATTTAAATGGACTGATGAAGCAGAAGAAAATTTTCAGTTGTTGAAAAGAAATATAACAGAAAAAACCCATTTTATTTTTGCCTTATTTTAACAAAACTTTTCAAGTGAAATGTGATGCCAGTGGAGAAGCTATTGGAGCTGTGTTAAGTCAAGAATATAGACTTGTAGCTTATTTCAGTGAAAAACTGAATGAGACAAGAAGAAAATATTCCTCTTATGACAAGGAATTTTATGCAGTTGTACAGGCATTAAATAAGTGGAGATATTACTTGATGTCTAAAGAGTTTGTACTTTATTCAGATAATCATGCATTGTAGTATATTACGCAGTAGCCAAAATTGAATTAGAAACATGCAAAATGGGTAGAGTATCTTCATAGTTTCAATTTTGTATTGAAACACATAACTAGCCATGCAAACAAAGTAGCAGATGCCTTCAGTAGAAAAATCATTTTAGTTCAAGAAATTCAAATTCAAGTGTTGGGTTTTGATTTTCTTAAGGAATTGTATAAAACAGATTTGGATTTTAAAGAGACATTTGAAGCATGCAGTAATCCTATTTTTTTGGACAGAAGTAAGTGGCTAGATTTTTTCTTGCAAGAAGGCGTGTTGTTTAAAATAAGTCAGTTGTGCATACCAAATTTTTATATGAGAGAAATTTAATTAAGGAGAAACATGGTGGTGGACTTGGTGGACATTTTGGTGCAGACAAGACTTATGAAAAGCTGATTCATTTTTATTTTTGGCCAAAGATGAGAACTAAAGTGGAGAAGTTTGTGCGAAATTGTAAAGTTTGTTAGTATGCAAAAGGAAGAAGTCAGAACACAGGTTTGTATGTTCCATTACCTATTCCAAATAGACCTTGGGATATGGTAAGTATGGATTTTGTTTTGGGTTTACCAAAACACAGAGAGGGAATGATGCAATTTATGTTGTAGTTGATATATTTTCTAAAATGGCACATTTTATTCCATGTTATAAAACCAGTGATGCTACTCATGTTTCTAATCTATTTTTCAAAGAGATTGTGAGGTTACATGGGTTACCTAAAAGCATTGTCTCTGATAGGGACACCAGATTTGTTGGTCATTTCTAGAGGACATTGTGGAAAAAACTTGGTACTAAATTAAGTTTCAGCTCAGCTTATCACCCTCATACCGATGGACAGACTGAGGTGGTGAACAGAAGCTTGGGTAATCTTTTGAAATGTCTTGCAGGTGAACATCCTAAATAGTGGGATCAGATTTTGGCATAGGCTGAATATGCTTATAATGACTCTCCTAACAAGAGTACAGGACAGAGTCCATTCCATATAGTTTATGGAATGCACCCAAGAGGAGTGTATGAATTAAGGAATTTGGGAAAAGCAGATATGATAAGTGTTGATGGAGAAGATTTTGCTTCAGAAATTCGAGCAATACATGAACAGGTAAAATAGAAGTTATAGGACAGCAACATCAAATACAAAAGAAGAGAAGATTTGAAGAAAAGGGAAGTTAATTTTGAGGTTAGAGATTTGGTTCTAGCACACTTGAGGAAGGAAATATTTCCAAAAAGGGCATATAATAAGTTGAAGTTTAAGAAAATTGGGCCATGCAGAGTATTGAGAAAATTTTCTGCAAATGCTTATGAAATTGAATTACCCCCTAACATTGGAATATCTCCAATTTTCAATGTTGCTGATTTGTACAGGTATGAGGACGAAGAAACAAATGATACAGTTGAAAGCAAAGAATAAATTAACTAGTTGAGACAGTTACCCACAGTAAAAACATTGCAGCCAGAGAATATTTTAGACAAAAGATTGTCTAAGAAGACAAGAGTACGAGAGTACTTTGAGTATTTGATCAAGTGGAAAGATCAACCAGTTGCAGAAGCTACTTGGATGACAAATACCATGCTACAGAAATTGGGCAGTTCTGTAGAAGAGCTCATGGACAGGAGCCCATGAATAATTTTTTCCTCGGGAGTCTGATGCAGGAGCATAAGGCTTGAGGGATAAAAAATTCAATTTTTATTAAAAAATACCAAAAAAAATTACAAGCAAAGGAGTGGAATCATTTAGCATGTGATTTATTGTTTTAGTAGATAGGATTTCATTGATATTTAGGGATTGAATTACTTGTATTTGATTCAATGTATTTAGTTTTTAATTTAGGATTTTTAGGCAAATCTTGTGGAATAGGATTTTATCCAAGATTGGGAAAAAATTGATTCTAAAGAATCAAATTGAAAGGATTATGTAAACATTATATATATTGTAAGTGGCAATGTAACCGGTAGAGGAGGATTTTGATGGAAATATCAATCGAATAGAAGAAAAAAATCACATCTCCTATGTAGTTGTGTGAATGTTAGCATAATTTTCAAATGCCGGATATTCATTCTCTTTTGAATTATTATTGAGTTTAGGGGAATTTAGTTTACGTTTCGTTTAATTGACTCTCTGCATGTCAATTTACATTAAATGTAATACAATCTTGTTTTTCTGTAAGTATTAAATTCATTACATCGAGATCTTATGTCTTCACAAAATCTGTTATTCGATACTAGTGTTAAGTCTGACAGAATCGATCGTTTGAGATCACTGTAGCACATAAAGAGTTTAAAATAATATCACATATCAAGCTGGTACCAAAATCGATATTTCAAGGACTCGAATTTTATTAAAATAGAGTTTGGAGGCTGTGAATTTTTAACCGGAATGAAGTTATTGTAGTTTAAAAAAGGGACTACGATTTAATTGCAGAAGTATAAACTAGTGGGTTGAATAAACTAGCAACGTTGATATGCATACGGACTCCAAGTAAATCCTCACCGTTGAATTGAGATCCAATGAAAATCGCATTTTAAATTGCACAATGTTTAATCATTTGAATCAAACCTGATGATTTTTAAATCGGATTTCAAATTTCAGATTAACTACCAGCAACTCTTGTCATCTAACGGTTTTCGCTTGAGAGGTTTGAGATCTATGGATATTGCATTTTTAAATGCATGGATTTTAATGAATAAAATGGATACGATAAAATATAGTCAAGGTTTAATAAGATTTGGAATTCGTTATAACATTCAACGTGATGGTTAAATTTTATTAATGTTTCATTTTACATAATTGGCTCAATTATGTTGTTGTCCTTTATGTGAAAGGATTTGCATTGGGTTAAGACCAAAAAAAATTATTAAGGGTTTTATTAAACCAAGCTATGGAAAGGAAATGTGATTCTCAAATTATTGTATTTCTGTCATTTATGAAACAATTAAAAGTGGGTTTTAATGCCATTTAAAATTTGTGGAAGAAATTTTTAATTGCATAGAAGCTTTGGGTTTTACATTAGAGGTTGATGACCGATACAGAAATAGAGAACCGTGATGAGGTTCCACCTGAATTAGAGTAAATTTTCACAAGGTTTGAAAGCTTGTCATTAACACCTGCATCCAAACCACCATTTCTCTATGCTGCTCAAAAGTATTTTTTGCTACCCACTGAAACTTTTGATCTGTCACTCCTTGACTTCCATTGAAAACTCCTCCATCCCGCTACTACTGATCATGGGCTCTCGTAGCAAGGTGATGATCCATGAGGTGGGATCCTCAAGGATTCTTCCCAATTGAAGTTCAAGGTGAACTAAAGTTCTATGTCACCCCATCTCCCTCCTGGAAATGTGTGGGCACTCATGGAAAACGCATCCTCCTCTATTTTTGTGGCTGTAAATTTTGGATTATGCTTCTCATCCTTTTCCTTTTTCTTCAAAGGAAACTATGATGCAAATTCATCCATTTCACCACATATGAAGCACTTCACCTTCGAAACATCTCTCATTTTTTTATGTTTCTCATGTTGTCCCTTCAATGCGAGGGTTGCATTATCCTCCTCCTCCATATTCTTCGATCCGCTCCTGCAACTACTGTCAAGTTTTCACTTGACTAGATCTCTTCTCAACTCCTCCTCCTGAAGAGTTGCCCACCTCTCCTCCAAACTAGGAAGCATTTCTCTGCCCAAGATACTTTGGACAAAAACTTTCCACTCCTCAGTGACTGCGTTAAGGGCCAACCTCACCATAGTTGTAGCAGTAGGGATGGATCCCACAGTTTCTAACTGGTCACAGATTTCTTAAAGTCTCGTTAAGAATGGATTAATGTGATCCCCCTTCTACATCTGGATCATTCGAAGCTTCTGCTCCAAGTAAATCTTCTACTGCTTGGAAGTACCTTTGTACAGCAGGGACAATGCCTCCCATATTTTCCTGGTTGTGTCCTTATGAGAGACTATATGATCCTTGACCCCATCAAGGATAAGTATCTTGGCATTTTCTATGTTGGACTTGTACTTTTTGTTCTGATATGGATCTTTAGGTACATCAACCACGTTGATCGTGAATGCCTTGAGATCATATTCTTCCAGAAGGAATTTCATTCTTTCCTTCCAGATTACGTAGTTGGAGGAACCCTCCAACCAATCCTGAGCTCTAAGTTTGTGAGATTCCATCTCAACCAAAAATTATTGAACTACTCCCTCTTTCTCTTTACTGTGTAGCTTCTAAGCTAGCTTACACACTCCTTGATGGAGCTAGTAAATCTATTGCTCCTTGACTTCCCATAAAATGAGAAATGTTGAATTCCTCAACAAAGAACTCATTGAGGAAGAAGTCCCTCACCATCTGCTCTTTTTCTTCGTCTGATGCTTCTCTTCCCAGCAACTACTTGCAGAAAATTGTGTCCCTTTGGCTCTATGTGAAGGCTCTGTGTTTCTCCCTCTGCCTCAGCAAGATATTGATCTGGAATTCTTACCTCTTTTTCAACTCACTCAGAGAGATACCACCTCAAAAATTCATCCCTTCTGGCTAGAACTGCGTAATCCCTCTAGGGATTCGATTTGCTACTGCTACAGCAATTCAGCCTTCACTTCAGTGCTAGATCTAATCTTCCTGTTTCACATCAAATGCCCTGATACCATGTGAAAATTCCTAGATCTAAAAATCTCAGGAATCCTATAGCAACCAGTTGAATCTACTTCATCTACTTGTAAATTCCATTACATATTTATTTCATATTTCTTCATGAAATATTGAACTAAATTACTGAATCATCCTACACTTAATTAAATATGATTCTGAAACAAGAAAACTGAGAAAAGAACAATACACACATAGGACACCTTTATTTTGGATGAAAGTCCCCAGAAAAACCCAATGTGGGAAAACTGGTGCAGCAGATCTGAGGGTTTGTATTATTAAGTAGTAGCAATTTCTAAATACATATCTGAATACCTCAAGGGTTATTCAATTACAGAGAGAGAAATACTAGCAGAAAAATTGTGAGCTTTACCTCGCTCAGTCACTGGAATTTCCCGGCTGATCTGGTCACTGGATGAGGTGCCCCTAGCAGGGTTTGTGCAGTCCCTGCGTCACCTTCTCTAGGCACTAATTCACCTAGCTATAAGATCAACCTACCTCCCGAAATCTCATATCTTCACCTCCCGATCTCACACCCCGGATACCGACTTCTAAATCTGATCCAACAGTAAAATATTGGATCCCCTCTTGGCCACTGTGCAGCCTCTACGCAACCCTGCGTGGCTCTGTGTTGGATTTGCATTAGCTTCTCTGGCTTTGCGTTGGTTCTCCTAGATCTCTTTCTCCCTATCTTTGCTAATGATTCTATCTTCCCCTCTAAGCGATGCAATCACTTAGTTATGATCTTCTTCTGAGAAATGCTCTGTCGAAAGAATTTGATCACTAGATTCGCTCAGTGTGTCTTTTCAAATGACCCTCAAGCCTTCCTTTATAGTCTTCTCGTTGAGAAATCAATGACCGAGATTAGATCTCTAATCAACGATTAAGATTATAACTTTACTTGATCTTCAATTTTTCTATATCATTCGCACTGTTTTATCAATACCCTTTAATTATTTAATTTCCCTAAGTTTAGACTTATGGCCCCCATTAAGATAATTAATTTTTACAATAAAACATATTCCGAGTGGAATTTTCACAAACAGTTTCTAGGTTCTTTGGAATACATGTGCCTAAGCCTCTCCATAAATTTGGAGACTTAGAGCACTTTTGATGCTACCAAAAATAAACGTAAACATGCGATGAGTGTCAGTATGACATAGCCTTACCTCCAATCTCTAGTTATAGAAATGGGGCCAACATACCGACAGCTTACAAACATCTGTTAAGAACTAGAGACTACTCAATGCCATATTTTGGGCTCTTTTCACCAAAAATAATCCCCAACTACATACACAACATAGAATGGGTGTAGCTTTGAGGTCCCAACTGCATGCATAGGCTTTCCTCCATGTGGTTATGACCCAAATTTCCGAGTCCTAAGCATGTGGTTCTGAAATCTGTGCCACTTTTCAATCTAGCCTCCATACCACTTCCTAGAACATGTAACTTTCTAGAGTCATAATTAACATGATGACAATGAAAACCATTCAAACTTGAATCAAGAAATTGACCCATAGACTCCTAATCCATAAAATACATTTTTTCAAACACATGAAAAACATGTAAGCTATAGTTCATGAATGCATGTTTTATCATAAAATTTGAACATCATCTGAGAATCACCAAGAAGGCTATATGCTCTCTCCACATGGCTACAATAACACTTGTTATCCCATGCATTCATCAACCATTCATTAAATTGTCAAAACATTTCAATATGCATAGATAAGATATATCATATAACCAGCACATAAACCATGGAAAACAAGCCATAAAAATCAGCATGGTAACCAACACAAGTGTTCATGAATCAAAATAGGAAAATATCTCTTATTAACATATGAAAGGCCAACCAAGTCAGGGATTTACATGTACCACCCAACCATAGATTGGGATGAAACAAATATTTCTTTCAGCCAATCACCCCCATGCCATATTCCAATCAAGGATGTTGGATCTCATGGAATAAACCGAGACAAAACCAAACAGGGATTCCAAAGGCCAAACCACCTCAACCCTCAACCACAATTATTCTGCGTCTATGATCCGAAAATCACTATCATCAACTAGATCGGTCTCTACCTAATTTTTCAAGGGCTCCAAAAACTATTAGCTCAACCCACAACCTTCCAAGGCTCCAAACCATTTTTCCCAATCACTGCTACAAGAACTATTAGCTCAACCCAACAAGGGCTCTAGATCATTCATCCCAACCTACGACCCCATGAACTAGTAACTCAACCCAAGTTGTTCCATGGATTCCAGAGCATTTTTTCCAACCCACTTCCATAGGGAAACTAAGCAATAATTAAAAAAACAAGTGGGAAAACACACAACACCATGGTTATCCAGGAATTGGCAAGGAAAGGTTGAAACCTTCGTCAATACAATAAAATATCCATTTCAATGATATTGCATGACCCGAGAATCACATGCATATACCATGCATCCATAAACCAACAAGGAAATCACACATGAAACCTATTACCTGCAAAGCAATCCAGTTGTAGTTGTTGATAAAAATGTCTCCTTTCACTACCTTTCTTTCCTTGCTTTCTACAAATCCAAGTGAATACTAGAGTGCTCCAACCATGCTCCAAGAATTCTCTAAGTGTGCAAGAGTATGAGAGAGAGTGAATGAAAGGAGAGAGCCAAAAATGAACTAAAAAAAGTTATGAATTGTTTCTCTGAAGCCTTTTTATCATTGAGGCCTCTATTTTCTTCATTTTCCTTCATTTTTCCTCTAATTTCCCTTGCATGCAATTTTGTGTCTCTTCATCTCTCTTTTCTCATCTTTTCCTTTATTTTCATAATTCAATGACAATTAATGCGTCTTTACTTTTGTCAATGCCTTTTCCAATTTCCATAGCCATTAATTAATCACAAGAGATACCAACTATAATTTTTTTCGCACCATTATGTCCCATGACCTTGGTTTTATTTTTATTTACATGGAAAATCAACCAAGGACTATTACAAATCCCTCCCTCTTGGGGGAACACTGCCCTTGGTGTTCTATAATGCTTATAACCAGCAAAACATGTTACGCATGGAGCTTTATAACACAACTTGATGTGGTATTTACAATGAAAACCATTGAAAACCATAATACCACCATACTACTTGTCAGATATTTATAACACAATTCATTACAGTATTTACAACACACATATGCATGCACAGACATAACCAGAACACAACATAAAACACATATACCATAATACATCCACTCAACCAGCGAATAAAGAAGGATACATAGGCCACATCTACTTATTCATCTCCCATGTAGCTTCATTAGGCCCAAAGTGCTTCTGTTTCACTTTAACTTACTCAATTTCTTGGTTCTCGAGCATGATTTTTTGCATTGTAAAAGGCACTAAGGCTATGCCTGGAACTCTCCCTTTATTTCCACCTGCAATAAATACCAATAAATCACATTATCAACATACTACACATATATCTTAAGCAATGAAACATGGAAAACATCATAGACTTGTGTTGTTTGTGGCAATGCAAGTTTGTAGGCCACTGGTCCAATCCTATCAAGGATCTCGAAAGGCCCACAATACAGAGGTGCCATCTTGGCACATGATCCAATCCTCGAGGAGCTATTCTTGGGATTGATGTGCAAGTAAACATGCTCCCAAACCTGAAACTCTTTGAATTATCTATGCTAATATTCATAGCACTTCCGCCTATTCTGCACTACCTTTAGATTCCTTTTGATAACCTGCATCTCCTGCTCCATCTCAGCCAACATATCTTATCCAATCAACACCATTTTCACCAGATCACTCCATCTAATGGGAGTATTACAACTCTTCCCATAAAGAGCCTCAAATGGACTCATCTTCAAGTATTCCTAATACCCATTATTATAAGTCAAATCCACCAATGGAATATACTTGTACCACTTCCTCTGCTAATGCATGACATACATTATCAACATGTCCTCAAGAATCTTGTTAATTTTATTTGTTTGTGGATGATAAGCTATGTTGAAATCTAACTCTATCCCCAAGCTTGTGAACAACTCCTTCCAACTCATCAAAGTGAACTTGACATCTTTTTCTAATACAATATTCTTGAGAACACCATGCAACCTCAATATATACTTAATGAAAACTTGAGCTATGTCACTAGCTAAGTTCGTAGACTTCACCGCAATGAAGTGAGCTACCTTGGTCAACCTGTCAACCGCAACCATGACAGAGTCATTCTACTTCGAAGTCCTTGAAAATATTGTAATTAATTCCATGGAAATGACCTCCCATTTCCATTTTGGAATCAGAATTAGTTGTAACAAACCAGTTGGATGCTTACACTTTGCTTTCACCTTCTCACAGCCTAAACATATAGCAACAAACTCAACCAACTCCTCCTTCAAGTTCGGCCAACAATAGAAATTCTTAAAAACTTTCAAAGTCTTCTAATATATCGAGTGACCTCAATATAGCTTGACATGTAACTCCCTCAAGATAATATTCTTGAGCTCACTGTTATCCAGAAAATAAATCTTGTCCTTAAATATCACCAATCCATATCTTGTGAGGTGATACTCCTCATCCCTATCACCTTCACCCTGCTACTGTAATTTCTACTTCAATTTTTGGTACCTGTCATCATGATTCCCTGTAGGAAAGATACCCTCCTGCAAATATGTCCCATAAGAACTCACAACTGCAATATGATTTATCTACACTCTCCTACTGAGAGCATATACAACCCTGTTATCCTTGCTCTTGATGAACCTAATCTCAAAATAAAACTCACTGAGGGTAGCCAACCATCTATATTTCCTGTAATTTAAATTAGGTTGGTCAAAAAATTACCTTATTCCACTATGATCACTCATCAAAATGAACCTCCTGGAAAGAATATAATGCCTCTATATATTCAGTGCATTAATGATAATTTCCAAATCTAGACCATGAGTCACATAGTTCTTCTTGTGCTCATTCAATTTCCTTGTCTCGTAGCATACCAACTGTCCTTCTTGAATCAGGACTCCACCAAGTCCTTTCGTGCATGCATATGTACATACCATGAACTCCTTATATGGATTTTAAATCTTCAAGGCTGGATCATTTGTAAGCGAATGCTTCAACTACTCAAAACTAGTTGCACATTCCTCTGTCAATTCAAACTTCTTCCCTTTTCTATGCAAAGATGTAATAGGATAACAAATATTTGAGAAGTTATTGATGAACCTACTATAATAACCTATTATTCCCATAAATTATCTCACCTCATCCACATTCCTAAGAGTTGGCCACTCCATGATAGCTCTTATCTTTTACGAGTCCACTGCTATCCCTTCCTTGGAAACAACATGTCCCAAGTAATGAATTTCAGTCTGGGATAAATTTCACTTGATAAGATTGGCATACATCTTATGCTCTCTCAACAACATTAACACTTCTGCTAGGTTCTCTACATGTTATTCTTAGAATATATCAGTATGTCATCAATAAACACATCACAAACTTTTCCAAATAAGGCCACAACACAATGTTCATCAAACACATGAAAGTATTTGGAGCATCAGTAAGACCAAAAGGAACCTCCACAAACTCATAATGCCCATACTTGGTACGTAATGCAGTCTTGTAAATGTCTTACTATTTTATGCACACCTGTTGATATCCTGATCTCAAATCAATCTTTGAGAACACTTCTACTCTCTTCAACTAATCAAAAAAGTTATCAATTTGAGTCAATGGATACCTATTCTTTATTTTCACCTTGTTTAGTTGCCTATAATAAATGTACAATCTAAGAGTAACATAATTTTTCTTTAAAAACAACATTGGTGTACCCCGAGGTGATACACTTGGCCTTATGTATCCCTTATCAATCATCTCCTTAAGTTGTAACTTCAATTCCATCAATTCTTGAGTGTGCATCCTGTAAGGTGACTTAGATGCTAGTTCTTCTCCTAGTACCAACTCAATATATAAATCCACTTCCCTATGAGGCGTTAACTCTGAAATATCTGTTGGAAACACACCCTGAAATTGTTGTAAAATGGGATACCTTTTCAAGAATTCCTCAGCCTAAACATCCTTCCCTTTTCCATTGGAAATATGCACTGCAAATAACAAACACGCTTTCTTGTGGCTATGCTTTTCCTACATAGTTGTAACCATCCTCACTAATGTAGGCTTATTATTTCCCTACAATATCCTCCTTTCCCCATCATGAGCCAGAAACTTAATATCCTTGTCATAGCAATCTACCTTATTCATGTGAATGAATAATGATTCCATGCCCAAAATCATAATGTATGATCCAAAATGAAGCACATTTAGATGTGTTGATGTAGGCATACCATTCAGGTCAAATGTATAAGCTCTCACCGAATGGTGAACTCTTTTCTTGGTCCCTATAGCTAACTTCACCAGCAAAGATTCTGCATGCACTTGTCTTCTCAAGCAAGACTTACCCACCAGGTCAAGACTGATATAACTATAGTTAGATAAAATATCAATCAAAATAAAAACAACTTGATCATGAATATTACCTTCCATATTGATAATAGATTCATAATGGTCAACCTGCATGTTATCCATTAATGCATAGATTCAAGGAACACTACTACCAATGACTTGAATTTCTTGTGCCTCCTGAGCACTGTAAATATGAGGCCTTCCACCCTAATTTTTTTGACATTCTCTCTTGTAATGATCTCCACTAAAATTCCAACACCTTAAAAGATTCATACCATCACTAATTATTATCCAGGGGGAAAAGATCTTGCCTCGTCAACCAAAAAGAACCTCATTCATATTATCAAGAAAAAAAATTTCTCTAAACAAAGGAACTAGCACTCTACTCTAATGAATGCCCTATGGGTTGATTGTGTCATGCCTAAACCTTCTCTGAATATGTCTCCTTACTTCTTGGTTTACAGACAATGAATTTTTCCTACCCCCGAACATCTGTTTTCCTACCCTTCAACTTTTGCAATAATTTCACGTAAGCCATGCCTATTGGTACAGGTAGGATAAATACCCTTCTCAATGTACAAGAATAAAAAAAGAAAGCTAAAGAAAAATTTTCTCTCCTCCATATTTGTATCAAGATATGGTTTGATAATAAGTGTGCAGGGAAAAATGAATTCAGTGTGGGTGACTTGGTCTTGAAGTAGGATAAATCCCACTAGGGAAAAGGTAACATATTAATTTCCAATCCCTGTGGGTCAGACTGTATAACGTGCACGATAAGCTTGGCCATCACACATATGGTCTTAAATATTTAGATGGGAATATTGAATCTCTTCCTCTTAATGGCCAAAATTTAAAACAATACTTTCAATGATGGTCTAGAGTTGTGCCCTGCCCTATGTACATAGTTTTTCATCTTGTTTTGGTTGTGTGTACTTTTAATTTTATTTTGTTCATTTATGTTAATAAGTGTTGTGTGAGTGTGTCTTGGTTCCTTTGTGTGTGGCAGGAATGAAAATATTTTTGTGACACTGCAACATTTAGTTGACCTCTCATCCTTTTTCTATGTCTTGGTTACACCTTTTGTCGATGATTTTCTAACGGAAAACACAATCCTTGGGTAATCAAATGTTGGCCATCCATAAATTGTACTCATATTTCAATTCTACTTAATAATATAAAAACATCATTTGTTGCATTGGTTTTCCCACAATGGGTTTTTCCAAGGACATTTGTCCAAAAATAACGGTGTCATTTTTATGTGTGTGTGCTAGTATTTTCTCAGTTTCTAGAGATATTTTCTTCCGCATTTTATTTGTGAAGGCTAAAATGTGATTTATTTGATATTTTTTATAGCAGATAAATTGTTAAATTAATTAACAATTACAAAAATAAATTCTAGAATGTTGCAATAGGATTTCAGATTTGAAATTTTCACATCGTATCAGAGCATGAGCAATCAGTCGGGAAGCTGAGAAGCGAAGAAGAGAATTTCGTTGTTTAGAGGGAGAAAGAGGCTGCAATTCTCAAATTTTATGTAGTACCTAGATAGGCAAGCCAAATTATTGGGGCAAGAGTTCAATTTTCAATTGCAGATTGGTAGAAAAGTCGAGTTTCCTGAGATAGTGATTCCAACAGTCAAAGGGAGCAGAAAAAACATAGATTTTCGCTGAGCAGATTTTTGGTTGGATGCAGATGGTTTTGTAGCAGCAGAATCAGCGTCAAGTGTAAGAGAAAAACACACACAACAAAGAGAAAAAATTTCCCAGGGGATACTGAGAATTAGAGATTTAACTTTTCTAGTTGCAGATTGGCAGCAGTTGTCAGCGTATATTCTCACTCGAGAATGGAGTGTGAGTACAAGATCCAGCAACTGAGCAGTAAGAAAGAGGAATATTTTTGGGATTATTTTCTCTAGTTTTGAGTTTCAAGGATTTTGCAGTGCTACAAGGATGACCTTACGATATTTCCAAAGGAGGACAGTGCGAATTTCCAAGAGGGAGAAAAAATATTTCACATAGGGAGATCAAGACTCAGAGGGAGTCTATTTTTAGAGGGAGCAACCCTATGGAAGCTAGTACTTCCGGATATGGGGAGATCAGACTCATTATTGTAGTAGTTAGCAGCAGTATGAGTAGATCATAGTTTGCGATGTTCGTAGACATACCTCTAGGAGTGAGATGGGGTGATTTGGGGTTGTAGCCCCAGAGAGCTAAAGATATGGGCAAGGTCCTTGAGGATTCCAGCTCATGGATCATTACCTTGCTACAGGGGCCCAAAGTATTCAGTAGCAGGATGGATCAGTGTTAGGAGATGCAGTTAGATATCAGAGTAACACTTTCATATTAGTAGTAGTCAAGTGTTGAGGAGCACAATGTAGCTTTGATAGAAAAGAAGGAGGCTTAGTGCATAGTTATAAACAACACAAATTCTTTAGTGACAATGCAGAGGCTAGTAGTAGTCAAGACTCAGGAGATAGATGCATCAGACACAGATGATTCAGTATTTCGGATGTTTCTCAGTTGCAATTGAAACATCAATATATGAGAGGGATCTGTAGTGCAGATGCAGTGTTGGTAGCATTACAACAGGGTTAGTAGCAGGAAAAAGGCAACATCAAATTTGCACAGTAGTTTGTGGGCAGTGGCAGGAGGTCACAGTGGTCATAGATAAGCAACGTGACCGGAGATGATACATAGATAGAGTGTTGTGGCAGGTTGTGAAAAACTAGAACACATTCCTTGCTAAGAGGAAGTGTTATGTTTTGTAGCACCAAGACCCAGAAAGCATTTCTAGAAATTCCACCTAGATATGGCTTGATTAGATTATTAACCAATTTTTAAATATTTCTTAAGTCTAAACTTAGGGAATATGGTCAATTAATCAACATTAATTAGTTCAAGGTGTGAATCATTTATAAACTCACATGGATTGACTCCAATATGATCATGTTGGCTCGATGGGGCCTAGACCCAAGTTCATATATGGTTGCGGAACCAACAAAACCCATTATTACCGGCCCTTTCGGTAACAATCTGCTGCACATACTGAGGTCTCACCCAAGGCAATATAGGGGGATGCTAGAACTATGTTTTTGTATCCAGAGTGACAATGGAGTGTGGATTTAGGGCTTCTCTTCCTTCCAATACATGACAGGGCTTCGCAGAACAAATCTATTAATTATACAGTCACAGTTCAACACTTTTGTTGAACTCACTTGTAGACTGCGTGATATTACTTCAACAAGAATAAAATAGCATAAATAACCATAAACTCGACTTAGTGATGCAATTATAAGTAAAACAACACAGATAATATAAAATTCAAGTAAATCAAACACATAAACTCAAAATACATATCTCTCTTCAAAAGTCTTTCATTAATGCTCAGATCTTCCAAATACAATCAGTTCCACCCTGTTCACTCAGCTGCAAGGGTCTGCGCACTCAGCTGCAGACTTCCTAAGGTCTCCACGCACTCAACTGCAAGAACATTTCCTCTAACCCAACCCATAAAACATAAACTCAAAACAATATTACATCCAAGTGCATCACATATCAAGTATTTCATGTATATCATCAAGACTGTCCTATACTCCTTATATACTCCTTACATTTACGATACCATGGTCCGAAAACCATGGGCGGAGCTCAATGTATACAAAATATTGCCATAATTTTACAAATTTATGGGCTTTGACCTGTCCCAAAGCCTCTAAGACTCTAACTTAACTCTGTGCAGTGTGCTCCTCTCCTCAATCTGTGGAGTCTTTCTCAAAATATTTCATTCGAGGTGTACTTTTTCCAACATGCCCCCAAAACAAAATTGTGACTCGTCCTGGGTCACTCTGCTGGTGCGCCCTTAATATTTGTTTTGATACTACTCAAGGTATCCTTCAGAGGTGGAAATGCTTTGGTGCACAATTTTTTTGCTTCTCAACTTCGCTCAGAAACGTCTCAGTAGTTGGTCCTGTAATTTTGGCTGCAATATAATTCTATGTCTAGCACAGTCCCTTCAATTGTTTTTTGACAGTCTGCGATAACTGAATAGATTATGCTTCCCATGGTTGTGTCCTGGTTGTGATAAGTTGTTCTTTTCTAGGCAGCCCTACAAAAAATTACCTTGTTGGAGACAGGTATACCATTGTATCAGTTCTAAAGTCTTTGTTGTGACCTTAATCTGCTCCATCTGTTCTAACTTTTCGCGAATTTCCTTCTTGATCATTTGCACATGGGGGTCCTCCTGTAGTGAGGCCCAGACATCCATAACATATTCAAAAACTTGAAGGCATTCTTGTATTGTTGAGTCAACCTTATCATGGGTAGCCTTGATCTTGGTTGTGCCTTTGTAATATTCCTATTTAGCCCAAGCTATTAGGAATACTTCATTTTGTTTCTTTCTTATTGTTTGATGAATAAAATGTAGAGGATGACATGCAAATCTCCTTAAATCAAAGAATAAATACATGCCCAATGTGAAAAAGGATAAATCTGGGCCTTTGCAACAAAAATCCACTTGTGTGTGAACAGAAATTGGACCACCTTGGAGAACCAATGCAGTTTTAGAAGAAGGTTCCAATTTGAAAGGGGTTAAGTCCATTGAATTGGTTTAGGGTTTGTGCACCCCTTCAAGTTATAAAAAGGAGGTGAGGGCTCAAGATATGGTTGTTGAAGGATTTTCGAAATAGAGGTTGCTTGAGCAACTCTAGCTCTCTACGCTATTTAGCCTAAGGGAAGAGGATTTTCTGTTCAGGAATCCTCCCTCCTTCCTTGAGTAGCTCATAGAGGAGAATGCACTGAAATGAGCCACTATCTGGCATTTTGGCCAAGCTCCATCTATTAGCAGTGCTGGTCCTGTTGAGGATTTTGCAGCTGCTTGAGTTGCGGCAAGTGGTAGTCTAGATCTGCAGAGATCTAGTGTTTTGGAGGAGATTTCTCTCAGGGAGGGTGTCTTGTGACCACTCGGAAGAGGATATCTCTCTTATTTTGCATTCAGATTTGTAATTTATAGCATTTGCTTCATTTTTATACAGCTACTGTGCAGTCCCTCTCAAGAACTGTGTTTCTGCACTTGAGGGTTTTATTGTTATTTCAGTTTTGTGCAATAGATGATCTTCAGTGATTGAGGCTTGCCTCTCACTTTGTAAATCTTTGATGTAGCTATTGTTTAAGCTATTTTTAGATCTGATCTCTGTTATAATAAAGTCATCTTCAGAAATTCTGAGCATTCTGCAGTTTTGTAGCTTATATGTTAGATCTACACTTATTCCGACATTATTTTGATGAAATTCCAAGGGAATATTGTAGAGAAGGCTGAGTACTTTCCAGCTCTGGTATAGATCTGACGTTTCAGCAATAGATCTATCATAGATATGATTTTTCACTTACAGCAGCTAAATCCCCTGAAAAATAACGCTGATATAGTCTGCAGTCTTTTTCCTATGTGTTGCAACAACTCATTGCAGGGTTTTTCTTCATAGAAATGTCTGTTTTACCATGTATAAGCTACATGAATATTATTCTAAACCTGCATACTGAAATTTCTGCATAAACTCAGTCATATCCTTTAGAAATTACGCTGCCTAAGCTTCAACACTTTTCTACATAATTTAGGTCATGGGAAATCAGGGTTTTTCTTGACTAGTCGGGAAGGAGGAACTGTTTAACCTAGAAAAACTTTTTTTTCTTATGAAATTTGACATGTGAGTCCCTCTTAGCCTAATCTAACATATTCCAGAACCTTGACCCTTAATTTTACGCAGATTTTCTTATACACCTATTTAGTGCATAAAACGCTACTTTTCCCCATCTTTCTGATGTTAAAAGTTGAGTAAAGAGTGTTACTGCTCTTTCTATTGGTTTTTGAGCATTATCATACACATTTTATGGTTGTTGAAGCCATCACACCTGAAGAATGTTTTTTCCAGGCATGATTTGCTGAGTAAACCCTTTTGGGATATTACCTCTCGACAAGAGTCTATAGACAAAGTCTGAAAAGGGCCAGATTATCACCCTCTATTTAGAGATGACATATTCAGTAAATTCCCCTTCAGTCAATCTCTGGTTTAGATCATATTGTTGATTTTTAATGTTTCAAAAAGAGGAAATTACATTGATACCAGTTGTGGGAGATCTGTTTAGCATATCTAACTTGATTTGTTTTTGAAGATATTACATATTTGAGTCCCACACAGCATATTCAAGAGGAACCAAGATTTTTCCTGCATTTTATTTTTCCATATTATATTATACAGTGTTCCTATTGAGAAGCTTGGCAATATTCCTGAAAAAGGGATATTACAGTGGTATCGGAGCTCCTTTCTTGGCTCAGCCTGTGGCTTTCAAAGCCCAAGAAAGAAAGAGAATAATGATGGAGAGGATGAGACTACTTTCATCCATTTTCAGATCAGAAAAGGGCCTCTCCAAGGAGGTTCAACCAATGGAAGAAGAAGGGTGTAGTGAAACTCCAAGAGGGTTTCAAAGCAGAAGAAGCTACAGTGAAATTCCTAGAGAATTTCAGGAAGATGGAGGAGTACCCAGTACTTCTTATGATGTGTGTGAGCATTTGGCCACACAATCTGATTTACAATGTTGTCACATTCACACTTTCTTGCTGAGAGAAAGAGGAGAAGAAGAAGAAATGACAAAAAAAGAGATTCCCCCACTCTTTTTCCAAACCTTGAAGGATATTCAAGAAAATCTCAAGGAGGTTGAGGGGGTAGAGACTTGTACCAGCGCTGGCACAACCTTGGAGGAGAAGCCTTCATGTTCAATGGAGGAAGACTACACAGTTGTAGAATAAGTTCTTGCTTCTACATTTCACCAAGATATGGTCAAGAATTCATTTTTTCTCATTTCAGTCCATTGCATGGAGAGATATACATTCCCATGTGATGTTGATCTAGAACAATAGAGTTGCACTGCGTTATGCAAGAACAGTAAGGGAGGAATAAGATATTCCCTTGGAGATATCAAAGGGGCTGCATTCCACAAACCCTTGAGGTGGAGGAGGTGCAAAAGCATGGAGATACCAAGAGAAGATGGGGAAGAGGGCCAATTTCATTCCTATCTATTGCAGCAGGTTTATGCACCTAAAGAGGTGATTGGATTGCGCAGTGGAAACATGGAGGGTTTTATCCATTCATGTATTCAGTCACCACTAGATGATGTCTCGTCTCCTGGATACATTGCACCAAGGAGGCCACATGATCAGCAAGAGGAGGTGTGTGCTTCACATGGTGAGGCATTGCTCATTGATTTCAGAGAAGTGGAGACCTTGGGAGGTATTGATGCAGCGCTGAGAGTCTTGGGTAGGCTTAAGGAGGAGAGAAACAGTCTCTCAATATCATCCACCCCCACTCTCATTTCAGTTTCTGCGTTGTGGCAGGAGAAACAGAGGAAGGGTAACAACCTTTACACATCTACATTTGGCATGGGAGTTGTGCATGCACATGACTCTTGGGAAGAGTTAAAGCAGTCTCCTCTCTTCTCTTTGAGGGTGGAAGGAGGCTCATCTATGAGCTGCTCCCTTTGCATGAGCAAAAGCTATGGTAAGGACATTTTTTATTTACTTGTTGATTTACATATTGCTTCCTTAACCATACATGTGCATAATTTTGCTCCAAGGAGGAGCATTCTTTCTTTGAGGTTGCATGGTCTACTTGAGGCCATGAGCAGTATTGTTGACCTCTCCCTAAGAGGACTTGGGGAGGGATTTTTATTTGGAGAACATACCTACATTGCCTCATCTATCATTCAGTTCCTCCAAGCTTATGAAGAGATTGGGGCAACATGAAAGTGGTTGGGAGACCACATTTTTCAGGAGTCTCTTTTGCAATTGAGGTCCAAACTGCGTTGGTTGCATATGAGGGATCATTTCCATTCATATTTGTTGCATATGGCAGCCAACATGATTTCTCTTCTTGCTCCCTATGTTGCTGATGTTTCTATTTTTATGAGGAGCATGTGTGGGAGAGGATGAATGTATCCATTGGGAATGCACTCTCCCATATTCTTTTTATTTCAAGAAGAGGAGGGAACTTTTTGTGGCTGTTGCATGGTACATTGTATCAACTTCTACAAAGGGTCATGCATTGAGTTTGTATCATGAAGGGGAGCCTCTCACATGGGAGGAATTAGAGCAAGACATGTTTTTCTTGATCTCCATTCAGCGAACACTTATTTTCCTCTATCATTTCCAAGCTTTGAAGAAGCTTATTTCAGTAAGCAAGTGGTGGGATGGCCACTTATGGTATCATGACTTGAGGCAGCAAGATGATGGACAGCATTGGTCTCAAGGGAGGGACTATTGTCACCATCCAGCACATCATAAGGCACTTAGTCCACATGTCTTTTGGAGCACATATGGTGAAGATAAATTGTTCACTATATGCATAAGAGGGTGGGAAAGGAGGCCCACTGAAATCAATGGAGGAGATCATGAGGTTTCAGATTCCTTTTGGCTTCATGGTGACCACATTTTTGCAGCCCAGGATCCACAGCTCCACATCCATCAATAGTGGGAAGAGGAACAACGTGAGTTGGATATATTCATCCCTCATCTCCAGCCTTGTAGCCCCTACTCAATGCACATCATGGGGATTAATGATTGTTTTTATGAGCTATCAAGGATGGCTCCTTTTATTTGGATGATAGCATGGGTGTGGGAGACACTCATTGGGAAAAAATTTCCCCATGCTCTTCATCACTCCTACCTGATGAGGCCATTGAGCAACAAGAAGATCACCACTTGTACCTCCCATTTCTCATGATGTACACTTGCTATTTTTCACTTGGAGAAGGTCATTGGAGGGTAGATTCATTGCTTATCATTTTCAACTATGGTGGGATCCATTGATGAGGCCACATAAAAGGGAACGAGAAGTCTAGTTCTTCCTTGCAGTTACTTGAGGACAAGCAACATTTTGAAGGGGGAGGACTGTAATATTCCTATTTAGCCCAAGCTAATAGGAATACTTCATTTTGTTTATTTCTTATTGTTTGATGAATAAAATGTAGAGGATGACATGCAAAGCTCCTTAAATCAAAGAATAAATACATTCCCAATGTGAAAAAGGATAAATTTGGGCCTTTGCAACAAAAATCCACTTGTGTGTGAACAAAAATTGGACCACCTTGGAGAACCAGTGTAGTTTTAGAAGAAGGTTCCAATGTGAAATGGGTTAAGTCCATTGAAGTGGTTTAGGTTTTTTTCACCCCTTTAAGTTATAAAAAGGAGGTGAGGGCTCAAGAGATGATTGTTGAAGGATTTTCGAAATAGAGGTTGCTTGAGCAACTCTAGCTCTCTAGGCTGTTTAGCCTAAGGGAAGAGGATTTTCTGTTTAGGAATCCTCCCTCCTTCCTTGAGTAGTTCATGGAGTAGAATGCACTGAAATGAGCCACTATCTGGAATTTTGGCCAAGCTCCATCTATTAGCAGCGCTGGTCCTGTTGAGGATTTTGCAGCTGCTTGAGTTGCAGCAAGTGGTAGTCTAGATCTGCAGAGATCTAGTGTTTTGGAGGAGATTTCTCTCAGGGAGGGTGTCTTGTGACCACCCGGAAGAGGATATCTCTCTTATTTTGTATTCATATCTATAATTTATAGCATTTTCTTCATTTTTATATAGCCACTGCGCAGTCCCTCTCAAGAACTGTGTTTCTGCACTTGAGGGTTTTATTGTTATTTCAGTTTTGTGCAATAGAAGATCTTCAGTGATTGAGGCTTGCCTCTCACTTTGTAAATCTTTGATGTAGCTACTGTTTAAACTATTTTCAGATCTGATCTCTGTTATAATAAATTCATCTTCAGAAATTCTGAACATTCTGCAGTTCTGTAGCTTATATGTCATATCTACACTTATTTCGACATTATTTTGATGAAATTCTAAGGGAATCTTGTAGAGAAGGTTGAGTAGTTTCCAGATCTGGTATAGATCTGATGTTTCAGCCATATATCTGTCATATATCTGAGTTTTCACTTACATTAGCTGAATCCCCTGAAAAATAATGCTGATATAGTCTGCAGTCTTTTTCCTATGTGTTGCAGCAACTCATTGCAGGGTTTTTCTTCATAGAAATGTTTGTTTTACCATGCATAAGATACATGAATCTTATTCTGAACCTTCATACTGAAATTTATGCATAAAATCAGTCATATCCTTCATAAATTACGCTGCCAAAGCTTCAGCACTTTTCTACATAATTTAGGTCATGGGAAATTAGGGTTTTTCTTAACTAGTCGGGAAGGAGGAACTGTTTAACATAGAAAAACTTATTTTTTTTTCTAAAATTAGACATGTGAGTCCCTATTAGCCTAATATAACATATTCCAGAACCTTGACCCTTAATTTTACGCATATTTTCTTATACACCTATTTTAGTGCATAAAATGCTGCTTTTCCCCATCTTTCTGATGTTAAAAGCTGAGTAAAGAGTATTTCTGCTCTTTATATTGGTTTTTGAGCGTTCTCATAAACATTTTATGGTTTCTTAAGCCATCATACCTGAATAATGCATTTTCCAGGCATAATTTTTTGAGTAAACCCTTTTGGGATATTACCTCTCGACAAGAGTCTATAGAAAGAGTCTGAAAAAGGCCAGATAGCCCCTGAATCTCACCCTATCTTTAGAGGTGACATATTCAGTAAATTCCCTTTCATTCAATCTCTGGTTTAGATCATATTATTGATTGTTGATTTTTCAAAAAGAGGACATTACATTGATACCAGTTGTGGGAGATATGTTTAGCAGATCTAACTTGATTTGTTTTTGAAGATATTACATATTTGAGTCCCACAAAACATATTCAAGATGATCCAACATTTTTCCTGCATTTTATTTTTCCAAATTATCTTATACAGCGCTCCTATTGAGCAGCTTGGCAATATTCCTAAAAAATGGATATTACAGCGCTGCTCCCGGACCTCTAGTGGAGTGGAGGGTTGTAATTGCATATGCAGCTCGACTATCTTCATTTTCATTTTGAATCACACAAATTTGAATTTGGCCTTATAATTCTTTACTGCCATGGCGAGTTGTGCCACTTTTTCCTCTGGGGTCACTATAGCTTGAATCTTGAGCTAAGGTAGGTTGTTTCAAGCCTTGGAGATGACTTCTTCCAAATTTTGTCTTTGCGTCGTCATTGCATCGCACTCTTACACAACTATTTGTTTTTCCTCAACCATCCTCTGTCTTTCCTACTTAAAATCTTGTATAACTAATAGGGTGTGTGCTCTTTTATATCCAATTCTTTAGTAACGCCCTGGTGGAACTCGTTCAATGTCCGTAGAGGCAACGCAACAATATTAAGTTGTGTGTTATGCCAATGCACTGCATACTTCATTTTCTCCGCAGTATCAAAACATAGTGTGCCGACAGGGATTGGCACTGCGTGGATATCAATTGTAATTTCCATTTCCTGCGTTGTCATGCTTGCACCTGCTGGGGCCGCGCTTGTTCGAGCCATGATCACTTGAAGCCCCCTCACTTGACTCACGCTCACTTGTACTGCGCTCTTCTACACCTTAAAATATTTTAGGCTCTTATGGACCTCCTCCAGTACCTTATTTTATTAGTCTTCAATGTTACCCCATAGATTTTCAATGACGTTCTTAATAGTATCTCCTTTCTCATCGAGGTCCCCCTCAGTGAGGACCATTGCTTTCGGGCCACGATCCTACTGGACTTCATTTTCATCTGTGCACCACCGCTTTGTACCTATCATCTCTCAGTAATAAAAGGGGAGGGGGGATTGGATGGATCCATAATTGTATCATCGTTGTGAGTATCATCCCCTCCTGATTATGGAACCTCCTTCTCTAGCTCATCCTCCGGTTCGGTCTCTATATTAGTCACAAATGTGACTGTCTTTGTTGGCTTCCTGGTGTTCTTCTTTCTTCTATGTGTAGAGGTCGTCATGCCACTCGTCCCTGCCTACGCCATCACTGCTCCTTCAATGTGTGGAGTCATCCAATCACTCGACTAGTTGCTTACTAAGGCTACAACATCTTCCTCTATCATTAGGTATGGTAGCTCGTACCAGACCCCAGCAAGGTCCTTCTTCGCCTAGATATGCACATGGTGGAAATCCTCTTTGAATTCAGTGACCTTATGATATTCTTTCAAAAAAATTGGTGATAACCGGGCCTTTTGGTTGATCGTCGTGCACAGACTCATCTCGAACCCGACCCAAAATATTTTGTTCTCCATTTCCCAGGTCGACTCTTTTGAATGCCACAACAAGGTATACCGCGCAGCCTCGCAAATATTTGGGTCCGCAGAGGAAAACTGTGACTCCTCGGGCTCCTTCCAGACCATCAATGTTATCAAGAGCAAGAGCCATGCATAGTGGAACTACTTTCCCTCCTCTTGATATTCACGGAATTTAGCTAAGAACTTGTCGCATAGATATCCTGCCCAATCATAGACAACACCCTTGCTACACTCCATAGCCAAAGATACTATTGGTGAAGAAACCTCCTCTATGCAGCACTTTTTCATGATTTTCCCTGCCAAAATGTGTGTGGCAAAGCACACAAATCTATTAGTGATGCAGTTAATCGAGTAAACCCTACTTCCCTTCGTCAGACCGTAATTGGCACACACAGATCGCATTGATGATGCTTTTACCAAAGTGTGGAAAATATAACATGTTCAGTAACCCTACATCTTGGATACGATCCACACACTTCATTATTTCCAATCGTGTTACTATGGTAACTTCATAATAGGTGGAGCGGAGATCTCGGCTCATCTTGAACTGTTGGTATTTGCTGCAATCATTAAAATCCTAGTCCTCCATCCGTAGCTTCGGAAATTTTCCCAACAAATCCCCCTTAAGAGGTACTTCTTCCAGCATCAATGGCATGAAAATCTTGTATTTGATGGCATCTGGATCCTTTGTAGGCTTCACAGTTTTCAGATTCCATGGCAGAATGTATGGGGGACCCCTAGAGATAGAATCTACCTCCTCTGCATCAATGTTAGATATCCCCCCTAGCATATTTTCTTCTTCATTCGACTCTTCTACCTTGACAACCTGCTTATGCCGATCTTAGGTCACCTTAGTCCTTTTCTCCTTTGGAATTTTCTTCCTCGGTGACGTTCTCAGCACCAGCTTCTTCGGCTTTTTGGACGGAGCCGCACCCGCAGTGGTTTGCTTCCTTGGCGACCTCAACCCTGTGATATTTGCTGTGGGCATAGCCATCATGCTATGTTCTAAACCTAAACGGATTGTGTACCTGAGCCCTGCTCTAATAAATTTCTCTCGAAACACTTAAAATTTGTATTTCGACATACAACTCATTTCTCGACGCTCTTGCAGGCACAAGATCTCAATTCTAACACTTATAACGCAAAGTGTTTGAATGTGGAGCAAGATGCCTGATTTATATAAAAAATCAAATTCAAACTCCATGATCTCCTTCATATATGCCTCATAAATGTAGATTTGGTGGCAGATCCACCCATATATGTTCATTAAATACATCCCTCTCACTCCCTTTAACGTCCAATTCCTTGTCAAATCAATTGTTCTTGTTCCAACGGTTACTTTTTGAACAAACTTTGTCAGAATAATATCTTCAACATATTCAAGCCTCCCTCAGCATAGTGTCCTCTATCTTCACCATCTTCCCACGTACTAAGAAGTGCTCTGAATGCAATGAAGCCACCCTTTGGAAGAATCGTTTATATTCCCATGCTCTCTTTCAACTGTGTGGAGCATTAAGACTTTTCGTCATCCATATAGTCATTGCGAACCTCCAGGGACGGAGTCATCCTGATACAACTTCAATCTGCTGCCATTGATACGTCCAGGGGACAATTCTCCATTCATCTTTTCGAGTTGAACTGCGCCCCCAATGCATTTGTAGCTTACCCGAGAACTTCGCGAACTTGTTGTCAAATAAAAGAACTAAGTCCCCATCTTTGAACGTCTTTTGCTTAATATGCTTGTTATTCTAGGATTTTCCCCTCTCCTTTTGTACATGTTGGTGAAACCCGATGATGAACCTATCTTCCTCTAGCATGACCAGTTGTTCTAATATCTGCTCCATAATATCGCAGTCTGCCATATTTGTAACTACGGCGATATGAATACTGGGCACAATGTATTCCATCGGCATCATAGCTTATTATTTGTATACTAATCTGAATGGAGTCCTACCCATCAAATTCTTACAGGTAGTCCTATAGGCCAATAAAACTGCAGGAATGCGCAGATCCTAGTCATCCCTGTTGACATTGCACACCTTCGTCAAATTGTTCTCTAGAATTTTTTTAAAGGCTGCAACTATCGCATTTACATGTGGGTGATATGGCGTGCTCTTTTGGTGATGCATTCTGAAATTTGCGGTCAATGGTTCAGTAGTGCTATTCAAGAAATTTGTACCCATGCCATTCATCAATATATTCAGACACCCGAACTGTGAAAAAATATGTTCAAAAATAAACTTCGTCGCTATATTTTGACTACAAATTTTCACTAGTTGTGCCTCAACCCATCTAGTAAGGTAATATGTCGCAGTAATAATGTACCGCACACCTATTTTCTTCCCAGGTGGATCAATTAGTCCCACGAATTCAATTTCCCATTTATTAAAGGCCTGCAAAGTAACTTGAGGCTGAAGTGCCATTACATCCCTTCGTGAAGGTCTACTATTCCTTTGACAAACATCGCAAGCGCTACAATATTCCATTGAATCCTTATGCATTGTACGCCACCAAAGTCCAACTCATATAATCTTCTGTGCAGTCGCCTTCCCTGCGTAATGACCTACGAAAACTCTGCCATGTGCTTCAACCAAAATATTGGGTCGTTCATGCTCAAGAACATATCTTTACATAATCTCGTCAACCCCCATCTTGTATAGATGTCCTGCAATCAGAGTAAAATTGGTTGCCTTTACTACTAGCTCTTTCTTTTGTTGCATAGTGTACTCCACAGGCGCAATTCCGGTAGTCAGAAACTAAATGATTTCTAGAAAATGTTCATCGGTAACCCGAATAGCGAACAATTGCGCATTTGGTAATCCTTCCTCAATATTCGTCAGCTCTTCGCCTATCTTGATCCTAGACAAATGGTCGGGTCTGGTATTCAAACATCCAGGCTTGAAAATTACTTTGAAATCATACCCTTGGAACTACAATATCCAATGGAAAATCTTCCCTTCCAACATAGGCTTGTTGACAAGGTATTTCAAAGTATAGTGGTCTGTGAAAATTTTGAAGTGTGAACCTAATAGATAGTGTCTTGATTTTTGCAGCGCATACACCATGTCCAGCCCTTTGCGCTTTGTGGTGGAGTAGTTGCACTCCACCTTATAGAGATTCATGCTTTCAAAATTAATAGGGTGATCTAGATCGCCTTCTCCTGGCTGCGCTAAGACACCTCCCAAAGCTATGAAATATGCATCGACATGTACTTGAAATTCCTTTCTTCTAGTTTGGAAAGACTAGAATAGGCACATTTACCATATTTTTTTTCAGTACATCAAGGCTCTTCTAACAATCATCATCCCAACAGAACTTGATATCTTTCTTCAATAATTTTTCCATCAGTGTACTGATCTGTGTGTAGGCCTTGATAAACTTCCTATAATAACCTGTATACCCAAGTGTCGTGCGTAGTTGCTTCACATTTGTCGATGGCTCCAAATTGATAATCACAATGATCTTCTCAGGGTCTACCATCAACCCCTACTTGCAGACAATATGCCCCAATAATATACCATATGGCAGGAATAAATTACAATTCTTTAGGTTCAAGGAAATATGATATTTCCTGCAGGTATCCAACATTAAACGCAGACTAGAAACATGCTTCTTTAACAGTCTGAAGATTTTCCAGTCATATAAATACACCTCTAAAAACTTGTGTATGTATTCTTTAAATGTTGCAACAACGACTATGGAAAATATGGTTGCGGGTGTACTGAAATGATCCCCATTCAGTAGCAAAAGTGGTATTGCTCTTATCTTCCAGTGCGATTGTGATCTAATAGTATCCCAAGAAACCATATGTAAAGGAGTAGGTATCCTTCTCTCCCACATTCTCCAAAATTTTGTTATTGAATGGTGTTAGAAACGGATCATGGACACATGCATCGTTCAACTTTCTGTCATCTACACAAATCCTTATTTCTCCATTAGTTTTATTTTCCTAGACTACCATAGGGCTAACACACTCGGACTCTTCTGCCGGTTCAATAATTCCAACAATGATCATTTTGTCGAGTTCCTCCCACAATTTTTCTTTATATTTTGGGCTTAGCCGATATGGGCGTTGCTTGATTGGCTTCACATCAGGCTTAAAAGTGATGTGCATAACTCCCAAATACCCTATAATGCCTTTCATCTTAGATAAATTTGTCAGGAATAGCTTCTAGTACTCATGCAACAATTCAGTGACCTTTCTCACTGTGTCAGCGTCCCAATAGTCCCCAATCTACGTGAAATTGGACTCCTCTTCTGAGCCTATGTTGACTTGTTGAGTATTGACAGATTATGCTATGCCTAACATCTCTACTTTAGGACCTACAACCTCACATTTTCCCTTTGATTCATGAACATTTACATTACGTGGATCCTCCTCACCTTCTTCCGCAGTCAGATTGTAACATTCTTAGGCTTGTTCCAACTGTGCAGCGCAATTAGGTTGTACCAAAGCCCTTGACTCAGCTATAATTCGAAATAATCCTACTTTGACTTATTGAAGAAAATCATTAATATAATCCCATCCATCGGTGAAGTTATAAGTCAATAATAACCCTTCCATCATCTCATACCAATTTGTGGTTCCATGGCACAACTCTATTTCAAGATACCACTACTGAGGTATCGTATCCAAGGTATGTTTTGTGGCTTGTTTTAAACTTCTTATATGTTGTATATATGATTTTATTTCTTTCAAATAAATTTTTAAAAAATATATGTACATGCATAAAATTAAAAAAATTAATAGAAGAAGTACTAAGTGGTGATTGGAGTTAATGTGTCAGTTAGTGGGACCACGTTTGGCACATTGTGTTAAAATACAAGAAAGTGACATCATGGATGCCGCCAATAGGAAAATTCATCGTCCAATAAAGCATGAGCAAGATAATAACGTGACTAAAGGTTAACTGGCGGGGTACCTCTGTTGGAATCTTGACCCTCGCTAGTAGACCGTAATGAGCGGCCCAGATCAACTACGGGGGCACTGCTCTGTGATCGATTTCATACTGCGAAGTCCCCCCACAGTGACGACCGCTGATGAGCCCCACGATGCTAGAAAGTGAGCTAGTTGTGTCTTCCATGTCATCCTCCACATCACCTCCAACCGTCTTGTCAATCATTCCACTATTCATTACACTCCCGTACAATTTTTTCCCGCCCACTCATTTATTCCGCCTATAAAAGATATGGTTGTCCTCATTGTGTCCATGTCTACCTCCCAAACAGCTAAAGCTCTCCAATTTTCGTATCAGCTTCCACGTCATCAGCTAGTCTCCTTGACATAACCAAGTAACTCATGCACATGTTCTTGAAACTTGTCCAAAATATTAAAGAAAGTTGTTATTGTTGGGTCTTCCACTTACATCCTGTTAATGGATAAAGAAACAGAAATTGTAGATAATGTTTGCACAATATACCACCCTCTATTTTATCAACATGTCATCCTAAACAAATCAAAGTTCCCAATTTACTCTGCTTTAATTAAATCTGGAGTATTTTCAGTGTTTATTCCATAGACCTACCTATTTCTAGAGTTTATGCATTGGTTGGTTTCTTCCATGTACCCTCAAAAATGCTTTGTCATGAACCAAATGGGGGAAAATGTCTTCCAGGTGTCAGCTCAGTTGATAAGGCAATCATTTTGTTACCCCTCTACATATTCATATGTGAGTTTTACTGATGAATCACTGTCTACATGTTTTCAAGAATTGTCAGGGCCTCAGTTTACCCAAATTGTATTTTATCTCATGCCTGAAAAGGAAAAGTTTTCCTCGGAGTCAGGAAATTTTCCTTTAAGTTCCTTTGTTGAAGATGTAGGGCCAATTCTCCAAATTTTGGCCAAAATCCTTGGAGACATATGAAACATTGTTGGTAGAGGCAAACAGTAAAATTGGAAATACACATGAAAATATTGTTATCCTAAAGGGAGCTAGTATTGTGAATTATCTAAATAAAAACTTTCAGCTATTATGGATAATGAAAAACTTGTTTTCAGAAAGACCCTCATATTATAGGATCACAGATTTTAGAATGGCTCATGTCAAGCTTGCTAATTGTTCCAACTTGAATGTAGACTTGTGGAAAAAATTCAAGGAATGGATGTATCCACAAGCTAATGATGCAGATGCAGGAACTTATTCCATTCCACGAACTCAGGCCACTGTCACCTCATGGTCAAATGTTACTTCATATTTACTTTACTTTATTTTACTACAGAAGTTTTAATTTTCTACTTTTTATTGTAATGACCAAAGAAAACAGTTTGGGAAGTTGTTAGTTCCATAACTATCCATTTTGTAATAATGTATTTAAAACTTTTTCAAGAGAGAAATGAGGTTTCAGACTTTGGGCATCGAAATTTTTGGCAATTTTGTTCTTTGTCTTTATGAGATTAATAAATCTTTTCAGAGAATTTTACAGCAACTGATGAATGTGTTGATTTATTCATGTTCCATCTTATGTATGTCTCTTCTGTTGGAATAAATTAATGAAGCTACTGGTGTCTAATTTACATCTGTCAGTTAGATTAAATTGCCTTAATAATGCACTCCTTTATTTTGAAATCATTTCTTGCAACCATTTTCTTCTAAAACCAAAGATAATATTTTATGTGATTTACATCATATTGTTAATGTTTTTTACTATCATTTCACCTTCTCTTGTTCATGCGCATTTATCATTTAAATGCACTTTGAAGATTTGTGTTATCTGTAAAGATTAAAGGGTTTAAGATATAATTATGGGGCTACAATATGAAGGGACAACAAGTAATTTTATTTTCAAGTGATAGTAAATGTCTTGGGCACTGATCTCCTCACAGCCAGATATTGTCTCCCAAGGAACAACAGTATGAAAGACTATATGCACCCATTCAATTTGAGGTTCTTCGACCCAAGCTACAGTCCAGCGAGATAAATGCTCGTGAGGATAATATTTACCATTGTAATTCTCCACAATATTAGTGTCTACATGACCAAACCTTAGCCTTATCAACCTGCAAAATTCCTACCATCCTCTGAATCTTTCTCTGTGCGCACCCCTCCAGTAAGATGGAGTGGACCTCAAGACAAAGTCCAAAGCTTCATATTCTTGTTCTTCATGCACCTTCTGCTCAAACTATTCTAGAGATAAGACAACATTTCATGTTCCATCCTAAAAAGTAAAGTCACGTACCTCTGATGTGACACAACGTAGTGCTTTGGTAACTCTATAACATCACTTAGTAGATACTTCATGAAAGCAGCTCTACCAGTGTTCCAATTCCTCATCGGAGTCAGAAACACATGAACTATCATGTTCCCAACTTATTCTGCCATCAGTAGTAGGATTAATCCAATATTTATCCTGCGCAGTGAGCTTATATATCTAATCAATATCAGCATCACGATATTCATGTTGGATAGGTTATGTATAAAAAACCCATCATTCTTATCTCCATATTTTTAGACCCATGTATCTTCCATATGATTATTGCCTTCTACTTTATCTTCTCCCGTATTTATACCACTTCGTGTCACTATGTTGACGCTTAGATCTTATTCAAGTGGTTCAACTCTCATCATTTGTATGTTCTGGGCAGGTTGCTGATAGTGATTTTCCTACATTTTAGCCAATAATGTAGGAAAATCCTCTATTTCATGATAAAATTCACAACAATACCTACAAGATACAACAATAGGATTCTAAAAATCTCTGGTGAAATGTCCAGGTTGGCCACAATTATAGCATATTATTTTTTCGTGACCTCGTCTAGCGCCTCCTCCTTGGCCACGCCCTCGGCCTTGGAAACCTCTACGTGCCATGGGCGAACCTAGATCCTTGCGACCTTTATTTTTTACTCGATATGCTCCAAGACTCTGCATCATTAGATCCTAGCTTCGATAGTGCTTGTCATCATGTCCCACCGAACTACAGAAATTACAGAATAATTTCTTCAATGGCCGGATGTACTTCTGCAGCAAATGACAGTAGTTTGTGGAGTGTTGGTCTGTAACTTCGCGTAAAATACACTAGACATTTGGTCCCACATTTGGTCCAATACTTGGCCTAGGCCTCAATAGAATTGGCATCCCGATGCCCAAGTAATATCTAAAAACAGGACATTGATCCTTATGGTGACCCTTCGTTGTGCACTTTATGCACCAAAATTTTACGCAAACTTGTTTTCCCTTCTTCAAATCTTGAAGTTCCATATGTAACCTTTTCAACTAGGTTTGAATCTATTGAACCCCTATGTCAGCATCTGCTACCATTGAAGCTTCTATCTTCATCGCAATCTCCAATGCTTCAGCTGGGGTTGTGACCTTTTGCTATGGTAATGGAAATCTAAGATGAGGTAACAACGCAATGATAAACCATTCCTTGTGTTGCTCGTCAGGGGTCTTGAAGCTAACTTGACTCAGCAGTTTCTTAAACCTTTGATTGAATTCCCACACTATTTCAATGGCTAATATCTTGATCTCTTTGATCTTCGTATTACAGTGGGACTACGACTTCCGCTTCTTAAATTAAGCATTCAGCGCAGCCTTAGTCTGAGCCAAAGTAGCATTTTGCTTTATCGAGGTGTATTTCATATACTAGGACAACGCTCTATCCTAAAATTTTGTGACCAACTGTGCTTTCTTCATCTTCTCATCAGTGATGTTCCGCGATCTCCATATCGCTTCTGCAACAAACTAGAACTGCTCAAGATCATCCGATCCTTTGAAAATAGACATCTTAGGTGAGTGATCCATGATGAATGGGGGAGGTGTGGGTGGAGGTGGAGGTGGAGTAACAAAATAGGGATGGGTTGTGATGGGAGTGGAAGGTTGAGGAATTCCCGAAGCACCTTGATGATCTTCAAATTTTACCTACACACTTCTAGGGGTAGCAGGGTGGCTTTCTCCTTCTTTGATTTCAGACCCAAATAATGGATTATACTCAGACTCAACGTAATTATTATGATCTACCCTAAATATCATACCTTATTGCGTCATTCTGATTTTATTTCCTCTAAACATAAATCGAATTGCACTCTTATTACACCCTTTTCACACAATAACATCTTAATCCAAAGCTTCAATGAATTCAAGTAATTATCTCACAGGCTTTTGAAAAAATTGTGCTCATCTTCGCTATAGGATACAGATGTATCGACCGCGAACTTAGCAATAAAGCCTCCAAGGATACTATCGATCCAATAATCAACATCCCTTGCGATCTCGTTATCAGTCGTCTTCAGTTGCTTAATCAACTCTGTAGTCCACGCAGTAGGCCTAGAAATGGGTCGATTGCTTACCTAGTCTTGATAACCACTCGTACAACTTGCTAGCAATTGATGAGAAAAATATCTCATGTTGATATGTAAATACATATGTCTGCAACCACTTTTCAATAGATAAGCGTGGATTTCTGTTTTCTTGCGCAAAAAAATCACGTTCTTTTAGATCTACCCAGTCTTGGATCTCTTTCTTATATGGATGCCACATCCACATATCCCTCAGTCATATCCTGTTCTCGGAAATAGAACCATTTGTTGGCTTGATGGAGCCTAGACCCAAGTTCATATATGGATACGTGAACCAACAAAACCCATTATTACTGGCCCTTTCAGCAACGATCTAGTGCGCAAACCGATGTCTTACCTGAGGCAATATAGGAGGATGCTAGAACCAGATTTCGGCATCCATAGGGACAATGGAGTGTGGCTTTATGGCTTCTCTTCCTTTAAATACTTGACAGGGCTTCGCAGAACAGATCTACTAATTAGACAGTCACATTTCAACACTTCTGTTGAACTCACTTGCAGACTGTGTGATCTTACTTCAGCAAGCATAAAATAGCATAAATAATGATAAACTAGACTTTGTGATGTATTTATAAGTAAAACATAACAAATAACATAAAATTCAAGTAAATCAAACACATAACTCAAAACACAGATTTGTCTTCAAAAGTAGTTCATTAATGCTCGGATCTTCCCAATACAATCAGTTCCACCCTACTAACTTAGCTGCAGGGGTTTACATACTCAGCCATAGACTTCCTAAGGTCTCTGCACACTAAGTTGCAGGAGCCTTTCCTCTAACCCAACGCACAGAACATGGACTCAAAACAATCTTACATCCAAGTGCATCACATATCAAGTATTTCATGTATATCATCAAGACTATCCTAGACTCCTTATATAATCCATACGTTTACAATACCATTGTCCAAAAACCATGGGTGGAGCTCAACATATACAAAATATTCCCATCCTTTTACAAAGGGGATTTGACCCACCCCAAAGCCCTTAAGACTCTAACTTAAATCCATGCTACACTCTCCACTCCTTCATCTACAGAGTCTATCAAAATCATTCATTTGAGGGGTATTATGTCCAACAGGTCCTATCCATTGATTAAGTTTTAATCTTGGTCGGTGCTATAATAGTGGATTATAAGAATAAATTGATGGTCACTTGGAGAAGACATGCCATATACGCCAACAATTCAATTTCCTTAGTAGATCGATTTCCAAAGAGCAACAATAGTTTTTGTAAATCTAGAGATAGAAGCAGAGTCGGTGAGAGGCAGAGACAATAATCTAGAGGAATTTTTCCAGATCTGGAGAGGTAGTAGCAAGGGGCTGAGTTATTCCCAGTGAGGCACCACAAAGGACTGCATAATTTCTTCCGAAGAGAAACTCAATTTAGTTGGAGGAAAAATTGCTTTTAGTTCTAGAGGTCAGGCGTAGCTTCCATAGTGTCGGAGAAGCAATTTCCGTAGCATAGAAAGGAAGAATGACTTCATCATAGGAAATTTTGGGCTAGACGTAACAGGGCTTGTTAGTGTCCTATGTTATAGTAGTCAAAGTCAAGCATAGTATTTTTTATTTATTTTTCGTCAATTGGTAAAAATTTTCTATGATCTCTTAGAGCTCAAGTTATTACTTTTTTTAGAGAAGTGTGAGATCATATTATTGGTTTGAGTCTAAGTGGGGTTATGTTTAAAATGTTTCAAATAATGATGGAAATATTCATTGATTTCCTAAAGTCTAAGTTTAGTAAGTTTAGGGGAATGCATCAATAAAGTCATGAGTAAAGATCATAACGGATTTGAATTTTTCATCATTGAGTCGAGTGTAGTGGTATCTTGTTAAGTTGGTTGCGAGTTCAAGTCATCATATCGTCATATCATCATCATTGTGTTAGGTCCCTATATTACTAGTATAGTCCCTTATTGTTGTTAGTGTAACCCCCTTATTGTTATTATTGTACCCCTGTAACCCCCATATTGTTATTATTGTGCCCTTAAATTATTATTGTTAGGTCGGCTAGGATTACATTGTGGCCCCACTAGGATTGCATTGTGGCCCCATGGACTCCTATATATAGAAAGGAGGTTTTGTAATTTGAATCATCCAAGAATTTTTCATTCATGTAATGTATTGGAGGTTGCCCCCTCAAAGTGGCTTATTTCTAAGGCGTTGATATCTCTTTTCTTCTATTTTTGGAGCCAGTTTCACAACATTTGGTATCAGAGCTTTGAGATTCTAGGGTTTTGCTGCTCCAAACAGGTCATCGTGGCATTTTCGCTATAACTTTTTTTTCTACTAAGCTTCAGAATTTGAAATTTTTAGAGTGCAAAGCCAAAATCCTGAGGAACATCGTCACAAAATTTCAGAGCTTGGTTCTCAATATTTTCGAAGATATGATATGTGCAAGTTAGGTCATTTTGCAGGCTCCTGAATTTAACCTAAACAGGTCATCGTGGTATTTTCGTAATAACCTTTTTTTCTACTTGTTGTCTTAAGCTTTGCATTTTTTGAGAGTGTCGAAATTCTATAATGTAATGCGAAATTTCAGGATTTCAGAATTGGTTCACAATATTTTCGGAGATATGATCTGTGGAAGTTAGGGCTTTTTGAGGATTCTTAATTTCATCTCAAAGAGGTGATCGTGGGAAAATCTTCATAGCTCTCTCTCTGAGCATCGGATTGGAATGCTGTAAAAAGTGGCCGCAAGTACACAGACTATAGTTTTCGGTCTATAAATTTCAGATCCAAAGGAGGAAACAGTGACACGTGGCAAGTCGTACAAATTCACTCTACTGAACCAGTCCAAAATTGGGTCATTGTAGGATATTGGACATAACTTTGCTTTGAAGAATCCAAATCAGATCAGACCTGTGGCATTTGAGAGAAGCTTCAGAGGGATACTACAGGGTTGAATTTTAGATACTGAGGATCCACAATTATAAACATAATTCAATTTCAATATCGAGCTCCTCAAAAGCAAGTAACAGGTGTGTATTTTTTTTTTTCTGAATTGCATAAGTCTTGTTTGAAGAATCAAGTTGAATTGATTCCAAGCGCATATTGTAGAATAGATATCAGCATTGGATTCTAAAATGGCCACTAAAAATAATTCAACACCCATTAAGCCTTTATAAATCTCTACTATGACTCATGAAGACGAAGAATGGCTACATGACATATCAAAATTACAAGAGCAAGTGCAACAAATTTCGCTCTCGCAAAGAGCAACAAAAAATGACATGAAAGTTTTGAATAAAGGCATGGAAACTAAGATGGATGGTTTGAAGAAAGGCGTGGAATCTAAGATGGATGGTTTGAAGAATGGCATGGAATCTAAGATAGATGGCATGGAATCTAAGATAGATGGCATGGAAGTTGGCATGGAATCTAAGATGGATGACATCGAAGCTAAGATCGATGAGAAAATGGAAAACATGAAGAATGATCTAAAAGCATACATGGAAGGTTTGACAAAGTTGATACAATAAATGTTTCCTAATGGTGAAAATATAGTAGAGGAAACTCATGATGAGAACAAAATAAATTTTAATCGTGATTTCATAAAATCTAATGTTAACGGGAAGAACCACCATATTCCAAAAATGGATATGAGGAAGTTTGATGGAAAGGATCCTGTAACATGGATACTATAGATGGAGCAATATTTTGATCTCCATAATGTGCAAAACACACAAAAGTTACACATTGCAACTTTACATTTAGAACAAAATACATTTGTATGGTATCGATGGCTTTGCTCCCATAAAAAAATTTTCACTTGGTCAATTTTTACGGAGGAAATGATAGCACATTATGAGGATACAAAGAGCAACACCTTCTTTAGCCAATTGATAAATCTCAAACAAAAGGGTTTAGTGGGGCAGCACATTGAGGACTTCCAAAAATTGAATATAAGGGTAACTAATATTCCAGAGGAACACAGGATTGATCTCTTCTTAGGTACTTTAAAGGATAACATCCAACATGAAGTTCGTGTTTTGGAACCTGATTCATTGGAGAAGGCATTCAGGTTGGCAAGAAAAGTTGAATGTAAAATTATGGCGACAAGGAAGCCTACCACTCAATTCTATAAAGAAGGAAGTGTTGCTACTCCTAGATTTCCACAACCTACAAGGTTGACACCACAACAATTGGAAGAAAAAAGAGCAAAAGGGCTTTGCTACAGTTGTGATAGAAAATACACTAAAGGTCGTAAGTGTGCTGAGAAGAAATTATTTTACATAGATTGTGAAGAGGAAGAAGAAAATGAACAAAAGAGGATATACACCAGGAACCAACCCTAGAAGAGGAAGAAATGAGTCTGATCATATCGTGTAATGCATTGGCAGGAATTACCACTCCTCAAACTCTCAAGATAGAAGGACATATCAAGAAGAAAAAGGTAATAGTGTTGATTGATTCAGGTAGCACCCATAATTTTATTCATTGTAAAGTAGCCAAGGAATTGAATTGTTTCCTATACCCAGCACCAGAATGTCAAGTGATGGTTGCAAATGGAGGAACTATAAATTTCTCTGGAAAATGCCATAATATCAAGCTAACCATGGGGGAATATGTATTGAATATTCCAATGATTTCCATTCCTATGGGAGGTGTTGATGTTGTACTAGGAGTACAATGGTTACAATCTTTGGGGACGGTAGCTTTTAATTTTCAAGAACTTTTCTTGAAATTTTTTTCAGAAGGAAAGGAAGTCGAATTACGGGGTATTGAAGGGAAGCCAGGAAGGATAATAAGCTCTAATGTCATGAAAAAACTTCTAAAGAAAGAACAACGAGGCGTAATTGCACAATTATGCTCTCTAGAAGTTCCGACATCAAAATCATCTATTTCTGCAGATCTCCAACAAGTCTTGGACAATCATTCCAAGGTGTTTGAAACTCCCAAAGGACTCCCACCTATTCGTGATCATGATCATGCTATTCATTTGATTCCAGGAAGTGTTCCTCCAAACATCAGGCCTTATAGATATCCTTATGTCCAAAAGAGCGAAATTAAACGTATGATTGTAGAAATGTTAGAGGTAGGTATAATTCAACCTAGTCAAAGTTCTTTCTTTGCTCCTGTAGTATTGGTACACAAGAAGGATGGATCATGGTGTTTGTGTCTGGATTATAGGGAGCTCAATAAGCTCACCATTAAAGATAAATTTCCCATTCCTGTGATTGATGAATTATTTGATGAATTACATGGAGCAATTTATTTTACCAAGTTGGATCTTCGTTCAGGGTATCATCAAATTAGAATGAAGACTGAAGATATTCCAAAAACAGCATTTCGAACTCATGAGGGTCATTATGAATTTTTGGTCATGCCTTTTGGCCTTACCAATGCACCTTCTACATCTCAAGGGTTGATGAATTCCATTTTCAAACCCTTCCTTAGAAAATTTGTGCTAGTATTTTTTGATGATATACTAATCTATAGCAGGTCTTGGAAGGATCATGTTGAACATGTTGACAGGGTGCTCAAACTATTGCGGGAGAAACAATTATATGCAAAAAAATCCAAATGTTTCTTTGGAGTACAAGAGGTGGAATATCTGGGTCATATTGTATCTCACGAGGGTGTTAAAGTATACCCTAACAAAATTAAAGCCATTAAGGAATGGAAAGTTCCCACAACCATAAAGCGGTTGCGAGGATTTCTCGGGTTAACAGGGTATTATCGCAAGTTTGTTAAGAATTATGGGAGAATAGCAGCACCTCTAACAACATTATTGAAGAAAGATGCATTTTCATGGACTCCTGAAGCAACTAATGCCTTTGAACATCTTAAAGAGGCAATGTGCCTAGCACCGGTCTTAGCTACACCAGACTTCACAAAAACCTTTATTGTGGAATGTGATGCCTCAGGAAATGGAATTGGTGCAGTTTTAATGCAGGAAGGAAGACCCATTGCTTTTAAAAGTCGTCCAATCAAAGGAAAGTATTTACAGAAACCTATTTATGAGAAGGAAATGTTAGCAATACTACATGCACTAAAGAAATGGCGAACTTACCTAATGGGAAGACACTTCAAGGTAAAAACTGATCATGATAATTTAAACACTTTTTGGAACAAAGACTGTCTTTAGAAGAGCAGCAAAAGTGGGTCACAAGATGTTGGGTGATGACTTTGAAATAATCTACAAAAAAGGAAAGCTTAATGTTGTTGCAGATGCACTCTCAAGAAAGAATGAAGAGGTGGAAGCATTGCTTTGTGCCATTTCTATTATCGAACTAGATTGGATAACTGAAGCAAGAGATGAATGGAAGAAGGACAAAGATGTATGGACACTCATTCAAAAGTTGCAGCAAGATCCTAGTACATCTGATACATTTAGTTGGAAAAATGATTCCTTGTGGTACAAAGATCGCTTATATCTTTGTAAGGATTCCCAACTAAAACAAAAGATTCTTCTGGAATTGCACACTTCTCCTTTAGGAGGACACTCAGGATTTTTAAAAACTTACCACAGGGTGAAGAAAGAATTTTTTTGGGATGGCCTTAAATCTGATATTCAAAAGTTTGTGGCGGAATGTTTGGTTTTCCAGTAGAATAAATTTGAGACAATTAAGACCCCGGGACTTCTACAACCTTTATCCATTCCAAGTCAACGTTGGGAGGAGATTTCAATGGATTTTATCACAGGTTTACCTAAGTCCAAAGGAAATAGTGTCATCATGGTGGTAGTTGATAGACTTACCAAGTATGCACACTTTTGTGCATTATCTCATCCATTTAAAGCAAGTATAGTTGCTACTACATTTATGGATAGAATTCAAAAGCTACATGGAAGCCCAAGGGTTATTGTGAGCGACAGAGATCCCATTTTTACTGGAAATTTTTGGACAAAGTTATTTTCTTGTTTGGGTACTCAATTAGCTCATAGCTCATCTTATCATCCTCAATCTGATGGTCAAACTGAGATAGTAAATAAATGTTTGGAAGGATATCTTCGTTTTTTGTATCTGATAAACAAACACAATGGGTCAAGTGGTTACCTCTCGCTGAATGGTGGTATAACACTTCCTTCCATACTGCAGCAAAAATGACCCCATTTATGGAAATTTATGGATATCATCCACCATCCATCACATCATCTTTAAGGGAAAATTCGAAGGTTCAAGCAGTCGAAGATCACATCGAGCATCAGCAAGAAGTTCTCCAACTCTTAAAGGATAACCTTAATTTGGCACAAAATCGAATGAAACAACAGGCAGATCAACATCGCAGCCAGAGAAGTTTTGATGTAGGAGATTGGGTATTTTTACGGCTACAACCATATAAACAAATTTCCCTCAAGCAAGCTAAGAAGGATAATAAATTATCGCCAAAGTACTATGGTCCTTACAAGGTGTTGCAAAATATTGGTACTATGGCATACAAATTGGAGCTTCCTGCTTCTTCACGAGTGCATCTAATTTTCCATGTTTCATGCTTAAAGAAGGTTATAGGTGAAAATCTTCCAGTTCAAACAATATTTCCAGAACTTGATGAGGAAGGAAAATCATATTGGAACCAGAAGCAATCATGGAAACAAGAACTCGACAACTACGGAATCGATCAATTTCAGAGTATCTCATCAAGTGGAAGAACTTACCCACTGAAGATTCTACATGGGAGGATGAGAATTTTATACAAAAGCACCCAGAGCTACTCAAGCGTTGAGGACAACACTTTTTTTCAAGGAGAGGGGCATGTTAGGTCCCTATATTACTAGTATAGTCCCTTATTGTTGTTAGTGTAACCCCCTTATTGTTATTATTGTACCCTTGTAACCCCCATATTGTTATTATCGTGCCCTTAAATTATTATTGTTAGGTCGGCTAGGATTACATTGTGGCCCCATGGACTCCTATATATAGAAAGGAGGTTTTGTAATTTGAATCATCCAAGAATTGTTCGTTCATGTAATGTATTGGAGGTTGCCCCCTCGAAGTGGCTTATTTCTAAGCCGTTGATATCTCTTTTCTTCTCTTTTTGGAGCTAGTTTCACAACACATTGCAAGTTGGTTGTTTCACTCATCATTTCTGTTGCACTCTCATATTTTTAATTTGTAACTAATAATTGAAAAAAAATGGAGCCTTGGAACACATGAAAGGTGAAAAATACATGCATTTGGTTCTCAAAAATCCATCGAAACAATTTTCCCTCCTCCTCGAGTGTTTTGAACAACAAAAGGAAGTTGTTGCTCATTGTCTGCAGGGGTTAATTGCGCTTATGAAAATTGGAGGTTTTTCATGTGTCGCGATCACTCCCTGGTTCCAAATTTTTTTTTTCTAACATAATTCACATTGTATGTTGTAAATTTCATCTTTATTAATTGAGAAGAATACCCAGAAGAGCTCACAAATCTCATAAACTGGAATGTGTTGCGCTTTCTCACTGCGGCTGTGTATTGTCAATTATGTTGTAGATAAAAATAATAGACTACTAAATTTCATTCTAAGAGTTGGGTTTTTGTTGTTTGAACTTGTTAATATAGGGAATTTCCATTCAAATATTTCCATAATCCCTCATCTAAAACCCTAATTCCATAGTTTCTACACTATTAATGCGCTAAATTGTCAAGCACCGTAATTGCATTGAGAAACCCTAGAATTCTCTTTTAAGGGGGAGATATAGTCAGGTTTAAGCCTCAATATATTGCCTTGTTAAAATAATATCCAACCATTAGGGTTGCATCCAAATAGATTGGTTGCATCAGATTTTGTGAAAATATGCAGGGTTATAGTGTTCAGCTAACCAAAGAGTTTACTTCAAACTTCACTGGGGTAGATGTCAAGGTTGGAGAGTTGAGTTTCCCAGTGTCATAGATTACCATTTCAGCTGCTACATAGATCCCTTTGCATGGAGAAAAATGGTTCAAGGGAATACCTTTAGATATACAAAGACTTCCTAAAGCCAAAGTACAAAAACAAAGAATATGGAGCTATTGTGCCGAGGGAATATCTGCTTGAATCCTATAGAAAACTACTCAAGGTCATCCATAGATATTTCACTTGTGAATGTATATTTTGGAGATTTTATATGTATCACTTCATACTGTTGATGCAGCTCACAGGTAAAATCCCTTTGAGTCTACCTTTCTACTTATTGAGGAGAATCAGTGATATGGCAGACAAATTTCAAGGTAAACAAAGTCAAGTAGAGCCCAGTCTCTATCATTTTTCCTTGATTAATTTGTTAGTAGTGGAGGAGTTGAAAAATAAAAATCATACATGACAGACATTCTTAGATTCATCCAAGTTGAAAAATGAGTTTCCAGATAGCCCTTGGAGCAGAAAGGACATATCTTCATCTGTGGAAAAGGATGTTTAATCAGCAATGGAGAGTTCAATAAAAACGCCACCAAATTCAGTTGACCCATCAGACAAGAAAAAGTGTAAAAAAAATCATTTTTCTCCTAACATGGTGGAGGTTCCTAAGAGACCACTCACAAGAGCTATTGCAAAGAGATTTCCCACGAAGAAAACACCTAAAAATCCAACTGAAGTTCTAGATAGCATACCAATGAATGTTGATTCATATGAAAAGGATAAGGAGATTGTAGAGTTGCAAGAACAGTGGAAAAAAGGTCATTTAGTCATTGCTCATCTTCAACATGACAATAGGGATTTTAAGAAGAATTTTTTGGATAAGGCACCTAATACCGATGAAGAAGAACTAGTGATAAATACAAATCCATCTACTACTAAATATACAAGTAAATAAAAAGCAGCAATAGAGAACATTCAAGAGCTAGATACCTCATCGACAAGAAATCCTGTTACTAGGTCTTCAGTTAGGAAGTTGCAGCTATAGAAATAAAGTGTGATGAAAGAAGATTCAAGAAAATAAAAGAGTAAGGTTGAGGTGGATAAAGGGAATAACATTTTTTATAGGTTTAGGAAGCAATTGAAGAAACCTCAAAATGAAATTACTAAGCTTAGAAAACAAGATGAAAGCGCCAAACAAAAAATACATGACAACTTGAACATATGTGAGCCAGCATTGTTTAAGGCCAGGTATATGTTGAAGAGAACTCTGCCCCTTCATAGACAGCTCAATAATATTTGCAGGCAAAACCTCACTTTGAAAAAGGAACTGAGGGCTAAAAAAAAAACAGTTGCAGTAGGCATTGTAGGAAAAACATAAGGAAGAAAGAGGAAACCTAGACTTGTTGGTTAAGGTAGCAAATATTTGTAGTTTGGATAGGAAAATAAGATTATTTTTTATTTTTTCCTTTTTTTTTAAATTACATTATCCTATATAAATCACATCCTCTACATTTTTGGGAATTTTTTGTAAAAAAGGCAAGTAACACAGTAACACAACAAAGTTGTTGCGCTACTGTCAAAACATTAAAATTGTATAAGAGGATCAAGTTTTTAGTGTTATTTTTTTGTGTATGGAGGATCAAGGAGGTTTTTGAGGCTGTCAGCGTCTTCAAAAAACTATTTTCCTCAGCTAGAGACCCCAACACTTACTCAAACATATGCAGGTGGAAATTTGTTGCGCTTCTGTTGTAGGTGATGATTTTTATGGGTCGAAGTTTACAGTTTATACAGGTGTTTTCCAATGGGTTTTTTATGGTTTAGGAGTTTTTTTCTACTTTTTTGACACATAAATAAGTACAATGCATGATTATAAGCTTTAAAACCATCAACTCGATGTGTTTTCTGCTGCGTTTCTGCTGAAGAAGGAAGTAGCGCGGTAAAGGCGCTGCGCTTCCACTTAATCAACAATTTGACAATGAAATTCAAACCTAAACCTCATATAATTGACTCTAATAGTTATAATAAATTTCCTGAAGTGTTTGGGAGGTTTGAGCCTCATTTTTATGCATGTATTCAATGAAACTTGTTTCCGATTTTCTTAGTCAAAAAAATTTCCTAGTTTCTAGAAAGTACTTCTATATTCAATGCTACAAGCATAAACATAATATTTTTGGGGAATTTGGTTCCTAAAGGAAGGAAATAATTGTTTTTTATGTATATATGATGTAATTTTGACTAAAAAAGGGGTTGTTCAGTGTTTGATAGAGAATAAATTGTGCATTTCACTTTTGGATTAAAAGGTTTCAGTGAATGATGAAGGTCGAAGTCTACTTTTACAAGGATTCATGTGTTAATTTCTGATGCTGATTTTTTTTCATGTATGTGTGAGTTTCTCTCTTGTTACAATCATGCTTGAAATGATATGTCTTCATGTTTATATAAGCAGAATTTTTTCATGATTCACTTTCTAAGTGCTCTGTTACTGAACATTTTAGTGTTTTTCTTTCATTGAGACATTTAAAATTCATCATCAGTTAGATGCTTTAAATGTTATCAATTCCATTATTCCTCTACCCACATCTCTACAACAAAATTTGAAAAAAAAACACAATAAGGATTACCTACCTTTACCTTATCTAAGGATTCATCATCTTCTCATCATATCACTGAAAACCATTAGTTCCATTTCACTCCATGCCCAATGGATTTTCCCTCTTCCCTATCATCAAGATGTTAAATCCTATTCCTCTTTGATCTTAATATCTAGCCTAAAACCTAAGACAACTAGTAACATAAGTGACTGAATATTCATACATAGAGAGCCCTCTTTGAAGCTAGAAGGGCTATATTCCAGTTTTAAAGTGGTTTTTGGTTACCTTTGGGTTCCTCTCTTCATCCTCGAGGAATTATGAAGTGATAATAGGGCCAGCATAAGAATTCACTACAAGAAAAATAACCTATAGCGTAGGTTATAACGGAGGTTTTTAGTGTTATAAAATTGGCCAAAATTGTCAAAAAAACATTTGCTACAACATTCGTTTTCAGTAACGAAGGTTTTGGCAGAGCTTCTAACAGAATTTCAACACAACTAAAAAAAACGGGTGGACAGAGGTTGTTACGGATGTTTTTCTCATCAGTACGCTAATAAGGTGTCAACCCACTGGTGCGTTGTACCGTGAACGCACCAGTACTGTAAACCTACCAAGCACCAGGACAGAAAACAAATTTCGGATCCCCCGAAGCATTTAGCAACGACCCGGTGCGTGTCAGCTAAACAGTCGCACCGGGCCAGTCAAAGGTGCATGCACCGGGCCGTTAAGGTGTAAAATCGCATCGGGTGCCCTATAGGTGAAACAATGCACTGGGTTGTCCAGTTATAAAAATGCACTGGCACATTAAAGTAAAACTGCACCAGTGCATGCAACGCCTATTGGACCGCCCCGGTGGTAGTTGTCGATAAAGCGCACTGAGTGTTCTAATTAGTATTGGTATTTGTGCGGTGCCCACAGGTCGTAGAAATGCACCGATGCGCAGTATCACACAAACACACCGAGTGTTCTAATTGGTATTTGTATTTGTGCGATGCCCATAGGTCATAGAAATGCATTGGTGCGCATTAGGATATAAACGCATCGGTGCACAGTAAATAACATGCATCGGTGTTCATTTTGTATCTTTTAGAAACATCGACATGTGACAGTGCAATTATTATGATTTTTTAAATTCATTATTCATCAAAAGTCGACACATATCTTATAACAATATTCATATCAATTAAATTTTTATTAGTGCATTTGAATGTGATGTTTGGATTAATTTGTTATATCATATCATCAGATTTCACATCTCTTCATTATAATATTTTATCATCCATATATTCAATCAGTGGTGTAAAATTTCACACCAACAATGGAGAACCCAATAGAATAAATTAAAATGTATTTTATTATATATATGTGAATAAGACACTCTTTGTCATACAAAATGGGATAGTTATTGGTATCCCTATATCTTTCAATTGGGATACTATGTCCATTACATTAAACAAAATGTTTGATTTCACAGACAAATATTTCAAAAAATACAATTCCTTGCTTTGATATCCAAACATATTGACCATCATTCTTCACTTGAATTGTTGTAACTGCTCTAGCTACTTCCATGACTTGGGTTATTTTGAGGAATGTTTTGTTCACGGTGTTGATTGTTTTCTTTTTCTTCAACTTCCATCTACAAACATAAAAATAAATTGTATGAGTGTATATACATTGGTGAGAATAATGAAAATTTCAATATTAAATAATATACATCAATGTAAATAAAAAATAAATGTACCATAGCAAGAATTGACTCATGAACTATATATATTCTTTCAAAACCAAATTTCATGCCATCTTTCAACAATTCATTTGTTGGTGCAGTTTCATAGTTCTTTTTCTGCAATTTTTATACCCCATAACAATTCATGTATTTAATATAAAATATTTTTTTGTTCTATTAATTATAGACGGAGCTCTAAGTAAAACAAGATCGATAGATGCTTACAAATTCCACAATTAATTTATGATATGCCAACATATACTAACAACCGATATTTAACCCAATGTCAATCAATTTGTCTAATGGTTCTTCTTTGTATGTTAGCACCTTTTTGAAGACATTCAATGATGATTGTTGTAAAACAACTTCAAATATACAAAAATCAAATCTAGTTATGTTGTTATATTACACACAAACTTAGATATCAACCATTTTCTTCCTTGTCATCGTGTTTTATGTGCTGAATGGGTTCCATTTTATTTTCTTTTATGCAAGAAAATACTTGAAAATTAATATTTAATGCTAAATTGTTTATTTATTGTACCTAATCAAAAAAATTCAATGATTACATATTACATTTGAAGCACATTGTTGTTGAGATGGCTCCTCGTGCGATTCAATTATGTCCATTTCTTTGACATCTCCTTATACACATTTTTGGACATTCCTACTGGAAAATTTCTGATATCAACTCGTTCATCCTTTGAGATTTTCATAATCTTCCTGAAAATGTAACATGATAATAAAATATTTAATTTTTATATTGATATATGAAAAGTAGATATAACAAAAATGATATTTATAAATGATTGCTTTCTAGTAATATATGCATATAATTCTAGAAAAACATTTAAATGAATATTACTTTTTCATTCCTTCTTTTTTGTTGATGTATGTTTTTGCTATTAAAAGGCTGACATGTCTCATTGACCAATTCTCTGGAAACTCATCCTGTAGTTTAGATAAAATTTGGTTCTTGGAATCATTGGATTGATTTTTGTATTGTAAGTGGAAATAACGTCTATACATCCGTTCCACTATATTCCTAAAATTTTTGTAAAAAAATTTCCCCCTTTCGTTAACCTCCAACACCACTCCGGATGAGCTAAGCAACAATTCATTTTCATTTGCATGTTCTATTTTTTTTCTTTTCTTAGAACAACGTTCCTTTTCTTCGTTGTTGTTCCTTGTGGAACATTAAACATATGTGAATTAATAGATTGTTTGAAACATGTTATCTAATATTTTTAAGTATATTATTAATGAAAATTAAAAAAAGAAACTCATATTGGATCGATAGTGTTTTTTCATTCACTTGATTCATCCTTCTGCAATTTTTCCATCAAGCGTTTACGCTCTTCTAGCATTAGATCAGAAATAATCTTATCGAGCTTCGTCATTTTGTGGCTCTGCATTATACACAGTAAAAAATACCTATTAGTTAAACTTACATATAGTTCAAAAATAATAATTTTTGTAAAGAATTTACAAAGAACTTGTCGTTTTTTCTTTTCTCGATGTGCTATCAGTATTTTTGTTACTTGATCTCTTATTAGCCATTTCTTTATCAATATGAAACATGTACCATACCATTCATTAATATATTTTATAAATAAATCACAAACTTTTCAGGTAAAAAAAAAAATCAAGAAAACGGTGTGTGTTTCACGTAGTACGCACCGACGGCGGTGCAACATGTTCTTATGAACACATCGCCAAAATAGTAGAAACATCGTACGATGCTCTCTATCAACAAGGAGACCCATTGCGTTATATGTTAACCAATGCACCGATTAACACACACAAATTAATAAAAATTCTCTAGTGTTAGTTTTTATAGCATAAGATGTCATGGAGGAGGCGGTGTGGCATGTTCTTATAAACGCATCGAGAAAATAGTAGAACCACCGTACGGTGCTCTTTGTCAACAAGGAGACCCGACGCGTTATATGTTAACCGGTGCACCAATTAACACTGACATAAATGAATAAAAATTTTCTTTTATGAAACAATACGTGCACGGTGCGCTATAATAAAATAGCGCACCGGTGTGCTATTTTACAAAGGGCGCACCGATTTTAAAAAATCTGTTTTTTTTTAATTCATGCAAGGGCCGACATGGATTGGGATCTGACTCTGCAAGTCGTACAATGGGTTAGATGTCATAGGCCTATACATATATATCAATACAAACCTTATAAATCTAAAATGAAAAGCCTTAATTCTGAAGTCACAGAAATAGGAAAAAGTAAGGACATAAACAAAAAGAATCAACGGTTTAGTGTAAGAATATATATATATATATATATATATATATATATATATATATATATATATATATATATATATTTATTTTTTTTTTAATTTTTCTGAACAGTAAAATTTAAAATTTTTACTTACCATGTATTAAATCAAACAAAAACTGTAAAAAAACAATTATTATAGTAAAATTTAACATTTTTACTATACTACAGGGTTTGAATCACCAGATGTTTGAAATTTTGGTTCTCTGAATAGTTCTATTGTTTGAAAGTATTTCGCTACTCCAGAGTGCTCTCTTGCTCCAGGTATTCCTATCGTGAAAATCTCTCCCTGAATTTTTTTGCAAAAATAATGAAATAATGAATAGATTTTACTATTTAAAGAATTTTTTTATGAAATTAGATTTCCAAAAATAATTTTCCGCCCATTTTTCAATTCACCGTTTTTTTTTTTCACTTTAAAAAAGTAAATTTGCGCTTTTTATATTTGCGTTTATTCGGTGCGTTTGTTATCTAACCGCACCGGTGCGTCAATTAATAACATAGAACCGGTGCGCAGTAACTAAAATGCACCGGTGCGGTTAACTGTACATTAGCACCGATAACAATAAGTCCATTTTTAAGGCACCAAAATTACTTTTAGGTATGTACACAAAAATTTATTGTTGATTTTGCTCAAATGCAGGGAGAAAATATCATAATTATATCGAATGGACAATCCTTCAAAATCCAGCTCGTTCCATAATATTTCTAAAATTCCATTGCGGAGTTCTTCTTATCCATCTTGAGACGTAATATTTAATTCAAATTTTATTTATATTTTCATTATATAATTGAATTTATTTTTTTTATCCATGTCAATCAACTGAATAAAATTCATGTATACAAATTTGCAGGTTCATGCAGATTTAGAATCGAGTTCAAATGCACAAAATATTCAAACAGCTCCAAAACGTTGGAAGCTCTTATCAAGAGCAACATATCGCAAGGCATATTTGGTAGATAAAAATGGACAACCGCTTCACCTTTCCAATTGTAACATTGCATCTTCTAGCCAAAATCCTAGCACAATGATGGTAATAATAATTGTTTGGTATATTAATGTAATTTTTCAACGTCAAACCAATTAATCGTGCATTGTCGATGTGCTTACTTATTGATATCATAGATTTTGTATTAATCATGTTCAAATATATTTTTTGAAATTATTAGGATTCTAGTGATGATGAGAAAACTACCTACTATCTTCCGTTGCACCCCACGACAATGTCAAATTGGGAGAAGGCTCAATTAAGAGAAAAACTCGGAGAGGAATGATACCAAGAATGGTTGAATGAAATACCTATTCAATTCCCACTATGTCCAGATTCACCAATTAGGAATGACTACAACAATAGTAGTTCTTCACAAGCTGGCAATGGAGGTAATCAAATAGAGGTTGGTATGGATGATTACTTAAGGGATACGACTGCCATGGAGACAATGTTGTTAGATTCATCCCAGAACGATGATCAGCTACAAGATGAAGCTCATATCACTGATACCTTTTTCGAAAGCCTTAAATTTTCTTCCACCACCCCTCTCTTTGGACCTGGCGATCAGTAAAAGTCTACCCAGTTGGGGAAAATTATGTTACTATAAAACTTGAAATCAAATTTTGGCTTGTCGAATACATGTTTCTCGGAAATTTTGAGGTAATTGACCATCAAGTCCTCCCTTATATTTTGAGAAATATAATCGCACAATGAACATTACAAATGGCCAATTTTATGAGCGTTAATAATTATATCGGCATTAATGTACATTTAATATTGTCCACGATCACCAACTACAGGTTATTCAAAGATAAGGTTCTTCCGAGTGATAATGTCTTGCCTGGTAGCTGTGAAGAGGCAAAGAAATTGTTGAAAATGTTGGGTGTTGAGTACATATCATATCATGCATGTCAAAATGATTGTATTCTACATATAGGAGAATATGCAAACAAAGATATATGTCTGAAATGTGGGCATAATAGGTATGATAAATAAAAAAATAAGGGTAAATCATGTGGTCCTTCTTTTAAGATATTGAGGCACATGCCTATAATCCCAAGGATTCAAAGGCTCTTTTGTTGCAAAGAATTAGCTATGTTGTAGGGATGGCATGCCTCACATAGAAGTGAGTTGGGAGTTATGTGAATCCCAACAAATTCAATAGCCATGAAGCATATAGAGGATACATGGCCCGAAAAATTCAAGGATGAAGTATGAATTCTACGACTCAGCACAGCCATGGATGGCGTCAACCCATATTCCCTCCAGAACACTAAATATTATGTTTGGCCTGTAGTAGTGATAAATAAAAATATCCCCCCATGGTTGTCCATGAAGAATGAACATCTTATGTTGGCTCTCATAGACCCTGGTAGAAGACAAGTAAAGAATATGAATGTCTACTTACAACCATTAGTAGATGAATTGAATGAATTATGGGATGGGGTAAATGTATACGATGTATCAAGACCCATCACAGCAGACATGAGTTTTACATTGTATGGCATATGTGATTACACGACACATGATTATCCAGGCTTAGGAGTTTTCTCTGGTAAATTACATGTTTATTGATTTTTTTATATACGTAACAATATTCTTTCATATTAGTTATTTAATTCGTTGAAATTGTTTTGATCTTCATGATATTGTTTAACATGCCATGCATATATACATTGTTGGACGTTGGTTTCAACACTCCCCGTGTGTTTCGCGACATGGACTAACCACCTCTCGTGGATCCTAACTTTGCGATTGTAGTGGAGACTAATACCTGCATATTTTGGTCTAACGAAAATCATGATTCCAAAAAGTAGTATAAGAGCGATAGGTCTCGAGTTCGAAACTCACCTGGCTTGCATTGGGGGGGGAGATTGTTGGACATTGGGTTCAACGCTCCTCGTGTGTTTCGCGACATGGACTAACCGCCTCTCGTGAATCCTAACTCTGTGATTGTAGCAGAGACTAATGCTTGTGGGTTTGGTCTAACGGTAATCATGATTCCAACATATATTGTATACAATAATTTCGCAGGTATTGTAAAAAAAGGGTACTTTGGATGTAAATTTTGTGGACCTTCTCTGAAAGCTAGATGGTCCAACGACCTATGAAATCCAGTGTATGACTGCTCCAAGGTATTCCCCCCAGAATAACACCCTTGCAGAAGAGAAACAACCGCTTTCAATGGTAAATGAGAGAAAACCCAAAGGCCTCTAGTAACGACACCGACTGAATGGCTTAGAGCATATGAGAGAGAGAAGGAGAAGGAGAAGGAGTTCATAGAAATTTTCGATTCAAATGGGGATCCTATGTTCGATGATCTAGAATTCTTTGACATCTATGTTGATAAATTTCCCATTGGGATGAAAAGGAAATCTATCTTTTATAACCTCCCATATTAGGAGCATATTAATATTACCTACTTAATAGATCCCATGCATATATTTAAAAATGTTTCATCTTCTTTATGGAGGCACATATCATCAAAACAAAGTGACACATTGGTTTTTAGGAAAGATATTATTACTTCAAAAACTAAAAAAAAACATTGGCTAAGATGATTAGAAGTATAAGATCAGATGCAGGCATTGTTCCCTCTAATTCATAGTATTTGAAAGAAGGTGATGTCCCATGGATTTTTTAAAAAGATGATATTTCTTTGGCAAAGGAAGTTATAATGGTTGTGAGGGTGCCATCTTCATATGGGTCTTCACTACGACACTGCTTCACCGTGGATGGCCATTTCTCGGGGTTGAAATCGCATAAACATTTGAACCTTCTAAGAGTATGTATAATGTCAAAAGCATGATTTTATTATTTGTTATATTAGTAAATTTTATCCCATACACGGATCATAAAACATAACTAATTTTGTATATTATTGCATGTGTTTATAACATCGCAGTGTCATTATCCTTTGGTTGTGTGTGGGTGTGTGGAACATGAATTCCCCCAAGACCTAGGACGTGCCATATCAAAATTATCTGCATTTGTATGTTGGATCACGTCAAAGGAGATTCATGTGGCTAGCACTCCATGATGGCGTCAAGAGATAGTTGAGATTGTTTGTATGTTTGAGAACGAACTGCTGACGAGTTTCATGGACTTGCAGGTTCATCTTCTAATCCACCTAGTAGATGAGGTTGAATTAGTTGGGGTGGTTTATTGTCTATGGATGTTCTTCTTAGAGAGGTACATGAAGAAATTGAACGGTTTTGTTCGACAAAGGGAAAAACTCAAGGGGCCTATGGCAGAGGGGTACATATCGTATGAGTCTTTCTATTATGCTAGTAATTACATCAAGCAAATCGACAACAGACCAGGTGCGGTGATTTGGGACGATGAAAGGGATGAAGACAAAAGAGAAGGGGAGTTACTCCAAACGAATGGAAAAAGGCGCTTGATAAAGAGTAAGCGACTTATAATTTTTCAAATTTACACAAAGTAAATATTCATGTTGAACTTCGATATAATGTATATTTTGATCTCATATGTACTATATGTCGGTTTGATTTCATCAGTGAATGCATAAATTGAAGAAATCAATAAATTTGTTATTTACAATTCTAAAGTGACATAACCATGGGTCACATTGTACGAACAAAAGAAGATGAAATGGGATACCGACATGAAAGAATTCAGATGGTTGAATGTTTTTTAGAACAATAGTGTTATCATGCCAAGTGAGCTGGAAGATAATAAGGGTGATCATGAGAACCGAGAGTGATATGGTATGTGTGTTATTTCATCATTTATATTTTTTAAGATGAGATTTTATAAAGAAGAGGACTTAATTACCTTATAACTAAAACTTTTTTTTTTTGAAACATTATAATATGTACTTTGAATTAATTGGTTTGCATTGTGTTAATGTTAAAATCATTTCACTTGATAATTTGCAATTATGTTGATCTCGAAAACAATGGCGTACTGTATAAAGTTCTTTTTTTTATAGTGTCAATTCCTAAAATAACACAACTACTTGATTGCTTTAAATGTGTGTGAATGATATCTTCAAAATGTATACTATTATTTTTTGTATATAAGATCATAACAAAATAATGATAATTCTAAACATGAAGTTATTTGCATTATTTTCTAAACTTTATTATGTTACAAGAATTCATATTATTAATCTAGATTTATTATTTTACAATTATTTATATTCACACAAATTTAAAATTATGGTGATTTAACAATATTTACGATATACATTTTACTTACGGTAGTAATTATGGTTCAAAATTGACAATTAATTTACAATTTTACAAATTTAAAAATTTTAATAAAATTGAATGATGACAATACATACAAATACAATTACAATTACAATTTTACAATTTCACAATACAATTACAATTTTACAAATGTTTTACATACAATTACAATTTTACAATTTTACAATTTCACATACAATTACAATTACAATTTTAGAATTTTACATACAATTACAGTTGCAATTACAATTTTACATGTAGTTACAACTAAAATTACAATTACAATCATTTCACAATACATTAAATATTACAATTACAATTAAAATTTACAAATATTTTACATACAATTACAATTAGAAATACAATTACAATTTTACATACAATTAAAATTAAAATTTCAATTACAATCACGACATAATATTTAATAAATATCATGATTTAATATTAAAAATAAACATCATGATCATGATAACCATCATACAAATATCATATTCGACTAAAAAACACATTCAAATTCGCTAATATCATCTAATCATCGTGATCTTGATCATCTAACAAAACACAAGCATTGTATAACATCATCACCACACAAACATCAAATATACATCTCATATCAAATAACTGCTATCACATACACATCTATCTGCAAGCTGCACATTAAATGAACATATCTAACATGACCTAACAATATACACATCATGTTGAACACCAACATGTAAAATAAGTATATCTGCAACATGAACATAAAATACATGGACTATATGTGTGTGTGTGTGTGTGTGTGTGTGTCAAATATATGGTGGTACATCAGTACTAGTACTATTTGAGGCCTGCTCAGTCGATGGTGCAACCTCAACATGCTCAATTAGATGATGATCACATGCCTACTGATCTGGAGGTTCCTGCTGATGACTCGTAGATGGTCTAGCCTGCTCAGTCGATGGTGAGGCGATCTGCTTAGTCGATGGACCTACGCCCTCCTCGGGATCAGGTGCCTACGCAGGACTAGGACGTGTCTGCTGAGATGGTGCAGACGATGTCTTCTCATGCTCAAGACTGGATGCTGCAAGCTACTCATCATCATCATCTCCAGCGCGAGCTAGAAGAGGAGGTGGAGTACTAGAATGATGATCACTCCCCTCATGATCATGATCATCAGATGATGCGTTGCTCTGTCATACTGCATCTCCACCATGCCTACCCCTCCTCTCCTGCGCCAGTGCTCTGGTAGCTCCAACGATATGTCGCACGAGGGTCAACATATCACGAGGCATGCCTCTCTAGATCTGTGTCAGCCTAAGATCAGCTAGTATCTGTCTTATCGTAACCAGCCTGACTCTATCCTCAAATAGGAGTCAACAAAGTTGATCGCCCAACTCCATCCTAAATCAGGTGTTCGGCCTACGCCTCACACCTGAGGGTATCTGCGCTTGGTTAGGACTAGGTCTATCACCCTAATCCTCCGCCTCTGACATCTCCTCGTCAACATGATCTACACCTGGATCATTCGTTGGTGATGGAATATCATCGCCAACAAACGACCCAATATATACAAAATATGTATAAGTACACAACAATAATTAGACAATTTCATTAAACAATTTAATAAAACAAGTTAAAGAACGTGTTAGAATAAATTTGATAATTCTAATTAATTAAGACATTAAAATGAAACTATATTGATTTAAAGAAAACACTAATATTACCTCTCGCATCTAGTGGCTCATCCTGTGTAAAGATGATGTTGGTACACCCTCGCCAATCCAAACCAACGTACGGACATGGCACTAGAACGAAGCAGTGATCATCAAGACTGGATAGAAAATCTAGTGCATCAAGAGATATCCTCACGGAAAATTCAGACTTGCCCCTCTTGAGCATCATCTAGCCCCACATCTCCGTCTGTACATGCAGCAACGGTTTACGATGATATCGAACAAAAGTAGGCCTCATCTCTGGAAACCTCTCAAAAAATAAATAAAATAACTCTGAATAAAAAGGGAAGGTCAACCTCCCACATGCCTGAGAACAACATCTATCTAATGATGTACAAAATTGTCGCAAAAAAATCACATACCATCTCACAAGTCGTGGTGCCTTTAGTAAAGAACCAACATAAAATAAAAGCGAACAACTAATGTGTTTCTCGTCACTAGTATGGTGTGCAATGGTCATCAGCTATAGTGAGAGGCACCTCATGTTCAGATTATGCACAGCAGAAATCAAAAATAACATACACAGCACAAAAAATGAAGACAGAGAATTTAACGTGGTTCACCCAACCAAATTTGGGCTACATCCACCAAACAGAGGTATCGGTTTTCTTCTTCTTCAATAGGAGATTACATCAACATATTTCTCACTCAAGCTCTTCCTCTTCCTCATATATTTTGCCTCTACGGGCTTAAAATTTATAGATGTAGAAGAAAAACTGAATATTAAATTCAATTCAGTCCTATCACAAGAAAATAGGATTGATATATTATATTTAGGATTTGATGCCTTCAGATTTGTAACAAATCCTATTGTTGGCATTATCCATGAGATTTTAGCCAAATTCATATCCAAAATCTCAACAATCTCCACCTTGAAAACAATTAACCCGATACCTTGTTCCTTTATTATATTCATTTTTTCTGCAAGCCAAGAGAAGCCAGACACCATCGTAGCTTCTCTAATAAAACTGGTTTTGTGAACATGTCTACACAGTTTTCCTTTGTATGCACTTTTTCAAGAGAGACTCCCCATTCAGTGATAACCTGTCTTACAAAATGGTACTTTATAGGTATATGCTTTGATTTAATATGATAGGCTGGATTTTTAGCCAAATGAATTGCACTTTGACTATCACAAAATAGCTTTATATTGTCTTGCAACCTACCAAACTCACCAAACAAACCTTTCAACCAAACCGCTTCTTTGCAAGCATGTGAAGCAGCTATGTATTCTGCTTCTGTAGTGGATAAAGCAACAATGTTTTTTAGCTTTTACATCCAAATAATAGCTCCACCTGCAAGAGTAAATACATATCCTGAAGATGACCTTCTCTTATCCAAATCACCTGCAAAATCGAAATCAACATATCCGCAAACAAATTCACTACTTCTATTATAAGTGATACAATAATCACTTGTGCCTCTCAAATACCGAAGCACCCATTTCACTGATGCCCAGTGTTCTTTCCCTGGATATTCCATATACCTACTGACAACCCCAACTGCATGTGAAATATCTGGTCATGTACAAACCATCGCATACATCAAACTTCCTACTGCATTAGCATATGGTATTTGAGACATATATTCCTTTTCTTCATTTGTATTAGGACATAAACTTGAATAAAGCTTAAAATGGGAAGCTAAAGGGACTGAAACTAGCTTCACATTGTTCATACCAAACCTTAAGAGTATTTTCTCAATATACTTCTGTTGTGATAACCACAGCTTACCATTTCTCCTGTCTCTGAAAATATCCATGCCCAAAATCTGTCTTGCTGCTCCTAGATCTTTCATATCAAACGTCCTAGCCATCTGAGCCTTTAACCTGTTGATCTCACTTATGATTTTTATTGCTAAAAGCATATCGTCAACATATAATACTAAGATAATGAATATGTCATTACTTAATTTCTTAAAGTAAACACAATGATCATATTCACTTCTTATATAATTTTGGCTCATAATGAAAGAATCAAATTTCTTGTACCATTGTCTCGGCGACTGCTTCAGACCATACAATGATTTCTTGAACCTACATACAAATTTCTTGCTGTGATTTTGAACAAACCCTTCAGGTTGTTCCATATAAATCTCTTCATCTAAATCTCCATGTAAGAATGCAGTCTTAACATCTAGTTTTTGTAATTCTAAATCAAGTAAAGCAAATAATGCTAACACAATCCGAATTGAAATAATTTTAACAACTGGTGAAAATATCTCATGAAAGTCAATTCCTACTTTCTGAGAAAAACCTTTCGCAACCAGCCTTGCTTTATACCTGTCTTCTTTATCATCAAACCCACTTTTCAATTTGTAAACCAATTTACATCCTACAGTTTTTCTGTCATTAGGAAGTTCTACAAGTTCCCATGTGGCATTCTTGTATAATGCCTTCATATCATCCTTCATAGCTTCTTTCCACTTATCACTGTTAGAACCTTCTACAGCTTCCCGATAGCATAAAGGTTCATCATCATTAGTGATTAAAGAAACTGAAGTAACATAATCATCATACCTTCTAGGAGGAAATCTGATTCTTGTGGACCTTCTTAAAGATGTTTCTGGTTCTTCCACAATTTTCTGATCATTATTATCTATAGGAACTTCTTCATGATATTCATCTGAAACTTGTTCATTTTTACTATCTTCGGTATTTGAACTGGTTTCAAACTGAATATGTTGAAACTTAGGTACATTTTCCTGTTTCAATTTAATATCTACATCTAGATTATCGAGTGAAGATTCATTGAATTTAACATCTATGTTAATGATGATCTTGTGAGTAGTAGGATCCCACAACCTGTATCGCTTAATCCCATCACCATATCCAACAAAGATAGATCTTTTTGATTTAGGATCTAATTTAGAACGCTGATGTTTTGGAATTAGAGCATATGCGTCACAACAAAAAACTTTCAGTTTAGAATAATCATAAGGATGTCCCTTCCATACCTCTTGAGGAATTTTTCATCCTATTGCAGTTGATGGTGATCGATTTATCAAATAACAAGCAGTAGATACTTATTTTGTCCATAATTCCTTCTACAAATTGGCATTACTTAGCATACTTCTTGCTCTTTCTAAGAGATTCTTGTTCATGTGTTCAGCAACTCCATTTTGCTGAGGAGTATATACAGTAGTTCTATGTCTTTCGATCCCAACTTCCTTGCAATAATTATCAAATTCCTTTGAAGTAAATTCACCACCATTGTCAGTTCTTAAACATTTAATGGTTCTTCTAGTGATATTTTCTAATAATGCTCTAAACTGCTTGAAAACTGTGAATACATCAGACTTTCTTTTTAACATGTAGACCCATACTTTCCTAGAGAAATCATATATAAAAGATACAAAATATGATGATCCTCCATATGAAGTTGTAGGATATGGACCCCAAGCATCAGAATGGATATAATCAAGGATTCCTTTGCTAGTATGTTTTCTAGTTTTAAATTTCTGCTTACTTTGTTTCCCATAGATACAATGTTTGCAGAAATCTAACTTAAAAGATTTTAAACTAGGAAGTAACATACGATCAGATAAGATTTTTAATCCTCTTTCGCTCATATGGCCCAACCGTTGATGCCATAGTCGAATAGAATCATTTTCTTTTTCAAATACATTAGAAACACGATCTGACTCTGTTTTTCCTTCTAACTGAAAAAGATTTCCAACCTTATTTGCTTTCATTACTAATAAGATTCCTTTTTAAATTTTCATTTCTCCACCTTGAATAAAAATTTTATATCCATTTTTGTCTAACATTCCTAGAGAAATAAGATTTTTTCTGAGTTCAGGCACATGTCTTACATCAGTTAAGACTTTGATTGTCCCATCAAACATTTTAATATGGATGCTCCTAATTCCCACAACATTACATGAAAAATCATTGCCCATGTAAACGACTCCATCATTGATTGACTTATATGATTTAAAACACTATTTATGAATGCACATGTGATTGGACGCACCAGAATCTAATAGCCAATGTTGATCATGATTTGAAAAATTAACTGATAAAACTTCATCACTTATACCTGAACCGGATGTCGAACTTGTATCTGTCGTGTTTGCTTATTTGTTTTCTGTTGAAGAGTCTCCTTTGGATGTTTGATGTCTCTTCCAACAGTCCTTCTTCAAATGTCTCGATTTTCCGCAAAACCAACATTTTTTCTTACTCTTCTTCCCTTTCGATTTTGATCGAGAGTTGTTTTTTTTACTGAAGCGTCCTTATTTAGATTGACCTCTAACCATCATTGCTTCTGATGTAGAGGTTTCTAAATTTGAATTTTTTCTAGTTTCTTCAGATAGCATAGCTCCAACAACATCATCAAATTCAAGGGTTTCTGATGAACTGAGACTTATAGAAGTAACAAAATGATCCCATGACTCAAGCAAAGAACATAATAAAGTTACAACTTTATCTTCGGAATCAAATTTTACATCTATGCTATCTAACTGCACCAAGAGAGTATTAATGGTATTCAAATGATCAGTTATTGTTGTACCTTCCTTCATGCGCAAGATGTACAACTATCTTTTCAGAAGAATCATATTTGTTAAGGATTTAGTCATGTACAATTTTTCTAGCTTTGTTCATAGACCAGCGGTTGTTTTCTCTGATACGATGTTAAATAAAACATCATCTGCCAAACATAATCGAATGGCGCTTAGTGCTTTTTCATCAATCTCACTCCATTCGTCATCTGTCATGGTGAAAGGTTGTTTGGATTTTCCCAAAAGTGCCTTCGCCACACCTTGTTGTACGAGTAAATCATGCATCTTGACTTTCCAGATTTTGAAGTTATTCCTCCCATTAAACTTCTTGATCACGCGGCAGCTTATCAACAAAATTTAAGGATACCTGAAATGTGCACTCAGAAACGTTTCCTCCTCCCAAAATTAGCACCGCAAATCATGATTCTCCTCCACGGAATCTCACGTACAGCAAAAACTCTTCTCACGTGCAACAGCAACTCTTCAGATTATGTGCAGCAACTTGAAAAATTGTGGCTCCCATTCCATCTGTCATATCCTTTGGAAATTTGAATGAGCACTTGCAGTAATCAACTTGGCCTCTAAGACAACAACTACCACTCTCGAGATTTTAATCCCCACTTTATTTTCAGATCTACTCAGGTCTTGAAAAAAATCCATCCACTAATGATCTGCTTTAGGGAAACAATAGACCCCATCCCACGGCTCTACAGGCAGTCATGGGTCATAGACTTCTCAACTGTAGCTATGCTCTGTTGCATTATCACTTACAATCTCTGCACAAGACGTTTTCACCAGAAGCCACGCATGCAACTGTGATCAAGTTTTCAATGTCGGAACTATGATCCAGAGAGTTGGACCTTGCACATGAAGCCTCCCACACATACGCAGATTTTGCATGAGCTCACAGCGCTCCTCGCCAAACAGATTTGCACCAGCAAGCAGGCAGCGTTTCTCGGTCTCCAACTTGGCCTCTGCAGTGAAAAACATGCTATGATACCAATTGTTCAGATTATGCACAACAGAAATAAAAAATAACACACACGACAAAAAAAACGGAGACAGGGAATTTAACATGGTTCACCCAACCAAATTTGGGCTACATCCACCAAACAAAGGTATCGGTTTTCTTCTTCTTCAACAGGAGATTACATCAACAGATTTCTCACTCGAGCTCTTCCTCTTCGTCATATATTTTGCCTCTACGGGCTTGCAATTTATAGATGTAGAAGAAAAACTTAATATTAAATTCAATTCCATCCTATCACAAGAAAATAGGATTGATATCTTATCTTTAGGATTTGATGCCTTCATATTTGCAACAAATCCTATTGTTGGCATTATCCATGAGATTTTAGCCAAATTAATATCCAAAATCTCAACACCTCACCTCCTCTGCACCAAACAAAGCAATACGTAACTCACCACCGGACACCTGAAAATTTGCAGGAGAAAGTATATCGTCACTAATGTATCTCTGGGAGTACACCAACTGATTCCCTATTACATAGCCAACGGGGACATATGGGAACTGGGGAAAATCCTACCCTCTCCTAGATAGGTCAGTAATAAAATATATGTCCTCCGTAGTGGGCGCGTACCACTGTTCAGGACCGACCCAGAAAGCCTATCAGTGGGCATTCCACCCGAAGATGAGTTGTCCCAATAACCCATTATGGCCCTTCAGGGATGTAGCCTCCTCATAGAACTTGAGGAGGCCTTCCTCCCTTAGGAGAAACCGGGTGGCTACCATAATATGGCAAGGGTACATAAGTCTCTCCCTCTCTTGTGCCTCCCACAGGCGAACCACGTTATACTGGTCCTCCACATGTTCTTTTTGTTCCCTTTGTTCTCTCAGTGGACGTCGTTGAATGATTCACATATTAAATACATTTTTTTATTAAATGAGACATGTATTTAAAAATATATGTATACAATTTCTTTTGGAAAAAAAAATAAAAAACAATTTGTGCACCCAAAAAAATAGTCACGCACCAGTACTGGTGCATCCGTTTTAATCGAGTACTGCCCTCGGTGTGCATGGAAATTTTCCATGCACCGCAAAACATAAAATGTACTTTCTTCTGCGGTGCGTTGAAGAAACAATCCACCCCAAGTCGAATAGTTAGGTCAACGCACTGCCCAACAATAATTCATGGTCAACGGTGTGGTCCTGTAAACGACTGCACCAATGACTATGTACTAGTGTCGGGAGGGTGGTGCGTTGACCACACTATGCACCCTGGGGAGGATAGTTCGATTAGTGCACCGCCCTCCTGACATCAGTACATTGTCAACGGTGTAGTCCTGTAAACATCTGCACCGTTGACTATGTACTGATGTCAAGAAGGCGATGCGCTGACCGAACTATCCGCCCTGGGGTGCATAGTGTGGTCAACACACTACCCTCCCGACACTGGAACCTAGTCAATGGTGATTTCCTTTAAATGACCCCACCGCCATGTCAAAAAAAAAAAACATGGTGCTCTTTTTTCGGTACCACACCAGAACCCGATGCGGTTTCTGTTAGCACCGTTCGCAATGTGGTAAACGCCCGCACCGTTGACTCTGTACTGATGTTAGGAGGGCGGTGCACTGACCGAAATATCCACCCCATGGCACATATTTAGGTTAACGCATTGCCCTCTCAACGCTGGTACATAGTCAACGGTGCAGTCATTTAAACGACCGCACCACTATGTCAGGTTTTAACAAAAAAGCATGGTGTGCATTTTTCGGTACCACACTAGAACACGGTGCAGTTTCCCTTAGCACCGTTCATGGTGGAGCTTGTAAATTTACAAGCGGCACCGCAAACGATGCGAATCGAATGGCTCGAGCGCACCGTGCGGAATTTTTTTTTTTTAAATGGTAAATTTTAAGGTTTTTTACAAATATAATCCACTAAAACATTTAGTTATTGAGAAACAAGTAAAATACATGTACATTTGGACATCAAGGAGGCAGATTTGCTGAGGAAATTGAAAAGCCAAATTTTCCACCGTTTCCAAAATCTGAACTCCACAAGGTGGGCAATTCATGGCAGCAGTGCGTGTAATGGGAGCACCGATGGCAGGGCGCCTCACACAAGAGAAATTCACACCATTGCTTGAGAGCTCTAGAGAATTAAAGAAGTGAAAATGCGAATTTTTCGGCCAGTAATTTTTTTATTATTTAACCCCGTTTCGGTGCGCGGGTTTTTGAGACGCACCGGGCGGTGCGTGGTTTTTAAAGACGCACTGTGCCTATTTATGCATATCACACTGGTGCACTATAGTAATTAGATGCACCAGACGAGTTTCTATGGAGAGCACGGTGTCTCAGTGTGCCACTTTTTAATACGCACCGGCGCAGTTTATGATGAGAAATGCATTGGAAAAAAAAAACATCTGCAAAAACCTCCACCCGCCAACCTCCTATAGACACCTCCACAACAAACGAATATATGGGCTAATTTTATAAGGGTTTCCTCAAAAACATTCGTTAGTGGATATTTTCCTTGTAGTGATTGCAGAGAGGTCGGCCTGAAGGTTCCAAGAGGACGGGTTTCTAAAGGACAGTTGTGCCAGGTTTGCTTATGGAAGAAGCGTAATTCCCCTAGCTAATTTTTCCTATATTTTCTTGTTGTTTGATTTCTAGTTGGGCATCCATAGATTGTACGCAAATTTCATTGTTGCTTAATAATATAAAACCCTGAATTGTTGGAATAGTTTTCCCACGTTGGTGTTTTCTGCGGACATTTGTCGAAAGATAACGGTGTCATTTTTATGTGTGTGTGTGCTAGTATCTTCTCAGTTTCCAGCATTATTTTCTTCCGCAGTTTATTTGCGAAGATTGCAGTGTCATTTATTGTAACAACCTTGGTGAAAATTCCATGTAATAAAAGTTAATAAAGGAAAATTAATAACCACGGTTATGGGACACTTATTCCAAGATGAATGTTGGGAAAAAAATCATAATGTGGGTGTTCATTTCAGTTATTATGGCTAAGGAAATTGGCAAAGGCTTGGAAAGATAAAATGGAAATTTTGGCAATTTATTTATGAAAATAATGGAAATCAGGAGAAAAGGAAGGTCAAAGGTCATAGGTTGCATGTGAGGAGGAAAATGAAGGAAAAATAATGGAAAATGAAGAAAACAGAGGTCATATTAATAAAAAGTCTTATGAGGATTAGTTCATGGCTTTTTTTCAGTTCATTTTTGGAGCTCTCTCTCTATTCTCTCTCTCTCTCTCTCACTCTTGGACGCTTATAGTTTTCTTGGATCATTTCAGCTTTGGATCAAGAAAGGCAAAGAAGGCAAAGAGGAATCAAATATCAAGGAAGGAAGAGCAGGATCAAGCAGCTACAACGGGTTTACTTATATGTATCAATTTTCATGTGTGATTTCCTTGCTATATTTGGCATGCATGGTTATGCATGTGTGTTCTTGGTTCTCTTGTTTTCAGTGGCATGGGTTTTGCCAAGTGTAACAGTGCTCATTAACCTTGGCTCCATTTCCAGACAACCATGGTGGGATGGTGATCTGAATGGGAAAATTAGTCTTTGATGTGCTAAATTCCAATTCAGAATATAAACAGAGTGTAGAAATTATACAATATGCATGTATATCTTGGATTCACCCGATCTATCAATTTGCTAAAGTTAAATGCTGAATCACTTTTATAAATATTTTGTGGAATTAAAAATAACACAATTTCTAATCACATGAAGCAAAGAAGAATAGATCAAAACCACAACACTAGATATTCCCGGGGAAAGCTTACTGCTCAAAACCCCTCTATAATATATTGTATATTCCACAAGGAATCATGAAACAATTACATACAATTCTTCTCACAAGAATCCTCCTATATTCAGCTAATTGTCTCACACTGTCATACAAAAATTAGCAAGTTCCTTAGCCAATTTATTGTTCACGTAGTTCCTGATGAATGCAATCCTTAATCACAAATAATTTCAGCCTTCCTCAACTACGTTGAGTATCATGGGCATCCTGTGGTGTTTTAACTACACCTGGGTAGCCTGCTAATATCACAACTGATAGTTACACTTCCCTTTCACCTTTTCTCAACTGGGTCTCCACTGGAATTGACATGCATGTAGCTAATATTAGTAAAAACATCAGTTTCATGTGAGATCACTACATGTGAATTAATTTTTATTTAATTCACTTGATCTCTCAATAGTGTATATGGAGTTACAACTAGCACAACTGACTTTAACTCACTTAATTGAGCTAAACTAATTTACAACTTGCATTAACTAATGCACCACTGCACTTCCAACTCTGTTACAACTAGAATCACTATGTTACAACAAAAGTCAACATGCATGTCCCACCAACCAACTTCTTAACTTGAAATTCACTTAGCTAACTGATTTTCCACTTCAGTTAACTATTTCCAAGTTCTCATTGAGAATAGATTATAGTTTAATGTTCATCTAATATTAATGGATAATAAAAATAGACATGCATATATAAATATACATGCACATACATCTATAAATATACATACATCTAAAAATAGCCTATGTGGGCCCCACCCTAGTGTAGGTGCTTAATTTTCACTAGGATCATGATGTTGTTTCCGGATGCCAATTTCACAGTTTCTTGTTGCAAACTTCAACACTCCCTCTCAACGAGAAAGGAATATCTTTGCATGCGACATACAACTCCATGCATGCGACATGCAACCCTTGCATGCGACATGCAACCCTTGCATGTGACATGCAACTCATGCATGCAACACTTCTCTAGTGTTTCTCGCACATGCAACTCTTGCATGCAACACTTCGCTAGTGCATATCGCACATGCAACCTTTGCATGCAACACTTCCGAAACTAAATAGCCTCTAAATAACTGAATCAGTATAATGCATCTGTCATCAAAGTCTTCTGACTTGTTGCTAGCTACTGCACATGTCTATTGGATCCTCTGCGTTGCTGACACCTGCATCCATGCACTTTTCACTTGCTGCCAACTCTGATCTACGCTCCAATATCTGACACTGTCACTTTGATTTCATGTCCTCATAACATCTGACTGCATAAATCCAACTGATCCTGCTATTACTGCTCTGTGGGCTCCTAGTAATCAAGTTTGATTCATGAGATCCACACCATCTCAATGAATCCTGCCCAAAATTTCTTCTTGGGATAATTCATGCATGTCGCCCCACCTCTCACCTAGTGGTATAGTTGCATGCACTCCCTATGCCCATAGGGCTTTAAATTTCTCTACATGAGTGGTTTCTCCCACTCCATGATCCTCCGCATGTGGCTGCTCCACATCTTGAGGTTCACTCTTACCTGCATGCAAATCTAGCTCCCTCTCAAGGGTCAATTGCATGACTTTCTCACACTTTCTAATGGTTGTAAGCTCTGTAGAAATCACATCTACATCAAGCCTATAGAGATTATTCACACGAATCCCAATATTCTTGGCTTGTCCCGTGGCTGTGTATAAGGAACACCTTTCCTTTTCCAACTCGTGCACATTGTAATTGTCCCGCCATCACAAAATTTTCTAACCAAAGAGATGATTTTAAATCGACGATATATCCCTCATCCGAGCTCCGATTCGATCGATTTTTTTTTAATTTGGGTATTTTTTCGTAAGGAAACCAAATATGTTATTTGTTTCTAAAAAAATTTCATCAAAAGTTTCATATATTCTCTGAAAACTCGCGCACCCAAATAATTCTTGCTCTCATACCATGAGAAAATTTATAACACAGCTCTGATACCATGTAGAAAATTTATAACACAGCTTTGATACCATGTACAAAATTTATAACACAGCTCTTATACCATGTAGAAAATTTATAACACAGCTCTGATACCATGTATAAATTATACAATATGCATGTATATCTTGGATTCACCCGATCTAACAATTTGCTAAAGTTAAATACTGAATCGCTTCTACAAATATTTTGCGGAATTAAAAACAACACAATTGCCAATCACATGAAGCAAAGAAGAATAGATAAAAACCACAACACCAGATATTCCCAGAAAAGCTTACTGCTCAAAAACCCTCTATCATATATTGTGTATTCCATAAGGAATCATGAAAGAATTAAATACAATTCTTCTCACAAGAATCCTCCTATATTCAGCTAATTGTCTCACATTGTCATACAAAAATTGGCAAGTTCCTTAGCCAATTTATTGTCTCCAAATAGCCTGCCTTGTTCACGCAGTTCCTGATGAATGCAATCCTTAATCACAAATAATTTCAGCCTTTCTCAATTGCACTGAGTGTCATGGGCATCCTGTGGTGTTTTAACTACACCTGGGTAGCCTACTAATATCACAACTGGTAGTTACACTTCCCTTTCACCTTGCCTCAACTGGGTCTCCACTGGAACTGACATGCATGCAAATAATATTATTAAAAACATCAGTTGCATGTGATATCGCTACATGTGAATTACTTAATATTTAATTCCCTTGATCTCTCACTAGTGTATCTGCAGTTACAACTAGCACAACTAACTTTAACTCACTTAACTGAGTTAAACTGATTTACAACTTGCATTAACTAATGCACCACTGCACTTCCAACTCTATTACAACCAGAATCACTCTGTCACAACTAAATTCAACCTGCATGTCCCACCAACCAACCTCTTAACTCAAAATTCACTTAGTTAACTAATTTTCCACTTCAGTTAACTACTTCCAAGTTCTCATTGAGAATAGATTATAGCTTAATGTCCATCTAATATTAAGGGATAATAAAAATATGCATGCATCTATAAATAGACATGCACATACATCTATAAAGAGACATACACCTAAAAATATCCTATGTGGGCCCCACCCTAGTGTAGGTGCTTAATTTTCACTAGGATCATGGATGTTGTTTCCGGATGCCAATTTCACTGTTTCTTGTTGCAAACTTCAACACAAAGTGCTTGAGGATTATGAGGTAAATTACAAGTTAATCATGAGTTTTTATGTGTTTTTATGTGAATTTCCTAATCAAATTAACATAATCAAAATAATGAACAACAACATCTAACATAGATGAACTTCACCATAAACAGTAACACAACAGCACATGATGAAGGAGTTCACCCTGCTTGAGCTACATCTCCTTGGTCTAGCTTCCAATGGCTTGGCCCTCTTCTATTAAGCTCAAAAGTGTGATCACATAAATTTGCAATGCTCAAACAACTCTGAAACCTACTCCAATGGCTCCAAAATGAGCAAAAATGCCTGCGTAGCCTCTTTCTGCTTCAAATTTAGTTAAAAATTTGAATTAGTTATGGCTTCACCAAGTTTTGTCACTAACCACTCCACAAATTCCTCTAAATTTGACACCATCCTACAATTTCGCCCCAAATATGCTAACGGAGCGCCAGATTGCCCAAATTCCAAGCGAATTTGTCGATGCATTAATATTTCCAGTAAGGCCTTAATGTTGAATTCAAAACCATATTGTATATGGTTAAGTAATTTTTTTCTATAATTAAAAATCTCGCGCAATTTTCTAACCATCGGCATTAACTACAAGGGTGGACATATGGGTAATTGTGTTTGTTGTTACGGTTAGTGGATAGTGGGGGGGCGCGAGGCTAGCCTCCCACCCCTAGGCTGTGACCAGGGCTGGGGCTAGACCGCCCCCCTCCCCCACGATGGAAATTATGTCATAATAAAACCATATCAAACCCATAGTATGTTAAGACACATTACGATGGTGCAGTGGTAAGACTCTCTGCTCATTGCTTGGAGGTCACGGGTTCAACCCCCACTAATGCTGCTCGAACCTTGACACAATTTTGGTGGCCCTTAGGCTGCCACATACCAGTCGCTACCAGGGCCACATGGCATCATGTGGTTGGCCACTCAAAAACCAATTAAAAAACGCCAATGCAAAGCAATGAGGAGGTGCCACTTGGCACAATATCATTTGTTGAGGAAGATACCCTTTCACCACTGGTCAAATTGCCACATGGGAATGCCTAGTCAACTGTAAGGACTACTTACTAGGTTGTCTTGCATTTTTTTCAAAAAAAAAAATGCATGTTTGATAAAGTGGAAAGAATTAATTTTTGGGAGCATACGGTGTCGATTTTCCGTGAAATGAGTTGCGTCGGATTCAGAGCGACGAGATCTACAGGGTAGTTTAGGTTCCACACCGTTCTGAATACTTTCATTTTTTAGCATAATTTTTAGCACCTGATAACGCCTCCCCACTAGAAGCTTTTGGACCCAAAAAAATATTTCATTACTGAACATGTGGATGAGGGTACATCCCCCTCACCCTTCCAGTCTCAATCCACTGGAATTTTCCTGAATTCATTAGTTTGAGTTTTTCATGAAAGTGATATTTTTCCTTGATTCTGAAGACCCTGTCTTGCTATTGTAGATATTATCTTGTTGCAATTTCCCATAATTTTCAAAACAACAAACTATCCTTGAAGAAACAAACATGTTCCTTCCTTGGTCTTCAATCAAAGGAAACTTGAAGAGCTTGAAAAATTTCTCAGCTCGAACATTGTCAACATGGCGATTTTTAGCTTGTCTTGCCCTGTACTTGCGTCAACTTTTGACCAAGTGTTTTTTCCATTTCCATGTACCATTTTGAAACCCAAAATAAGTACTTTTTGAATCTATGTCTTCTTTGTCATCTTGCTTTGGTGCTTGTTCTTTGATTTTTCCACAATTCAACACCGACATCTTGTTCCCATCACTGTTCAACAATGATGTGTATTGTTGCAAATATTTCACATCTTGTTTACCTCTTTTCAAAGACAACATGTTAGAGCCCTGGAACATATTATTAAAACCATTAGCAACTTTAATGAAATAATATTTTTCACTTGATGCATCTTCTTGAAAGGTCTCATTCAAAACATCATTATGCTTGAACATTAACAAAGCAAAATTTTGACTTGCGTTCATTATTCTCTTCATTTATCCTGCATGCATAAGAGACAAATGCATATTCTTCCTATGCACTCTAACTATGTACTCAATTCCATTATTGAACAAGTGGTACTTATTATCATGGAGATGAAATACTACCCTCCTATCATAAAGATAAGGACTTCCCAAAACAATACCCGAAATCTCAAGCGGAACTACATCAAGTACAACTTCATCAAGAAAGTTTGAATTGATTGCAAACCTTAGGATGCACTTCCTTGTTACCTGCAAGTTTTAATTCTTGTATATTCATCCTAAAGGATAAGGTCTTGGATGTGAAACAATATATAGATTTAACCTCTTAACTAAGTCTTCAGAAATCAAATTGGCTTGAGAACCACTATCAAATAGTGTGTGTATTTTGGTATGCTTTGAAACAACTCTAATATGAAAGAGTTCAATTCTTGTATCATCATCTTGAGTTACAATAAATCAACTTAAAGAACTATTGATCTCTATGTTCTTATCTTTCAAACCCATTGTTGTAATCTTGGTTTCATCTCCTGAATCTGAACCTACATCATGTTCAATGATTGCAGTTGTTTTCTCCTTCTCTTTGGTTTTAAGTTTGTTGGGCTTCAACTCTGGATGGAGTTGCCAACAATGGTCTTCATCATGGTCATTTTTTAAACAATGACTGCATGTGAGTTTCTCTTTCTCTAATTTAGTAGAACAGTTTTTCTTTCCTTTTCCCTAAAACTTACCCTTTATGTTTCCTTCATACTCAAGGGAACTATCACTTTTCTCATCTGCACTATGCTTCCCTCTTGCTTCTAGATGTGTGGCTTGAACACAAACCTCATCTAATTTTGTGGTATTGAACATGAGAATAGTATGTCTATGATAGTTGTGCAAACCCCCAATATACTTAACAAAGTGTCTTGAGAAGATAAATTGACACCCAAAACTAATGCTCTTCTCCTAAAATCTTGAGTATAATTTTGAACACTTTGTCCCTTTATTTTAAAATTCTGCCAGTCCATAATAGCTTTCTGTATATAAGCTAAAGGGTAAAATTTTCCTTCAATTGCATCAATAAAATCAGACCAAGATATTGAACTCTTACCATGGTTTTTCATCTCTTCTTATATCTTGGCTTCCCACCATATTAGTGTTGCACCTTCCAATCTCAAGGAAGCTATTTGAATCTTTGTGTCATCATATTGAAGGTTTTGAATCTTGTCGTAGACCTCCAATTGATGAACCCAATTGTCAAGTTTCTCAGCATTCACTTCACCATTATACATAGGCAGCTCAAATTTAATATCAAGTTTTAATAGGGGTTGTTTACCAATTAGTTTTGAGGTATGTTGATGAGTATGAGTAAGTTTTGTAGTGGTGGGAGAGGATGAAGATGAAGGTGAATATGGTGGTGAGGGTGATGGTGGAATAGATGGTGGCTTATCACCATTTCCAATACCTCATCCTCCTAGAGAACCCTCTCATCTAGAGGCTTGGAGCTTTCACCCTGCAACCTTCTATTCATCTCTTCATAGAGGACCTTCACCATCTATGTCATGTCAAATAAATCCTTCCTAAAATCCTTCTCATCCTCTCTCATGCTATCATTTCCTCCTTCATGAGACATGCTTACTGAATATTCTACTACAAATGGAGGTGAATCTTGTGGTGTAGATTGTGGAAATTGTGCCCTCCTTCTCCTTGCTCCAACTTGAGAACCTATACCCACAAGCTTTCCTTCTCTCTTGAGCTTCAACCTTGTAAGCATGTAAACACTTTCAAAACAATTAAATCCTCCTTGCACAAGTAAACCTAGTGCTCTCATACCAACTTGATCTAAACAGGAAAATTAGTGTTTGTTGTGCTAAAATCCAATTCAGAATATAAACAAATTTCTTGAGGATCATGAGGTAAATTGCAAGTTAATCATGAGTTTGTATGTGTTTTTATGTGAATTTCTTGAGAAAATTAACTTAAACAAAACACTGAACAACATCATCTAACAGACATGAACATCACCATAAACAGTAACACAACAACACATGATGAAGGAGTTCACCCCGCCTGGGCTACGTCTCCTTGGTCCAGCTTTCAATGGCTTGGCCTTCTTCTATTATGCTCAAAAGTGTGATTACATACATTTTCAATGCTAAAAAAGCTCTGAAACTTGTTCCAATGGCTCCAAACTTCCCAAAAATTCCTGTGTAGCCTATTTTTGCTTCGAATTTGGTCAAAAAACTTATGGCTTCACCAATTTTCCGCATTAACCACTCCACAAATTCCTCCAAACTGGCACCATCCTACAATTTTTCCCCAAAATATGCTAATGGAGCGCCAGATTGCCCAAATTCTGATCGAATTTGTTGGTGCGTTGTTTTTTCCAATAAGGCCTTAATGTTGAATTCCAAACCATATTGTATGTGGTTAAATATTTTTTTTATAATAAAAAATCTCGTGTGGTTTGCTAACCATCAACATTACTGCAAGGGTGGACATATGGTCCATCACGTTTTTTGTTACGGTTAGTGGATAGTGGGGGGTTACGGGGCTAGCCTCCATCCCATGGTCTCGCCCCCAGGCAGTGACCAGGAAGGGGCTAGCCCCCGGCCCCCTCCCCCATGGCAGAAATTATGTCATAACAAAACCATATCAAACCCATTGTATGTTAAGACACATTATGATGGCGTGATGGTAAGAATATCTGATCATTGCTTGGAGGTCACGGGTTTGACCCCCGTTGTTGTTTCTTAGACCTTGACCCAATTTTGGTGGCCCTTAGGCGGTCCCTGGCTGGGCCATGTGGCAGTTTATGGTTGGCCACTCAAAAACCAATTTAAACACACCAATTCAAAAAAATGATGAGGTGCCACTTGGCACAATATCATTCACCGAGGAAGATACGCTTTGACTGGTCAACCTGCCATATGGGCATGCCCAGTCAGCTGTATGAATTGTTAACTTGGTTTTCCTGCTTTTTTTCAAAAAAAATTGCATGTTTGATAAAGTGGACATAACATGTTTCTAGGAGCATACGGTGTCGATTTTTCGTGAAACAAGTTGCACCAGATTCAGGACGACGAGATCTACGTGGTCGTGCAGGTTCCAAACCATTCTGACAACTTTCATTTTTTAGCATAATTTTGAGCACCTGATCAGATGGGGTTCTCATGTTTTTGTTCAACTAGATTTTCGGATGGACTCGAAGCTAAGTGGGGTGTTCTCAGGATTATTCACAATGCCTATGAATGTCGGTATGGGACACAAGGTAAATCCTAGATGTGAACACCTCGATCAAGCCTAAGAATCCCTTGATTGATGAATGCGGGATACACAGTAAATGTGAATTTTGAGTACCCTTAATTGGGCCTAGGAATCCCAGGTTAGGATACACAGTAAATCCTAGAGGTTGGAGACCTCGTAGGCCTAGGAATCCCTTGAGATCTAATGCCAGGATACACGGTAAAGCTGAGAGGTTGAGATGGACAAATTCCTCACAGTTTAGGTGGAGAGATCTGGAGGCATCCATGCTTGTTTATGGCCTAGTGATCCAGTGAGGATTGTGGTCAATATTGCTTCTATTGATGAGGGTGAGGTGGTTTGGCCTCTGGAAGCCTTATTTGATTCTTTTTGTCTTGAGTCCCACATTCATGCTTGGAATATGGCACGAGGGTGATTGGATGAAGAGATATTTGGCTCAGCCAATCTATGGTTGGGTGGAACGTAGTATTCCCATATCGGGTTGGATTTTGCATTCATTAATGAGAGATATTTTCCTTGGTATTTTATGTGCAAATTTATTGGTTCATATGTGCCATTTATGGTTGTTATATCCTTATTATTTATGTTGTTTATATGTTGGTTATGAGCATGTTTATGACAATGATGATGTATTTCTCTCATCATGTTTTGATTTATAAATGAATGAACAATGAATATATGACCTAATAGATGATAATGCAACTAATGCGATAAGGCATCAATGTTTCTTATCGATTCTCAAATAAGTATGAGACCCCTATGCTCAAATCTATTATTATGACCTGTAGAATTCATATTGGTGACATGTTTAACGAAATTCCTGTCATGGATAGTAGGGATCTAGTCAAGTATTTGTTCAAGAATTTGAATTGGTATCATTGTCTCCCTGATACTTTTCATTTCTGTAAATTCCATGAAGTTTTGGGAAGTGACTGGGTCCCAGCCATGGAATTTAGCCTTAAATCTCGCAATCATTGGCATAGCACTGACAGAAAGAGGCTACAGTCGTACTCAAGCAGGATCATGGGAGCGACTGGGGCTCTCATTCGCATCCATGCCTTGGAAAGGGAGCGATTAGGGGTTTAATCCCTTAAAATGTTAAGTTGTCTCAAGGGTTGGTCACCTGGAAGGGTGGGTTAGCTCCTGGAGGTTTTGTAGGGTGTGTAGAAGGTCAAATTGGTTGTGTTGGTTCCACTTCCTTAACTGTACATGGGGAGCTGAATCATATCATATTATCCTATCATCACATGTTTACCCCGGAAGATAGGTTAACTTGGGTAAATGTGGGAGGAGGGTGTTATATAGTGGTATCAGAGCATGGTTCACCCTTTGGACTAGATGGGCAGTGTGTTGATCATGCATTCATGTCGGTTACATATGTTTTCATTATACTTATGGTCCATGTGCTTGTTTCATACACATGGTCGTGTTAATGGTTTCAATGGGGTCACCATTTTAAAGTTGATTGGGTTGTTATGGAATGTGTCATCATGAGTGTATGATTGTTTATGCATTGTTTATGCATGTCGGTGTTTATACGTTTTGTGCATACATTGATATGGTTGTAGTTGTCATGCTTGATATTATGATGTGTGGTTGGTTTGGTTATGCATTGATGACTGGTCTATGGTTAGGGTGATATATATATATGTTTTTATGATTAATTTTGTATATGTATTGTGCTAATTTGGTCGGTCTTGTAGATGAGATATCCTCCACGAATCATACTGAGGTATGTTGGTTTCTTTATGATTTGGTTTAGCTGACATAGTATGCCTTGGAGGAAGAGATCAAGATGATTAACAAGATGGTAAAATACATATATTCTCCCTATGAATCAGATGAGCAGCATGGTGTTGGGAACTCTTCTAACTTAGAAGACACATTGAGGAGTTTGAAGGAATAAAAAAGGATTTTCAAAGCACATAATGATAGAATCATGTAGGAACAGGAAAAACAAGTAGAAATCAATGCAATAATTCTTCAAAGTTTGTCATAATTGCAGTGACAGGGACCACTCCGGATCATCTATGGATAGGAGTATGGGACTAATGGGCCATATGGCAGTAGGTCTCATGGTGGTCACAAGTGAGATAGAGATGACATGATCAGAGGCGGTATATTCTTGGATACTTCGAATAGGAGAGGTGATGGACACATGTACTATTCTAGTTATAGTTCTAACAAGCATTATGATCGTCATCATTATCACCCTTACAAGAGGAGTGACATGGGATACTTCCTGGATGAGTTTAAGAAAGATAAGCCACCTACCTTCGATGGATATTTGAATAAGTTGGAAGATTCATAGGCTTGGTTACTTGGGATGACGAAAATATTTGAGTTGCATAATTACATAGAGAATATGAAGGTCAGAGTAGTTATCTTCAGCTTGAAAGGTAAAGTAGATATATGGTGGGAAGATGTGAAGCAAGTCAGAGAAATCAGGACATTGGAGTTTATTTGGTATAAATTCAAAAGACTCTTCAAAAATAAGTACTTGTCAAAAAGGTACTATGATAGCAAAGCCAAGGAATTCTATGAGCTTAAGATGGGGTCGATGATAGATGAAGAGTATATGAGTTCATAGGTTTATGAGTGGAATTCCATTAGCATTTAGAGATCAGATCGAGTATGATGAGCCTTAGTCACTTGAGGAAGTTATTAGGAAACTAAAGTATTTCTATGAACAGTGGAAATGTAAGACAAAATCTCAACAAGGATGGAAATGGAAAGATAAAGGTAAAGGTAAATGGCAGTCGAAATGAACAAGGCCTCATAATGAAAAAGATAAAGAAAATGTCGCACCTTACAAGAATATCAATGTAGATAGATAGGGACATGGGTCACAACCTGGACGGAAACGTAATAGAGGTGATGGTACCAGACGGTTCGAATGTTGGATATGTGGTAAGGAGAATCTCAAGAGATATTGTTAGCAGTATCAAGGTGGTAGACCTCATATCTATAGTGCACAGGAGGCACAAACTATTGGAGATGTTGGGAAGAGAATTCATCCTATATATGCAACACTAGATAATAGTCAGACATAACATCAGGCATCTATGATTGAGATGGATGGTAAGCTTTGCGATCAGGTTGTTTCTATTTTGATTGATCCTAGATCAAATTATAGTTATATTAACCATGAATTAGTGGATAAGTGTGGTTTGAATAAAGAATTGCATGCAGAGTCTTGGTTAGTGCAGTTGGATACAGGTACAAATAAGAAAGTTCATCACTGAGTAAAAAATTTTTCATTTGAGTTGAATGGTATGCCTACATTAACACATCTGAATGTATTACCGTTGAGGTCATATAGTATACTTTTGGGTATGGATTGGTTATATATTAATAGTACCAAAGTGGACTGTTACGAAAAATCTATTGAGTGCTTGGATGACAATGGAGTACATATAATCTTACAGGGTAAGAAGAAACCAACATCAGTTATGATGGTGACAACTATGCAAGAAAAGTGAAATCACAGAAAAGGATGTGTGTTTTTTGCAGTGCACATTTATAGTGATAAAGGTGAGGAGGATGAGGATGCAGAGATATTGATTAGGTACTCGATCTTACAATAGTTTCAGTATGTGTTTCTAGCAGAGATCTCAAAGTTTATGTCTCATAGAGAAGTAGACTTCTCCATTGAGTTGGTACCAAGGGCAGCACCAGCATTAAAGGCACCATACAGGATGAGCACTCTAGAGTTAGTAGGGCTAAAGTTACATATGAAGGAAATACTTGACAAAGGATACATTAGGCCAAGTGTATCACCGTGGGGTGCACCGGTCTTGTTTGTGAAGAAGAAGGATGGTACTCTCAGGTTATGCATCGATTACATGAAATTGAACAAGGTGACCATTAAGAACATGTATCTGTTGTCGAGGAATACCGACTTATTTAATCAGTTGAAGGGAGAAGCAGTGTTCTAAAAATATTGATCTTAGATCAAGATACCATCAGGTACGCATCAAGGAAGAGGATATTACAAGACAACTTTTCGGACCAGGTATGGGAATTATGAGTTTGTTGTAGTTCCATTTGGTTTGACTAATGCTCCAACTACCTTTATGCCCTTGATGAATAGTGTGTTGCATCCTTATCTTGACAAGTTTGTTATTGTATTCATTGAGGACATCTTGATATATTATAAGAATGAGGAAGAGCATGCCAAGAATTTAGCATTAGCATTGATATTGTTGAGAGGGAATCAATTATATGCTAATATTAGTAAACTCATTTTATTTCAAATAGAGGTATATTACTTGGGGAATGTGGTCTCCAAGGATGGAATAGCAGTGGATCCAGAGAAGATAAGAGATATCATGGAGTGGGAAACTCTTAGAAATGTGTATGAGGTAAGATCATTCATGGGGCTTGCAGGTTACTATAGTAGGTTCATCACGAACTTCTCTCGCATTGCATATCCTTTCACGTCATCGTAGTGAAAAAGATAAGAAATTGGAATGGACAGAGGAATGTGCAACAAGTTTTGAGTAGTTAAAGCAGTTGTTGACAAATTCTCTAGTGTTAAATATTGCAGATTTAGACGAAGAATTTGTAGTGTGTATAAATTCTTGTAAGAGAGGGCTTGGTGGAGTCCTTATGCAGGAGGGACAGGTAGTATGCTATGAGTCACAGAAACTGAATGAGAACAAGCTGAACTATCTAACACACAATCTTGAGCTAGTTGTGGTCATTCATGCATTAAAGATGTGGAGGCACTATATTCTTGGCAGCGGGTTTGTATTGATGAGTGATCATAGTGGGTTGAGATATTTGTTTGACTAGTTGAATCTGAATGCCAGGAAAGCTAAATGGTTGGCCATGATTAGTGAGTTTGACTTTGAGATCATGTACATAAATGGAAAAGAGAACAGGGTTGCATATGCTCTTAGAAAGTGGATATGAGTAAATCACATTGCAACTATGAGCTCTTATGGGACAGACTTGCAAGATTGGATTTTATAGGCTGGTCAACAGGATGATGGGTATAGGGAGCTTATACATAGCTTACAACAAAGTAAAAGTATAGGTACAGGTAGTAGTACATGTACATGCATACGTAGTGGTATAGGTGAATAGGATGTGGATTATCATCTCTTAGCATATGGCTTGATCATATTTAGGGACAAAATATATGTGCCAAATAGTAGTGAGCTCAAGAATATTATCTTGAGGAACTTTCATGCGAAACCATATTAAGGTCACCCACGATACCAGAATACATTGACAACAGTGAAGAAACTTTACTGTTTGTCAAATATGAAGAAGGATGTGGCAGAGTTTGCGTCTATATGCTTGGACTGTTAGCAGGTAAAGGTAGAGTGTAAAAATCCAGGTGGATTGCTACAACCCATTACGATCACAGAGTGGAAATGGGAGGTAATTTCCATGGATTTCATTACAGGTTTTCCAAGGACATCTAGACAACATGATTCCATAATGGTTGTGGTGTACATGTTGACTAAGGCAACACACTTCATTCCAATGAAGACTACACATACAACTAGTGATGTGGAATAGGTGTTCATCGGAGATGTGGTCAAATTTCATGGTCTTCCAAAGAATATTATGTCAAACAGAGATGCAAAGTTTACTTCCAATCTTTGGAAGGATTTGTTTGCAGGTTTAGGTATATAATTGGTCTTCAATACAACTTATCATCTGCAAACAAAGAGGGTCAACAGGATATTGAAGGACATGTTAAGGATGTATGGTATTCATCACCAGAGGATATGGGAGGAGTGAATTATGTTGGTTGAGTTCACTTACAGCAATGGTTACCAGGAATCACTAAGGATGAGTCTGTTTGAGGCATTTTATGGGCGGAGTTGTAATACTCCCATCAGTTGGAGTGATTCGGTGAACAGGGTGTGGATTGGACCAGGAATGTTAGCATAAATGGAATAGGAAATGTAGGTAATAAAGAAGAATATAAAGGAAACAAAGGATATTAAAAAAATAATAATAAAAAAAAATAAAAAATAAAAAATGAAAAATGAAAAAATAAATTAAATTAAATCAAAAAAAAAAAAATAGAAATAAAAAATAAAATAAAATAAAATAAAATAAAATAAAAATAAAAATAAAAATGAAATAAATAAATAAATAAATATATAAAAAAAAACAATGCAAAATCAGAATAGGTTGTTTAAGGAGTTTCAAGGTGGGAAACAGGTGTACTTGTGCATCAAGTCAAAGAAGAGCTCCTTGCGAATTGGATTATGTGCCAAGATGGTACCTCGGTTTTGTGGGCCTTTCAGGATTCTTAAAAGGATTGGGCCAGTAGCCTATCAACTTGCACTACCTCTGGTAGTGAAATTACATGATGTTTTCCATCTGTCATTGCTTAAAAAGTATGTTAAAGATGTTGATCATGTGATTGACTGGTCTATACTGCAAGAACCAGAAGGAGAATTCTAGCCTAAACCACAGTGTATGTTGCAGAGAAAGATGCTCATGCTCCGGAACCAAGCAATAGAGTAGGTTAAAGTGCGTTGGAAGCACTTTGGGCGAGATGAAGCTACATGGGAGATGGCAGATCAAATGTGGGCTATTTATCCTTCTCTATTCATTGGTTGAGTGAATGTTTTTGGTATATGTTTTGATGTGATGTTTTTGGTATATGTAAATAGGTATATGGATGTAAATACCACCATGAGTTGTGTTATAAAGCTCCAGTAAGCAGTATGGTGTCATGTCATTTTGGTTGTCATGTTGTTGTGTTGTCACCTTGGGTTGCTTCTCAACAGGTTGATCATTGTAAATACTCAAACGAGCTAAGTTATAAAGCTCCATGGGCAGTATGTTTTAATTTCCATAGTATTATTGGTTTTAGGTGTCATTGAACAATGAGGATGGTGTTCCCCCAAGGGGGAGGGTTCTATAAAAACCCTGGTGAAAATTCCATGTAATAAATTTAATAAAGGAAAAATAATAACCACGGTTATGGGCCACTTATTGCAAGATCAATGTTGGGAAAAAACATCCTAGTATGGGTGTTCATTTTCGTTATTATTACTAAGGAAATAGGAAAAGGCTTTGGAAAGGAAAAATGAAAAATTTGGCAATTTGTTTATGAAAATAATGGAAAATAGGAGAAAAGGAAGGTGAAAGGTCACAGGTTGCATGTGAGGAGGAAAATGAGGGAAAAATAATGGAAAATAAGAAAATAGAGGCCACATTAATAAAAAAGCTTTCGAGGATTAGTTCATGGCTTTTTGTCAGTTCAGTTTTGAAGCTCTCTCTTTATTCTCTCTCTCTCACACAATCTTGGACATTTAGAGTTTTCTTGGAGCATTTCAGCTTTGGATCAAGAAAGGAAAATAAGTCAAAGAGGAAGCAAAGATCATGCAAGGAAGAGAAACATCAAGAAGCTACAAGGGGTTTACTTATAGGTATCATTTTGCATGTGTGATTTCCTTGCTAGATTTGGCATGCATGGTTATGCATGTGTGTTCTTAGTTCTCTTGTTTTCATTGGCATGGGTTTTTCTAGGTGTGACAATGTTCTTCAGCTTTGCCTTTAAATTTCCAGACAATCGTGGTGTGATAGGGTTCTCATGTTTTCGTTGAGCTGGATTTGCAAATTGACTCGAAGTTGAGTGGGGTGGTCCCAAGATTATTCACAAGGCATCGAAAACCTGGGATGGGATACATGGTAAAGAATAGATGTGGAAACCTTGATTGAGCCTGGCAATTCCTGTTGGACATTGGGTTCAACGCTCCTCGTGTGTTTCGCGACATTGACTTGGATCCTAACTTTGGCGATTGTAGCGGAGACTAATGCCTGCGGGTTTTGGTCTAACGACAATAGTGATTCCAACAAGTGGTATCAGAGGGACAGGTCTCGAGTTCGAAACTCACCCAGCTCACGTTGGGGAGAAGATTTTTGGACATTGGGTTCAACGCTCCCCGTCTGTTTTGCGACATGGACTAACCGCCTCTCATGGATCCTAACTCTGGCAATTGTAGTGGAGACTAATGCCTACGGGTTTTGGTCTAATGGAAATCTTGATTCCAACAATCCCTTGACTAGTGAATGGCGGGATACATGGTAAATCTCAGTGGTGAGTACCCTTGATTGGGCCTAGTAATACTGGGTTGGGATACACGGTAAAGCATAGAGGGTGGATACCTCGTAGTCCTAGGAATCCCTTGACTGGTAATGGAGGGATACACGATAAAGCCGAGAGGTTGAGATGAAAAAATTCCTCACGATTTAGGTGGAGATATTTAGAGGCATTCATGCTTGTTTATGGCCTAGTGATCTGGTGAGGATTATGGTAAAGCATGGTTCTATTGATGAGGGTGAGGTGGTTTAGCCTCAGGAAGCCCAGGTTGATTATTTTGGTCTTGAGCCTTACATTCATGCTTCATGATTGGAATATGGCATGAGGGTGATTGGTGTTGATGAGTGGTTGTCATTGATGTCAACCCAAGTAGCACCAGGGGCTACCCCAATCTTGCATAGGAATTTTGACTTGTCATCTTACTTTATTCCAAGTAAAGGATATTTTGGATGGTTTCTACTTGTCGAGATGTTTTCGTTGATATATGGCATGCCACGTAATTCTTCACAGTTTGAGAGATATTCGTGTTTAAAGTTAGTAACCCCGGTTAGTGGGCTAAAACCCCATGGGTTTGTGGCATGACACTAATAATTGGTTGTGGTCATTGAATTTTCAATAATTAATAATTTTTTAAGCTCCTAAAATCCCTCCAACTTTCACTTGTTTAATACCCTATCAACCTAAGCATTTATATAAATTGTGACCCTCATATCCTCCTCATGTAAGGATTTCGCTACTTATAACAGCTCATCATGGAATTTTCGCTATAATTTTTTTTTTCAAAGATTTAGATGTTGAAACTAAATATAATTTGGGTGAAATCCCGATGAAGCTCGTGTCTGAATTTCAGATATTGGTTCTCTATATTTTCGAAGATATGAGCTGAGGAATTTAGGGTTTTTGCAGGCTCCCAAATTTCATGTCAAACAGGTGACCTTGGGAAAATCGTCATAACTTTCTCTCTGAGCATTGGATTCAAATTTCATAAAAATTTATATACAGAGGACGGGTTTTAGTTTTTTGTATATCGTTTTAAGGACCAAATGTTGAAACAGTGACACGTGGGACTACATACAAGTTCGCTCTACTGAAACAATATATAATCAGGTCATCGTAGGAGATTGGGCATAACTATTTCTTGAAGAATCCAATGTTGATTAGACCTACGGGGTTGGAAAGAGGACTCAGAGGGCTACCACAGGACGAAATTTCAGACCTTGGAGATATGAAATTACATAGATACAATAGATTCAATATTGAGCTTCTAGAAGGCAAGAAAAATATGAATTCAAGGATCACTACAGTAAGGACAACACATCAACAGTCAAGGGTAAGTCTGCTACAACAAGGTATGTATGATTAGTGTTTGAATTTTAATTTGAGTATCATCTCTGAAATGTTTTTTTTGCAGGACAGTGTAAGTATTTTGTATTGTATATTTGATTGGGTTTTGTTCATAATTGTTTAACGTATTTAAATTTGAATTTTGAAAATTTCTCTGACGTAAGGTTTGCAGGACAGTGTAAGTATTTTGTTTGTATATTGGTTTGGGTATTGCATGTGCAAGAATGAGGACACAATAGGACAAATCAAACACATACTAGAAGGACAATGCAACGTCAAAGTACCATTACTTGAAGTAATCACAACAATACCTCAGTAGTTGCTAGTGTTCAAAGAAGCAGTGTCAAGTCAAGTATCAGGTCGTGTCAAAAGTAAATATTATAAAAATCATCATTGTAAAATTGTAAAAGAGTCATTATTATAAAAGATTCAATCTGCCTAGAGTTGGAGAGGCATTTTTTGGAGGTATAAGTATCATTGTTGGATAATGTTATGGTTGGGTTGCAGGTCACAGTGTGATTGGGTGATTGGTATAGTTCACGAAAATCATTGTGAATCATATTATATCATGGATCATTGTCCCTGGTACGGGATTCCATGCTATTGTCTTATTTCTGATCATTATAGGGTGGCAGGGAGGTGCTAGGTTGGTGCATGAAGTCACCTATTGGTTGGATCCTGTGAACACTTCAGGGTGGTAGGTTGGTCTAGGATGTCGAGGCATCCATTCAGTTGACTACTGAAGAAACTAGGGTGTTGAGGTGTCCTTCTAGTGGGAGATGAAGAATAATTATTTTCTATAATTCTAGGAATTTGTACCTTTCATTTCAGTTGGGGCTGAAGATTAAAGAATTAATTAGAAAGCGTTCATTGGTTTTTGACTCGGAGGGGGTTTTCCACCTAAAATTTGTGTGCCTATTGTGTTCTATTGTTTACTGTTGTTACTCGATAAACATCAATAATAATTGAAGATTAACTAATGCTCTAAAAATATTTAAAAATTTCTAATTGATAAGAAATATTGATTCACCCCCCTCTCAGTATTTCCAACAATTGGGATCAGAGCTTGGTTCCTTCAATAGCAGTCTAACAACTGGAAGGAGGTCACGGAGTATACTAAGAATAGAGTTCCTCTCTTCAATGGAAATAACTACACACTTTGGAGTGGAAGAATGCAGGTTCATTTTCTGGCGCAAGGATACAAAGTATGGGAAATCGTTGAAAAGGGCTTTACAACAACCCCGGATGAACAAGGAAAGAAAAATATGGTATATGATGCAAGGGCTAAAGATCTCATTATCAATGGGATTATCAAATATGTCTATCTTAAGGTACTAAGTTGAAAAATTGCAAAAGAAGTATGGGGCAAGCTTGAGAATATATATGCAGGTGACTCAAACGTGAAAGAAGCAAAGCTTCAAATTTACAGGGAAAAATTTGAGCAACTAAAAATGAAGGAAGATGAAAATATTGATGCATACTTACAACGAGTCGATGAAACAACAAATGCATTGGAATTTTTGGGAGAACCTGTCGACACGAAAATTGTTGTCTGAAATATCCTTAGAACATTGCCGACAAGATTCAACCCGTTAGTGTCAGTATTTTCACACTGTCATCAGTGATAAAAAAAATACTCTTTTCATATCATTTTAGGAGTCTCACTAAAAAATTTGTAATCATTCCATTAGGTCATGCAAAAAATTCACTCACTGATGGTAGCCCTATTCATAAAAATTCACTCTCCCTCAAAAATTCATATTTGTTGGCCCACCTTCATGTCTTATTGAGCATAAATCAGTCATGAAAGTCCATTTCATCATGTCATTATGCCAGTCAAGTCACCATGGAGTCTGGTCATTCAAGGTCCCATTAGGTCACTAGCTTTCATTTTCCCAGGTCCAAATAAAACACCATTTCATTGCATAAGGTCAACAAAAATAATGAGAGTGATTGAAATAAAATTCCTTTATCATATGAAGAGGATTTTCCAACATGAAAGATGATCTCCAAGGAATATTTCTAAAGTTCTAATTATTATTTCAAGTTATGATTTTTATTCTTCAATGTAATTTTATTCAAAAAATAGAGATGTAATTTATTTTTATTTTTATGTAATTTTATGTTCATTATGTGTAACAAGTGCTATTCCCAAGCTACCAATTCAAATCCATATGTCAAACTGAACACCAAACAAAACAATGTAAAGAGTTCCAAACTCCAGCGTCATCAACCTGCATCGAAAAAAAGTCAGTGTAAGGGTATTTTCCAAAGTTTTCAAAGGTGAAATTGAAACATTAGAAAGTGGGTTTTAAGTTAAAAATCAATTTCACTCAAGTATTAAAGTCCTCATAGCATCAAATTCAACTTCATTTGTCTCCTCTGCCATCAAGCAACCTCAAGCAAAGCACAATTTTCAAATTTTTTGGGCGAAATTAGCAAAACAGGGGAGGCGTTGCACATTTTCCAAAGAGAGGGCACACCTGAGTGTGGCGTTGTGCATCTGCTTGTTGCGTTGTGTGCCTGCCAAAGAGAGTGTGCACTTGCTTGTAGCGCTATGTGCTTGCCCGTTTTCTTGGCAATTTCCATAAAGGCCTCTAAAATTCACAAAATCACCCTCAATCATTTCACCAATTTTGAAAGGTTTTGAGTAATTTTTGCAAATTTCTATCTTTTTATTGTATTTTTGGATAATCATGTGACAGAGAAAGTGTCAAACGCATAACGGCCTTGGCGGTGCGCTTTTTTTTAGCCATATTTTTACCAAAAGGCCACTTCCATTGGATGAAAAATGACAAATACATCCAAGAAAAACACTTTGCCAGCCTTGGTTTGCAAAACTAGCAGGTCAAAATGTCAAAAAAAAAAGCAAAAAATCATGTTTCTGCCTCATTTTTTTCCCTAGCGTTATGCGCTGAGCAGTCTTGTGAGGATTAAGTTTTGACAGGGAAAATGATCTCCATTTGGAAAATTGAAGGAATATCCAGAAATTAGACTTGAAGGGCTTTCTAACAAGCCATCTTGCAGCCAATTTGGACACCTACAACCTAGTCAAAAGCAGCCTGCGAGATGGAGGGCACGCCTGGCACTATGAGGGCGCGCCTAGAAAAGAGAGGGCGTGTATGACAGTTTGCTGATATTTTTGAAATTTCACTGCAAATTTGACTTTTATTTTGAAAATGATCATTTTACCTATGTAATTGAGCATGGTAAATGTAATTATGATATGGATAAGTTACCTAGGTGTAGATTCATGATGTAAATGTAATCATCAAATTCAAATGAATCAGATACAATGTAATTAGGGAGGAGTCACTAGAGCTCCCTACACTCCAGCTTTCAGTTCAAAATTTTTTGGATCTCATCCTCAACTCAGGGATTTGACCCCTGAGGATGAGAGAATGGTGTTTTGATGTCTATATCTTCCCTTTCTTCACTCTTAGCAAGGGTTGGAATCAATTGGATGCTATTGTATTGATCAAGGACCATAGTTAAATAAGTTTGGCTGAAAATTAATGAAGAGTTGCAGCTATTTCTTTGGGATACCTGTGGTATGAATGTTTGGCATTGTTTCTTCTCTGTTATCATTTGTATGAATGTTTTTTAAGCTCATAAACCATTTCATGTCTATTATATGATGATTTTCAAGTTGATAGGTAGAATACATGTTCTTTCATGCTTTGTTTTGGGAAAGTTGTCATAATTTGTCTATTTTCTTCAGTTTAGGAAGAATACATCTCTTATGCTCTTCCTAGCTCCTCATCAGTCTAAAACCATCTCACCAAATTTCCTTTAAGTGTTAATCCTTCTACCTACCTTTCCCCATTGAATGGACTACAATTCTATCTCATTTTCCCTCACTTAGTCCCCCTGACCTAATCCTCATCTAGAAAACCAAATCAAATCAAATCAAATCAAACCCTTATGCATTTCATACCTAGCCTAAAACCCTATTTTATACATCCCTCTTGGTTTTGACTTTGTGGAGAGAGCCCTCTCTGACTTGGTAGGGCTAGATACCAAGTTAAAAGGTTGTTCTGTGGTTACCTGTGTTGGGATTTCTTCTTTAGCCTTAGAAATATGGTGGAGTGATAACACACCAAAAGGTATCTATCTTGGAATATAGTTCAAATATAGCCAATAAGAAAAGATGAATTGCATGGAGTGCTTACAGCATATGAAATGAGGATTGAAGAAGAGGACGACACATCTCACCTAGAAACAGCATTCGCTGCATCCAAGAAAACTAGTAAGGACAAGCATACTCCGAAAGCGAAAACTTGTAGTTGTAAGGAAGAATATGAAGAAGAATTTTTAGATAAAGAATTTCCCTATTTCACGCAAAAAATGAGAACAGGTATGGGTAAATTCAAAGGTAAACTTCCATTGATATGTTTCTATTGTGGTGAGGTTGGTAATTTTGTAGCTAAGTGTCCTCACAAAAATGAGGTTGTTATGAAAGGAAAGAAAGGTATGAGGAAGTTCAACAAGAAAATAAAGAAGGAATGGTTTAAGAAGAGTTTCTTCTCCAAAGAAGATAGCTCCTCGTCTGATGAAGACAGTGATAACGAAGAAGAAATCAACGAAAGAGTATTATTTATGGCCAAGCATAATAAGCAAGAAGCATCTGATGAAGAAGGAGATGAAGAAGAAGAGATGACTGAGGTTGAATTTCAAAATGAAGTGACCAGGGTTATCAAAGAGCTCAAGGTCAAGAAGAAGCATCTCAACACTCTTGAAGAAGATTTAAAGATAGAAAGGGAACATGTCCTAAATCTTAAAATCAAGGTTGAAGAATACAAACGAGTTGAAGAATAGCTCAGGGAAGAATTAAAGGAAAGAAACAAGGAAAGAGAAGCATTGGAAGCTGAAATAGTTTCTCTTCGAAAGCAAGTAAAAAATGGAAAAACTCTTTAAAACTACACCAAAAGCTCCAAGGCATTGGAAGAAATCATCAGCAATCAACGATCAAATAGTGACAAGACTGGTCTTGGTTACAAAGAAAAAATCTGAAAAGGAGCCAATTCCTTCTATGACAACAAAAGAAGATGGATATGCAATTTCTAACAAGCAGGTAGACCTTCCAGCCAACTCAAGAGATCAGGACTCGCGGGAAGAACCATGGAAAGAAATTCCTTGCAGAAGTTTTCCTCCCAGGTATCAACCTATCTTCTATGATCATTTTTATTCATGTGGAAGGTTTGGATATAGAGCTATAGAATGTCGCATGTATGTTTGGAATAAATACAGTTTCGGGAGATATTTCAAAAATGGATATTCTGAAACTCGACATAATAATAACACATTTGGTAATTTGAGAGATGATGTCGAATGTTACAAATGTAGCAGTTTTGGACACCTGGCTAAATATTTCAAACTTGGAAGTTCCTCCAAGGAATTCTCACAAAATCAGAATGAAAAAATATGGAAAAATAATACTGAAAAATGTGCTATCGCTCTCAAGGCTCAAAGCAACAGAAACGTTTGGTATGTTGATAGTGGTTGTTCAACTCATATGACTAGAGATAGGAATAAGTTCATATCCTTGAAGGAAAATAAGGATGGAACAGTGTCTTTTGGAAATGATGGGTATTCAAACGTCATAGGAGTTGGTACAGTCACACTTGGAAGCAAGAATGCATTAGTGAAAGATGTGTTGTTGGTTGAAAATATGAATCAAAATCTTCTCAGTGTTGGACAAATGCACGATCAAGGACACAATATGTTATTTAACTATAAGAAATGTGAAATTAGGAAAGGAAATTTCGGTAAAATTGTGGCTACAGCAAGTAGAGCTCCAAATGACATATATATTTTGGATGAGACACCTAAAGGGTGCTTTTTAGCAAAAGAAGACGAAAGTTGGTTATGGCACAAATGAATGGGACATATAAATTTTGACAATTTGGTCAGGATCAACAAGAAGGAAGCAGTAAGAGAAATGCCTAAAATTTCAAAACCCACCAATAAGATATGTGAATCTTGTCGGCACGGCAAGTAGACAAAAGGAACACTTTGCATCACGTCCATTGGAATTAGTACATACTGATCTATGTGGTCCTATGAGAACAAAAGGTTTAGATGGAAAATTATATTTTATGCTAATGATATATGATAGCACCGAAATGGCAAACATCAGCTTCTTAAATAAAAATACTGAGGCATTCAAATGTTTTAGAATCTACAATGAATTGGTCGAAAATGAAATAGATTTGAAGATCAAATGTCTGAGATCAGATAATGGCAGAGAATTCACTTCCAAGGTATTTCAACAGTACTGTGATGAAAATGGAATAAAAAGGAAATTCTCAACAACCAGAACACCGCAACAAAATGGAGTTTTTGAAAGTAAAAACAGAACCATATAGGAAATGTCCAGAACAATGTTAAATGACTCAAAATTAGATGATAAATTCTAGGTTCAAGCAATCGATACAACTATATTCATTATAAATAGAGGTTTGCCAAGGAACAATTCTAACATGACTTCATACAAATTATGGAAAGGAAGACCGACTAACATCAAATACATCAAAATATTTGGAAGCAAATGCTACATCAAAATAGAAGATAGAAAATTGGGCAAGTTCGATTCCCGTGTCGATGAAAGTATTTTCGTTGGTTATTCACGCAAAAGGAAGGCTTATAGATGCTATAATATGAGGTGAAAACAAATATTGGAAAGCATAAATCTTAATTTTTATGAATATTGTGTTCCAAGATGACGATGAGATTGCCCCTTCAAGAAAATATGAGGGATCTAAGGGAGAATATGTGAATGATGAAGAAGAAGCTCCAAAACAAGACCAATCAAATAAGGAAACAACAGTCAACCAAGAGGAAATAAGAAATGATCAACAGGATGTATAAAAAAATTCTCCAAAAGATTTAAAATAATGGTGTCAAAAGAATCATCTGTCAAATCAAATCATCAACAACATAAATGAAGGAATTGGAACGAGAAGAATTCGATAGCTTCATTCATCACAGCTAGTCAAGATGAACACTGGGTAGTAGCTTTGAATGAAGAACTGGACCAAATTGAGAAGAACGATACTTGGGAATTGTTTCCATGACCAAAGGATAAAAATTTTATTGGAACTAAATGGGTCTTCAGAAACAAATTGAATGAGGATGGACAGGTTACCAGGAATAAGGCAAGATTAGTCTGCAAAGGATATGCACAAGTTGAAGGAATTGATTTTGAAGAAACATTTGCTCCTGTTGCCAGAATGGAAGCTATCAGAATGTTTATCTCTTATGCATGCTCGAGAAAAATCAAGGTCTACCAAATGGATGTTAAGTCAGCCTTTCTAAATGGTGAATTGGAAGAAGAAGTTTACATTGAACAACCCAAAGGTTTTTTGCTCTCTAGAAAGGAAGACTATGTATGCATATTAAAGAAGGCACTATATGGTCTCAAGCAAGCTCCTATAGCTTATTATGCTCATCTTGATGGATATATACATCAACAAGGATTCAAGAAAGGAAGCGCAGACAACAACCTCTATGTGAAAGTGGATCAAGATAACCTAACAATTATCGAGGTATATGTAGATGATATCATTTTTGGAAGCAGTGATGATAGATTAAGTAAAAAATTTTCCACAAAGATGCAAAGTGAGTTTGAAATGTCTCTACTTGGTGAGCTGACATACTTTTTAGGGCTTCAGATATCTCAGCGGGATAAAGGAATATTTATATATCAAACCAATTACATCAAGGAAATGCTCAATAAATTCAAGATGGAAGATTGCCAGCCTGTCCTTACCCCAATGGTAACAAGTTGCAAGTTAAGTTTAGATGAATCATCAAAGGATGTGGACCAGAGGTTGTATAGATGTATGATTGGCAGTCTTCTATATGTGACAGCTTCTCGGCTAGACGTAATGCAGGCAGTTGGACAAGTAGCAATATTCCAAGCAACACCAAAATAATCTCATATTATTGCCATCAAAATAATTCTCTTAGATCTTAAGGGCACAACATAATATGGTTTATGGTATCCCAAAGGAAATAATCTAGTTATCCAAGCTTATACAGATGCAGATTGGGTAGGAAGTGTTGATGATCGAAAGAGTACAAGTGTATTTGCATTCTATCTACGTGGTTTCCTTGTTTAATGGTTAAGTAAAAAAGCAATCTTCAATATTGTTATCCACAGAAGAAGAAAAATATATCGCGGCAACAACCTGTTGTACTCAAGTTCTCTAGATGAAGCAAAATTTGCAAGATCTTCAAGTCAATTTTGATGAGCCTAATCCCATATTTTGTGATAACACCAGTGCCATTAGTATCTCCAAGAATCCTATGATGCATTCCAAAACAAAGCACATTTCGATCAAATATCATTTCTTTAAAGAGCAGGTCACCGAAAAGAATATCAAGCTTGAATATGTTTGCACAAAGGAACAAATTGTTGACATCTTTACCAAACCATTACCTCGTGAAGAATTTGAGTATCTTTGCCTAAAGCTTGGGATTCTCCCAAGTTCTCATTAGAATCTTTCTCTTATCTAACTAAGTGAAAAAGGGGGGGGGGGGGGGAGTTGAGGTGTGTATAGGTCCGCAGGATAACGTTTTTCAAGGTGAGTTACCCTTTTCCATTGATGACAAAGGGGGAGAGAATGATGTAGGAAGAGGTGTCATGATCGCAGGGGGAGTACTTGTGTTTCCATCAATGCCAAAGGGGGATATTGTTGATCAGTGGTTGTCTTTGATGTCAACCTAAGCAACACCAGGGGCTACCCCGATCTTGCATAGGAATTTTGACTTGGAAACTTACTCTATTCTGAGTCAAGGATAATTGGATGGTTTTTACTTGTCGTTATGTTTCCATTGATATATGGCATGCCACGTAATTCTTCATGGTTTGAAATATATTCTTGTTTGAAGTTAGTAACCCCAGTTAGTGGGATAAAATCCGATGGGGTTGTGGCATGACACTAATCATTGGTTGTGGTCATTGAATTGTCAATAATTAATAAAAATTTAAGCTCCTAAAATCCCTCCAACGTTCATTTGTTGAATACGCTCTCAATGTATAAATTGTGACCCTCATATCCTCCTCATGTAAGGATTTCGCTACTTATAACAGGCCACCGTGGAATTTTCACTATATTTTTTTTTCTGCGAAGCTTCATATGCTGAAACTAAAAACCCATTTGGGCGAAATCCTGATGAAGCTCGTGTCTAAATTTCAGATATTGGTTCGCTATATTTTCGAAGATATGGGCTAAGGAATTTAGGGCTTTTGTAGGCTCCCGAATTTCATGTCAAATAGGTGACCTTAGGAAAATATTCATAACTTTCTCTCTGAGAATTGGATTCAAATTTCATAAAAATTGGCAAATAGTGGACAGGCTTTAATTTTTTGTGTATAATTTTAAGGACCAAAGGTTGAAACAATGACACATGGCACTTCGTACAAGTTTGCTCTACTGAAACAGTATATAATCAGGTCATTGTAGGAGATTGGGCATAATTATTTCATGAAGAATCCAATGTTGATCAGACCTACGGGGTTGGAAAGAGGACTCAGGGGGCTACCACATGATTTTAAATTTGAAATTTTCACAGGAAAGCCTTGTGTTGAACCATGATATCCATGTCTATCCTGTAAACTTCATCGCCATACTCATTTCTTTATGCTTCAGTGTTTTCCACGCTCATCTAGTCAAGTAGAGAAGGACAAGGGGAGAATATAAACAAGCAAACCAAAATCAGAGTTCTTATATATGTTTCTCTAAGGGAACAATCTATTCTGCTCTCAATAAGTTGGGATCCATCTTATGCCTATGAAATGAATAAGTTCCTATGCACAGTCTTATATATAAATAAAGGGCGGAAGAAGGGAAAGGCTTCCTACGCAGGGAGGTGAAGCAAGAAACTTTGTCATGGCACTGTCAAAGCTTGCTGGTAGCAGATCAATGTTTGTGTTCATGTAGTGACTCTGATGGGGTATTGTCCAGGCTTGTTGGTAGTGAAGCAACACCAGATATGAAAAACTATACTCTGAGTATCTGTAACTCGTGAACTTCATTACACTTCTCTCTATTCAAAACATTGTGATATAGTTAGCTCCATGATTGTATTCAACCGAGAAAGGACAAAGGGGACTATTTTTATGCACAGGGTAAGTGGAAATACCAAAGTGATCTTCATGATGAATCATTAATCCGTGAGGAACTAGAACTTGCACAAAAGAATCAGTAAAGGCAGATAAGTTGTAGTTCTACGAGTGTGTCGCCAAGTTTTTTCGTTGCTCCAAAACCCTCCAAAATTTTGGCTTACATCTAAATTTTGGAGCCTACTTTGACTTTGCATGTTGTCTTCGCAAATATTAAGAGTCATTTTATGTGTTTTCTACAAGTGTTCTGGTCCCTTTTGTGAGAAGGTCAAAGTGTCATCTTCTAGAATTTTAAGTGTCATACATTGTACACAAGTTATTTTTTCTATGTTTTAGGGGGTAATTATTGTGTAAATTAGTTGTTCTTATCATGAAAACATCTATCGCACTCTTTTCCAAAGTTTCAAGCATTGTGGCACAAGTGTCGTCATTTTTGTCGCAAAGTCTAACTTTGGTGTTGCACTTGGTGTAGGCTATCACGAAGTTGTCCCATTGAGGAAAGGTATGTTTTTCATGTGTTCCTTGTGGTATTTTCAAGTAATCTAAGTGCGTGATCCTATTCAATTATTTCTTTTGATCAACCTCATCTCATTGATCCAAAACTTAGTCAAAACTGGGAAAACTCCCTGACCAGGCCACTCAGCATCATCCAACCCTTCTGAACTACGCACTGCATATTTTGAGTCCTCAAGCAACAATATTGTCTCTCAGCACTGTGCAATGCACAATATCAGCCTCCCAGAACTTCGCAGTGTGTTATCTCAGTGCTTAAGCCTAACCCCTGAGCTCCAGAACTGTGCAATATTTCCCTTCAGCCAAGTTTGAACTATGCATTGCGTAGTCTCAGTCCTCAAGCCTCAACCTTGAGCTCCTTAATTGCACAATTTCGTAATCACCTGGCCTTCCTTTCCTTCTAGTACTATGTAGTGGGAAAACTTGATGCTCAAGCCCTCAACATAGCTTCTTAAATCCCTCAACATAGCTTCTTGAATCCCTCAACTGCGCAATTTTCAAGTCTAGTCCAACCTAAAATGCACATTGTGCAGTCTCAAGGTCCAGTCTAGCCTAAAATGCGCATTGTGCAGTCTCAAGGCCCAGTCCTCACCCTTGACTACCTGAGCTACGCAACTGTGCAGTCCTTGAGCCTCTCTCTCAACCTGCCACCCAGTTTCATCTCATTCAATGGATCATCATGTTGCATCTTAGACTAGGGGTTTATCCAACTGATGTCGTCTTGTCATGAGTGAATTTCAATCCCGAGTATTCTATCGTGCTATGACATGATGATGATGAAGGAGATGGAGGAGGCCATGCTATAAGACACCTTTGTAGTTGCAGGTACAATTTGATCAATCAGAAGGAAGCAAAGGGAAATCACATCGCGAAAACAACTCAATATATAAATAAATCGGAAGGCTCCTCATCTTGAAGCCATATGGAGGCAAAAGAAGAGATCATGTTCTATATTCAAGAATACACAAAGCGAGCAACAACAAATAATGGCTTGGCATTGTGATGTCATCATGTAGTCTATGTCATCAATGTCATGTCATGTCATGTCATGAGTCATCATGTGCCACATCATTGGCGGATTATGTAAATCCTTATTTGAAAATGTATTGTAAATTGGAAGCCCAAAGTACATGTACAAAATGTAAATAGTCATGTAAGAGTTGAAAAATCATAGGGAAGGAAAACAATCATGAGGCTATCCCAAGAGTCACAAGGGAGGTGAAGGATCACCCCATTTTTTATATATACATCCTCACTGTACAAGAAAAACACTTTTCACCTTGGCTTCTCCCATAAGACATCTAAGAGACAAATTAAGTACTTTTGGGGAGCAATTAGTGGCTCCAACGCTCCACTATTGGAGCTAGTGATGTTTGTTGTATTAATGTATCTTGTGAATTATACTTAATATTTGAAGCCCGATGGCCAACACGTTCTTCATGCATGGATTATAAATATTTGTAAGAATGTTTTGTAAATGCTTATGATTCATGTTTTCTTCCACTTGTACTAAAGTAACTGAACTATTTTGGTTATTTTAGTGCTTATCATATTGAGAATGTTCTATAGTGGTTGTAATGGTCGTCGCGTCTTTGTGGCCTATTCTGTTGGAGGTTAGATGAATCTCCCCTATTTGTGTGTGTATTTTCTAGGGTGGTACTATTACCCCTCTCTTAGAGGCTCACTTTATTCTTCCCCTGCAATAATAACCTTGATGCACCTACAGCCGAACATTCACCAAGCACACTTGCCTTCTTTTTCAAAGGCACATTTGTGATTCTCTCTCTTGTTAACAGCTAAAGCCAAGGAAAATATTTAAGTAAATGGTAGCCGAGCCACATTCCATATGGGGATCCTACACCAAAAAATGTGAGGCATAATTGGGACCTCATATCGGGGAGACCCATTTGAATGTTGGCAAGTCCAACACTATCAACAGGTCACCATTATGCCATGTTTCTTTTCATGCACACACATGTGTAAGTATAAAAAAAAACTCTTAATGGATTATTTAAAGCTAAGGGAAGTAGGTCTGAGTGAAAAATAAAGTTTTTTTATTAATACCAATCCTTACTTAGGCTTTTCTAGCTAGGAATTAATTTAAAATCCTAAATTTAAATAATTCAACAAACATCTTTAGGGTAAAGTAAAATAATTCACTACTAACCAATGGAAAGGAAGAAAATTTAATTAATGTCACTAATCTAGACTTACGGAGAAACAAAATAAAAGACAGAAATAAACATAAACACAGATATGCAACATGAATAACACTTCATTTCATTAATAACAAATACTGAAAAATGCTTACAAACAGAATGGAAAAGAAACTAGCTCGGACAATGGTAGCTTATATCTGAGAAGAGATGTGGAGGCTACATGCCCTTGAACTACATTACAATTAGGCTCAAGGGCCTTTTTGTTATTGACCAACATGAGAAAAACATAATCAACCAAAACCCTAATCTAAGGAGATGAAACACCAAGATTTTGTGGGTCCCATTGGGGTTAGTTGGGCAGCCAACTTCCCGGGGTTGTAACTTGGTCATATTATCTCTTTTTGATGCGTAAATATATCATTGGAAAGATATATTTGAGCACTACATGATTTTCCACAAGTGTCCCATGCCTATGGCTACGGGCATGTTGCAGACCTCAAAAAAACATCTTTTAGGGGGTCAAAAGTGCTTCAGAACTTCAGGACTCGAAAAACTACTAAAAATAGCAAATGCTGCTACAAACAAGGAAACTAATGAAAACAATTAGAGGTCTAGGTGGAATAGGTGGGTGGCCACCAATATCCACCTAGATCATTCCTCCTCCCTTAGGAAGCAATGGTCCCCATTGCATGCAAAGCCTCCATGAGGTGAGGGAATTTCTATTGAACCTCGTCCCTGGTGACCCACTTGCCCTGGTGAAGGATTTGGCCTGCTTTGACAACTCGATATATTTGGATCCTCCTGATGCATGTTCTTGATATGTGTATCCATGATTTGATCATTTGTGGCTTGTTCCATGCAATCTGGGTTTAACTCTGTTGGTGTGAGTTGTTATGCAATGTCAGATGTGTCTAGTAATGGTGGAAAGTAGGGCCGAAGGCAGTCCACATTGAACACTGGGTGCAGACCAAGGAATGGTGGAATACTGAGCTTAAAGGAATTGTCCCATACAACTTTGGTGATAAATTATGGCCTATATCGAAGTGGGCGAAGCTTGCAGTGGGGTCCAGTGAGGCACTCCTTTTGCAAATGTATCCAAACTTTTTCACCCACCTAGAAGTTGTGTGGCACTCGATGTTGATCATGTTGTTGCTTCTACTTAGCATTTGCTCTATCCAATATGTCATGGACCTATTTTTGGATGTGATGAATGCGCTTAATGAAGTTGTTCGCCTTGTCAGCTTCAGACTGGACATGAGTCGAATCTGCCTTTTTTAAGTAGTTATAAATGGCATGGCCACATCAATGGGACATAATGGCTGAAATCCCAAATCGACCTGAAAGGGGATGTGGCCAGTTGAGCTATGAAGATTCAGGTTATAGCTATGTTGGACATAGGGGAGGCTTTCATCCCATGTACATGGATGCTTCAAGTTTTAAATTCGTAGGATGTCCACGATCATCCTATTGATGACCTCTATTTGGCCATCAGTTTGGGGGTGGAACGTTGTGGACTTAGTGAGCTTGGTGTCTAGCATCGACCAAAGAATTAACCAAAATGTATTGAGGAAACTATTGTCTCGATCTGAGATAATGGACTGGGGTATCCCAAAGTGTACCAACACTCATTCAAAGAACAATTTAGCAGTGGATTCTATAGTGATATTCTTCTTGTAGGCTTCCATAATGGCCATCTTGGAGAATCTATCGACGACCACAAAAATGAAATCGTTGCCATGCTTGGTAGAAGGAAGGAATGACATGTAATCCATGGAGATGGATTCTGAAGGTTGACTCAGGGTAGGAAAAAAATTTATATAGGCCTTACCTTTTGATGGTCAGTTTGGAAACTGCACAAGCAGTGCAGGATCTCATGTACTTCCCAAGATCCTGTCGAAGGTTCGGCCAATAAAATTCTTCTGCAAAATTTCCGCTGTTTTCTTGACCCCGAAATGTCCAACAACCCAATTGTAGTGTGCTTCCCAAATCATCTTGGCATGCTCGCTTGAAGGAACACAGAGGTGTCCCAGATGGCATAACAATGCATCCTGGAGGCGAAAATACTTTCTTACCTTCCAAGAGATTCTGCTATGTGTTGTTGAATTTTGGATCGCTTTTGTATAGATGCGGCCAACCCAAATTCTCGTGCCCACAAGAGTCAAGCACAATGGTTAGCACCACGATCAGTGGTCAACTGAGGCAGTCTGCAACATTATTGGTGCTACCCTTTTTGTACTTGATGTTCAAATGGAACTATTGTAGGTATGTGGACCATTTTTTATGGTGATCGTTCTACAACTTCCCTTGTGTCTGTATGAACTGTAGGGGTCAGTAATTTATGTGGATGACCATTTCCTTCCCCAAAATGTAATGCTTCCATTTTTAGCAAGCCTGCACAATGGAATACATCTCTTTTTCATAAGCGGGATACTTTCAGTCTGTGTCTAAAAGTGTCTCATTGTGATATGCCATTGGATGCCCCTACTGAGTAAGAATTGTCCCAATAGCATAGTCATAGGTATCTGTCTCGATCTCAAATGGTTGCTTCAAGTTCGGTAATGTGAGCACTGGTGTAGAACATATGTGATGCTTCAACTCTGCGAACACCTTCTGTTGAGATTTGGACAAAAATAATTTGGCTTTTCTCCCCCTTAGGTGACTTGACTCAAGGCTAAGTGATATGAGAGAACCCCAACATGAACCTTCGGTAGAAATTGGGAAGGCCAAGAAAGTTGCGGAGCTATGTTAGAGTGGTTGGGGTTGGCCAATCCCGAATGACCTGGACCTTGGTTGGGTCCACATGCACCCCTCGCTCATCAATGTTGTATCGTAGATATTGAACCTGGGTCATGTCAAAAGTGCATTTCTCCAAATTGGCACACAACTTGTGTTTCCACAGTGTTTGGAGGACTTGTCGAATGTGGTGGAGGTGCTCTTCCCAATTTTGGCTGAAGATCAAGATGTCATCCAAATACACCACCACGAATGAGTTGGTAAATGGTCGCAAGATGTCATCCATAAACCTCATGAAGGTTGCGGGGGAATTTGACAACCCGAAAGGCATGACCAACCACTCAAAAAGGCCCTCCTTATGTTTGAAGGCAATCTTCCAGACATCGGAGGTTTTGATTGGTACCTGGTGATACCAGAAGTTCAAGTCAATCTTACTGAAATATTTGGCCCCCTTGAGTTGGTCCATAAGCTCATCAATATTCAGGATTGGATACCTATTCCAGACAGTGATCTTGTTCAATGCCTGATAGTTAATACACAGTCTCCAAGTCCCATCCTTCTTCTGTACCAACACGATCAGGATCCCAAAGGGTGATGAACTCAGCCGGATGTGACCTTTCTGTAGCAGCTCCTGAATCTACCTCTTTATTTTTTCATTCTATAGAATGGAGCATCGATAGATCAGTCCATTTTGTAGCGGCGCACATGGGGTCAGATCGATGGAGTGCTTGGCCTGACAATGTAGAGGTACCCCTGCGGGTGAGGTGAAGATGTCCTCGTACTTCTCCACGACATTTCCCATTTGTTTTTGTCGTGCGGAGGAGCCCTATCTCGAGGCCGTGGCCATGGTCTTCTTCTTGCCCTAAGGGCGGATCATTAGGAAAACAAATTTCTTGGCTTTGGAAACGAGCTTACTACATTGTTTTGCAGTGATCAAAGAGATGGTGGTAGGTGGTGCTACCTCTGGTATCCTGTACAACTTATTTCCCAAAGTAACAATAATAACACGAGGCCTAGACTCATACCCAACGTGTCACTTCCATAAGTATGGTTGACATAATAATATATCACAAACATCAAAAGGAGAAATGTCACACAATACCTCATTTGTGAAGGGCTTGATGCTGTAGGGAAGGCGACACTACTGGCTGACGTGAAGATCTCATCCTTGGTGAAGCCACCCGATGGTGTACGATTATGGGTGTGTTGTGCACGATAGGCCCAACCACTTCATGACCTTTGCTTAAATGAGGTTCTTTTGGCTCTAGTTGTTGATAATTAACTGCAACTGGGAACCATTCACCCACATCTGAGAATGGAAGAGGCGCTCCCCCTCCTATGGAACTTCGGGTTCCTCCTTTTTGATCTTAGTTGTGGCAACGATGGCATTGGGCTCCAAATCAATAATTTGATTCTCTTTGTCATTCCCCTTGTTGGGTTCTGAATCAGAGTCGAAACATGTATATTATTCATAAGCCTTTAGCTCAGCCACCAGTGACTGCTTGGCCTGACACTCACTTGTGTTGTGAGTGGAGCTCTTATGGAACTCACACCACTTTCTCGTGTCGTTCTTTGGCTTCGCGATGTTTTTCTTCGCTTGTGGCTTTGACAGGTTGTCCTGGGTAACCCTGCCTTGGATTTTTCCTTAGTTCTGTGGTTTGGGTGCGCCTTTCCCTTGCTTCTGATTCACAAATCCCAAGTCTTGCTTCTTATGTTTGAATTTCTACTCAATCTTGCCAGCATACTGGCATGTTTAGATTCAGCAAGAAGATCCTAGTGAAAATTAAGCACCTACACTAGGATGGAGCCTCAGGCTATTTTTAGGTGTATGTCTATTTATAGATGTATGTGCATAATCTATTTATAGAATGCATGCCTATTTATAAATGCATGTCTACTATTACCGTCCCTTAATATTAGTTGGTCAATAAACTATAATCTATTCTCAATGAGCACTTGGAAATAATTAACTGAAGTGGAAAATCAGTTAGCTAAAGGAATTTCGAGTTAAGTGGTTGGTTGGTGGGACACGCAAGTTGACTTAGTTGTAACTAAGTGATTTGAAGTTGTAACATAGTTGAAAGTGTAGTTGTGCAAGTTGTAAAGTAGTTTAACTCAGTTAAGTGAGTTAAACTCAGTTGTGCTAGTTGTAACTAAAGATACACTATTGAGAGATCAATTGAATTAATTATTAATTAATTCACAATAAGTGGTCTTACATGCAACTGAAGATCTACTATTATTAACTAATTGCATGTCAGATCCAGTGGAGACCCAGTTGATTTCTAGGTGAAAGGGAAGTAAACTATCAGTTGTGACATTATCTGGTTGCACACATGCAACCAGACACACATTGGATGTGCCCATTAGGATTGCGCATTCAAGGTAGGCAGGATTTCATTCATTCAAGGATTGCTATCAACAGGGATAGCCAAGTTGTCTCAAGACAGTAAATTATCTAAGGAACTTGCCAATTTTTGTATGACAGTGTGAGATGATTAGCTCATGTACTGAGAGCTATTGGATTGGATTTTTGTATGTAATTGTTTCATGATCCATGATATAATATACAATAGAATATAGTGGGGTTTTTAGCTATAAGCTTTGGAAATTATCTATGCTGTGTGTGATTGATATTTCTTCATGATATTGTAATTGGCGATTGTGTTTTTTTAATTTCGCAAATATTTGTAGAAGCGATTCTGTATTTAACAATAGCACATTGTTATATCAAGAGAATCCATGACATACATGAATTTTGTATAATTTCTACATGGTATCAGAGCAGAGGAAATTGCAGAAGTGAATCGGAACTTGAGTTTGTTGGTGGAAAGAATTCGAATTTGCAGAAAGAATTTCTTGATGCTACAATTGATTCAAGATCAAAATGGCTTTCAATGGCTTGAGGTTAGATTATGCACTTGAGGGCAGCGCGAACTACATTGATTGGAAGGACAGGATGGAGGCAGTACTCGAAGACAATGGCTTGAAGGAATTCATTGACAATGATGTTCCTAAGCCTGCTTCTTCAAATGCTTCCAATATTGATGCATGGAAAAAGAAAGTGGAAAAGGCGAGGAAGATCCTATTGGAGGGAGTATGAGACTACATTGTCTCAAGCCTCCATGGGAAAGCCATACCATATGCTATGTGGAAGGCTTTGATGGATCTATTCCAAAGCAACAACGACCATAGGAAATTGATGCTCAAAGATAAACTCAGGAAGATCAAGATGGAAAAGGGAGACACCATTCCAAAGTATCTCACGAAGTTTTTCCAATGTCGGGATGAACTGGGGAGTGTGGGAATAATTTTTGTTGATGATGATTTGGTGAGATTGGCTCTCTTGGGACTTCCTAAGAGTTGGCACAGTTATGAAGACTTTGTCAAAGGACGGGAAAAATTGCCGGATTGGGAACGACTGTGGTCCGATTTGGTGCAGGAGGAGTTCAGGCAAAACACTAGAGATGGCTCTTCATCAAAGCATGATGATGAAGAGGATTGTGCTTTGGCTTCCAAGGCAAAGAAGGGGAAGGGGAAAAAAATTTATTCTAAATCTGAGTCTAAAGGGAAGAAGCTAGATATGTCCAAGGTGAAGTGTTTTCACTGTCACAAACATGGGCATCTTGCTACTAACTGTCCACAAAATAAGAAGAACAAGAAGGTTGTTGGATCTGTAGCTGGTGAGGCCCTTGCCTCGCAATTTGAGCTTTACTTCTCCTTGATTGCATGCATGGTGTCAAGTGCATTGGGATCGGTGTGGTATTTGGAGAGTGGCACTTCCTTTCACATGATGGGAGATAAGGAACTTTTCAGTGACTTGGAGGAGAAAGATCTCCAGATGCATATAGATATGGGTGATGACATACAATACAATGATACAAGGATTGGTACCATTACCTTTCAGAGGGAATCAAGTAAACCATTTCAATTAAAAGATGTTATGCATGTTCCAAGTCTGAAGAAAAATTTGGTCTTAGTCGCAATGTTGGAGGACAGAGGCTATGACGTTTTTTTTAGTGATGGAAAAGCTTTCCTACGACATAAAACAATGGGTCAAGCCAAGAGGATAGGGATTCGAGTTAAGAATATCTACAAGCTGGAGGTAGATGGTGCGCTGCCATGATGGGCAAGGCATAAAAAGTGGTGAGCCAGGATGAGGTTGAATTATGGCACAAGCAATTGGGCCATCTTCATCACGGAGCCTTGAAAGTCATGCATCAAATATCTACTAGACTTCCAATGGGAACACTTGCTCAGTTAGATCAGTGCAATGGTTGCACCATGGGGAAGTATGTAAATTCCACCTTTCATGAGAAGGAGAATCGTGCTTCAGGGATCCTTGAGAGAGTTCACACAGACATGTGTGGACCGTTCTCGATTGCTTCAACAACAAAACATAAGTACTATGTAATCTTTGTTGATGAATTTTCTTTTAAATTTCGGATCTTCTTCATGCAGAAGAAGGATCAAACATTCTCAAAGTTTTGTGAGTTTAAGTCATTGGTGGAGAAAGAGTCAGGGAAGTAAGTGAAGGCTCTTAGGAGCGATAATGGGGGAGAATACATTTCTAACAAATTCAAGAACTTATGCAGCAAAGAATGAATTCAAAGAGAACTCATTGTGCCTCATAACCCACAACAAAATGGGGTCACATAGAGGACGAACAGAACGATCGTGGGTGCAACACAAGCGATGTTGCATGATCAGGGCCTACCAATGAATTTGTGGGCGGAAGCATGCAACACTGTGGTTTATGTGCAAAACCGTTGTCCTCATAGAGTACTTGGCATAAGTACACTAGAAGAAGCTTTCACTGGTAAGAAACTAAATGTTTCACACTTTAAGATTTTTGACTCATTTGTTTATGTGCATGTGACCAAGGATGCCAGGAAGAAGCTGGAGCCAACTGCTGAAGTTAGGATTTTTGTGAGGTACACAGAAACACCCCATAATTATCGCGTATATTTTCCAAACAACAGAATGAATATTGTGCGACAGGATATAAAATTCAATGAGGGGAAAGTCATGCGGTTGTCGCTTGAGAGGGAGCTGGACTTGCATGCGGAGGAGGAACTGTTGGTTCCCAAAGATGAGTCTCTAGATGTGGATCAACCACAGGATGAGGTTCATGGAGTGGAGGAAGCCACTCACGTAGAACCATCCATCAGAAATGGAAGAAGGCGTACCACAGAAGTTGATAGGCTAAGACTTGATGCTGCACAGAATGTAGGAGCTCCTACTTCACAATGCAGACAAAGACAATCTCCTGACCGATTTATTGGATACATGGCTTTCATGAGAAAATGTATTGTGATTGAACCATATTCCTTTCAGGAAGAAGTGCAGGAGCCCACATGGGTAGATGCAATGGTGGAGGAGTATGACTCCATTGTCAAAAATAGTGCTTGAGAAATTATTCAAAGGCCGGTTGATAATTCAGTGGTAGGTTCGAGATGGATCTACAAGGTAAAGCGAGCTGTTGATGGGAGTGTGGAGAAATAAAAGGCCAGATTTGTGGCTTGGGGCTTCTCACAGATCAAGGAGATAAATTATGAAGATACCTTTGCACCTGTCGCAAGGTATTATTCCATAAGGACCATCCTTGCTCTCTCAGCGTAGATGGGCTGGTGCATTCATCAAATGGATGTGAAAACTACGTTCCTCAATGGGATCATTGAGGAAGAAGCATACATATAGTAGCCTGAAGGTTTCGAGATCTTCAAAAACTAGTCGCACGTGTGCCGACTCAAAAGAGCGTTGTATAGGCTGAAGCAAGCACCCTGTGCTTGGTACACGATAGACAACTATTTCACCGGACTAGGCTTCACCAAAAGTGAAGCAGATGCAAACCTATACCAAATTGTGGTGGAGGGTAAGATTTTCATCATTGTTCTTTATGTTGATGATTTAATATTGACTGGTGATGAGTAGCTAATACACTCATGCAAGGAGGATCTTGCAAGGGAGTTCGAAATGAAGGATATGGGCCTCCTTCATTATTTCCTTGTATTGGAAATATGGCAGCGAGATGGTGAAATTTTTGTGTCTCAAGGAAAGTATGCAAGGGAGATACTGGGTAAGTTTCACATGGAGGGCTGCAAACCCATGGATACTCCTCCTCCAGGAAACTGGAGGAAAGAGGATGCTACTTCTGGAGAGGTAGTGGATGCTACTATCTATCGACAGTTAGTGGGTTCGATAATGTATCTAGTGAACACAAGACCGAATATTTGCTATGTGGTTAACCGGCTAAGTCAAGCTATGGTTAAGCCTACCAAGATCTTTTGGAAGGCGGGTAAGCATGTCTTGAGATACCTGAGGTGCACATCAGAGTATGGTTTATGGTACAGACAGACAGATGGAGTGAAGTTGCATGGATTCACGGATGCATATTGGGCGGGCAGTCCATCGGATAGAAAGGGCACATCAGGGGGGATTTTTAGTATAGGGTCTACAGTTGTTTCTTGGTATAGAAAGAAGCAGAGATCCATGGCACTCAGTTTAGTAGAATCAGAATACATGGCAACGAGTCAAGCTGCATGTGAGGCTATCTGGATGAGAAAGATATTGGTTGGTTTGTTTGGCTCTCATATGGATTCGACAATGATTCGTTGTGATAATTAGAGTTGCATTAAACTCTTGATTAATCCTATGTTTCATGATAGATCTAAGCATATATATATCCAATACCATCATCTTAGATATTGTGTGCAGAGGATAATCATGTTGCTTCAGTACATTCCCACAGAAGATCAGGATGCATATATTCTATGAAGGTGCTCACCAGGAGAAAATTCGAATACCATAGAGACAGGATCGGGGTGAAGGATAATCCCTTTCTTGTTGAGAGGGAGTGTTGAGATTCAAGAAGAAGATCCTAGTGAAAATTAAGCACCTACACTAGGATGGAGCCTCAAGCTATTTTTAGGTGTATGTCTATTTATAGATGTATGTGCATAATCTATTTATAGATGCATGTCTACTATTATTATCCCTTAATATTAGTTGTACAATAAAATATAATCTATTCTCAATGCGCACTTGGAAATAGTTAACTGAAGTGGAAAATCAGTTAGCTAAAGGAATTTCGAGTTAAGTGGTTGGTTGGTGGGACATGCAGGTTGACTTAGTTGTAACTGAGTGATGCGAAGTTGTAACAGAGTTGGAAGTGCAGTTCTGTAAGTTGTAAAGTAGTTTAACTCAATTAAGTGAGTTAAACTTAGCTATGATAGTTGTAACTGAAGATACACTAATGAGAGATCAAGTGAATTAATTATTAATTAATTCACAATCAGTGGTCTTACATGCAACTGAAGATTTACTATTATTAACTACATGCATGTCAGATCTAGTGGATACCCAGTTGAGTTATAGGTGAAAGGGAAATAAACTATCAGTTGTGACATTTTCTAGTTGCACACATGCAACCACACACACATTAGATGTGCCCATGAGGATTGCACAATCAAGGTAGGCAAGATTTCATTCATTCAGGGATTGATATCAACAGGGATTACGCAGTGGAGGCAGGCTGTCTGGAGACAGTAAATTGGCTAAGGAACTTGCCAATTTTTGTATGTCAGTGTGAGACAATTAGCTCATGTACTGAGAGCTCTTGGATTGGAGCTTTGTATGTAATTGTTTCATGATCCATGATATAATATACAATAGAATATAGTGGGGTTTTTAGCTATAAGCTTTCCCCAGGAAATTATTTGTGTTGTGTGTGATTGATCTTTCTTCATGATATTGTAATTGGCGATTGATTTTTTTTAATTCCGCAAAGATTTTTAGAAGCTATTCTGTATTTAACAGTGGCACATTGTTAGATTATGAGAATCCAGGACATACATGAATTTTGTATAATTTCTAGACGGTATGTTGCACCAAGCGAGGAGATGTTGGGGAGCTCCATTTCCTCCTGAATGTATATGTGCAGACAACTACGGTACTTCAGCACCAAATGTTTCTATGAATCTTTGATACCCAACTTTGTGCACAAGGTATGGAACAAATTCGTCAGCTCATGCACATATTGATCGCTTTTTTTCCGCAACACAGTCCATTGTATGTATTTGTCCTCATAGCTCCCCACAGGATAATATTGTTCCTTGATGGTGTCTCAGAAAGAATTCCAAGTGGGTGCGGTCGAGAACAGAGACGGTTCTCTCTCGTCCTTTTGCTCATTGTAGGTTTCCCACTAGTCCTTGACATGGGGGGGGGGGACTTTGAGGAGTGCAAAAGTAATCTTTTCTCGACTGGAAAATTCATGAACCGAGAAATATCCTTCTAATAGATTCAACCATCTATCTAAGACATCTACATATATTTGGCCCTAAAATATGGTAATGTCAAAATTTGCTTGTACCTTAAAAAGAGTGGCACCTCTAGAGTGGATGTTGGATGAATATGCACCATTGGTGGGTAGTTGTTGAAGGATCTAGGCAAATTTATCCATCATCGTGTTCCTTTGTTTCTCGAGGGCCTCCTTGAGAAATATTCTGGTAGGATCTCCTGCACTCTCGTATTTATTTTCTTTCCCCATGGGAGGACGCTGAGGTTCACGAACCTGATCTTGCAAAGGTTCAACCAGATCGAGCCCTAACTCCTTATACCTCGACCTCATTGGGGACATGCAAACAAAGATCGAGAAAGAGCAGACCCGCTTTGATACCACTAATCTAGATGATCAGGAGATCATGTGTTATGCTTAAGAATGAAAGTGCTTGAAACTGTACTAAACCTGAGCGACCGGAAAGATCTCGTCGTTTCGATTCCGGCGCCGTGAACGGTTCGAAAAACCGATGTCGTATGAGGAAGATATCGCGTTATGTTCGTTTTCCCAAACAACTAAAATTTGTGTAACTGGGATGCCCAGTAAGCATACAGGTACAGTCAGCAGGTGAAATATTCTATGGAATATTCCCTTTTCTCACATCCAATCAAAATTTGACACGTGGTTGATTCTGGGCCATTCATTGGAGGTACGAAGTTTGTTTTTGACCGTTGATGGGGTTGTACGTTTTTAAATTGGAACTGTTGGATGTGCAACACTTGGCAAGCTCGGAGGTTACCACGTGTCCCTAGGAGGTTTCATTAAAGTTTTGGTGGAGTCGGGTGGGGGGTGGGGGGGGGTCAACCCTGCGACCTCCGGGAGCACACAAAGACCTCCAACCGTCTCCGCTGTCTAATGGTTCTTACCATATATGTTTTCCCCATGATTTTATGTTGTATATGTTGGCAATTCGGAGGAGGGGACCGCCAGTGCTCCCAACCCAATGGTGGTCCCAAAGGTTGGTCACATGTCATGGTTTTGACAACCACGACAACAAAAATTACAATCAACGCTTGCAAAACCATAACACCATACTCCTATCACATGGCGCAGTTTCATTACGTGTTTATGTCGACGATTAGTTAAAACCGTAACTCTAGCGGCTCCGACAAACACTGGTCACATGCCATTAAACTGCAACATAAAAATTAAAATAGATGGCTATCAGAACCATAAATATGGCGATGATATTTGTGGCCACATGTCACACCGTGACATTAAAGTTTAGTACGACGATTATCAAACGTGGCTTTGACGGTTCAGCGACGGCGTTAACTCTAGTCCTCATCACATGCTACAGTCGTGACGTTTGTTACGACAATTGATAACCATTAACGACGGTAATTAAAATTTTAAGTGGTCACATGTCTGTGCGTCGGGAGTGGCGGAGGTTAGATGGAACCATACCTATTTCGGGTTCCACACCTCATTTTTATGCGGGGTTTAATACATAACCTTGACCGCGGGGTAAGTGGGGTTGGTTTGTGACCACCGCTCCCTTAACGAATAAATGTTAAATTTGGCAAGGGTTTTGGCGCCATGCTAATTTTTCGGAAATTTGCCAAACTGATTGCAGTTAACTGCAGTTCTCCACTTTTAGTGAAGGTTTTGTGGCTGATATTGGGAATAATGCGTTGGGAAGTCAATTTTTCGACCAATTTGGGTGAAACAAGAGTCTACCTAAACTAATTTGAGCATTCTGGAGCTACTGGTGCAGAGAAAACAACCATTAGAGGCTTGTAAACACATGTATTTTTCAATTTTGAGCATAATGACAAAGAGGGACATGCCATTAGGAGCTGGACCAGCAGATGTAACCCAGGAGGGGTGAAATGCTTCATCATGCATGCTGTGTAAAACTTATGTGTGATATTTATTCTATGTTATACACTGTTGTACAGTGTTATTTAGGCTTATTTTCATGCTTAAAGTTCACAAATTCATCTATGTTTCATGGTTAAAACACTCATTCCTTAAGCAAACAAATGGAGACAAATTGTACATGTTTTTATTACTGAAAGGACACTTACCACAACAAAACTAATACACTCCTTTCAGATCAGGTTGGTATCAAAGCTAGAGTTTAATCTCTGGTGTTTGTGTGTGCAAAGTTTTGTTAACTGTTTGCAAGGGTTCTCATGCTTACTAAGCTCAAGCATAAGAGAGGAGAAGGCCAATTGGTGGAAGAAAGAGGTTCTCAAAGTCAGCCACAAAAAAGGAGGGCAAGATTGCCACATTCTCCACCACCTAGCTCACTTCCAAAAGAAGCAGAAGCAACATTAAGCATGCCTCCAGGAGAAGGAGAAATCCATGAAGAGATGGATCCCAAAGAAGAAGAAGGAGTGTACAGAAAAGAATTTCTTGACTTGACTAAGATGGTTAGAGTCATTTATCAAGAAAGGAATGAGAAACTAGAAGAAGAAAGGTCCAAAATTCACAAGGAAGGACAAGGATCATCAGGAGGCCACAATGATGAAGATAAATCAAGGAAGGGAAATGGAGGAAATGCAGATGGTGGAAAGTCACCATCATCACCCTCATCTTCATCCTCATCATCCTCTGCTTCATCTTTAGTACATCAATCACACAAGTCAAAGAACACTGGTAAAAGTCCTTTTCTAAAACTTGATGTTAAGTTTGAATTTCCAATGTTTAATGGTGAAGTCAATGTAGAAAAATCTTGATAATTGGATTAGGCAATTGGAGGTCTATTTGAGAATTTAGAACCTTCATGATGATGATACCAAAATCAAACTAGCTTCATTGAGGATGGAAGGTGAAACTCTTGTTTGGTGGGAAGCCAAGACAAAGGAGGAGATAAAAAATTATGGTAAGATTATTCTATCATGGACTGATTTCATTTCTGCAATAAAACAACAGTTTTATCCATTAGCTCACATGCAGAAAGCCATAATGGACTGGCAAATTTTTAAACAATTGAAAGGACAAAATGTACAAGTTTATACTCGAGAATTTAAGAGAAGAGCTCTCTTATTAGGAGTAGATTTGCATAGCCAAGACACTTTTCTTAAGTATATAAGAGGCTTACATACCTACCTAAGACATACTATCCTCATGTTTAACCCTACAAGCCTAGATGAAGTTTGTGTACAAGCCACACACTTAGAGGCAAGGGGAAAAAGAAACATAGATGAGAATGAGAAAAATGAGTTTAAAGGCAAATGGAAGAAAAAGAGAAATGCAAATATCAGAAAAGAGAAGGGAAAATTCTTTTGCAAGAACTGTTCTAAAACTAGTCATGATGAAGACCATTGTTGGAAACTTCATCCAGAGTTGAAACCAGAAAGTCTGAAAGCCAAAGATAAAGCCAAGGAGAAAGGAAAAATTGTTGCAATAGTTGAACAAGACTTAGGGTCAGATTTAGGAGATGAAACAAAAATCATAGCTATGGGACTAAAGAACATGAAGGGGAAAGAGAATGAAACTAAACCCAATTCTAGTATATCTATACAAGCTCCAAATGAAGAAGAGAGAATTGAATTGTTTCATGTGAGGGTCATTTCCAAACATACCAAGGTTGTCACATTGTTTGATAGTGGGTCACAAGCAAGTTTAGTCTCTGAAGACTTGGTCAATAAACTTAACCTTGATACCATTCCACATCCAAAACAATATCCACTTGGTTGGATTTGTAAGGATGCAAATTTACAGGTTTCAAAGAAGTGCATGTTGCGCTTTGCAATAACTGCACATTTCATTGACACAGTTGAATTAGATGTTGTTCCACTTGATATAACAGTATGGTGTTGGGTAGTCCTTACTTGTATGACATGAAAGAAATCTTCCATCGCCATGAGAACATATACCATTTATTCAAAGATTGTAAGGAGTATATTGTGAGAGCTCATCGCAAGAAACTAGACACTTCTTTAGTTAATGCAGGGCAAATGAAGAGGCTAGTCAATGCAAGCCAAAACTAGACATTGATGACGACTAAACAAATAGATGTTTTACATCATCCTTTTCAAACAAATGTTGATGTATGTAATGAGTTGTTTCAGTTTGAAAGCAGGTTGTCTTTGAAAGAAGATGACAAGCAGCTGCAGCAATCGACATTGGTGTTGAACGGTGCTGAAAACAAGGTGTTAGTGCAAGAAGTTGCAAAGGTAAAAGAGAGGACAAATCAACTTGGAAAAGAAGGGACATGATTTAGAAATGTTCATTGCTGGTTTTCGAAAGGCATGGTACAATGGCGAAGAAACTTGGTTAAGAGTCAACACAAGTTCAAGGCAAAAGCAGCAAAAAATCGCCATAAGGATAGAATGCAAGGTGAGAAAAATTCCAAGTTTCCTTTGATTATATACCAACGTAGAAACAAGATGTTTACTGCAAAGTTAGATTGCTATTATGCAAGTTCAGAAAATGTGCAGCATAACAATGTCAAAGACAACAATGGTTGGTTGACGGAATCAAGGAAAAATTTGTCTTTTCATGAAAAGCTCCAATTAATGAAATTAATGAAATTAGGGAAATTTCAGTGGATAAAGATTGGAAGAGTGGGGACACAATCTCCTCATCTTCATGTTCAGTAATCTAGAGAGCTTTTGGGGTCCAAAAGCTTCCTAGTGGGGAGGTGTGATTAGGAGATCATGTGTTATGCTAAAAAATTAAAGTGCTCGAAATTGTACCAAATCTCAGCGACTGGAAAAGTCTCGTCGTTGCGATTCCAGTGCCGCGAATGATTCGAAAAACCAATGTCGTATGAGGAAGATATCGCGTTCTGTTCGTTTTCTCAAATAGCTAAATTTTTTTGTCTTGGATGCCCAGTCATCATATAGGTACAGTCAGCAGGTGACATATTCTAGGGAATATTCCCTTTTTTCACAGCCAATCAGAATTCGACATGTGGTTGATTCTGGGCCATTCATTGGTGGTACGAAGTTTTTTTTCGACTATTGATGGGGTTGTACGTTTTTAAATTGGAACCGTTGGATGGGTGACACGTGGCAAGCCCAGAAGGTTGCCATGTGTCCCCAGGAGGTTTCATTAAAATTTTGGTGGATTTTAGGGGGGGGGGTCGACCCCGCGACCTCCGGGCGTGCACAAAGACCTCCAACCGTCTCCGTTGTCTAATGATACTTACCATATATGTTTTCCCCATGATTTTATGTTGTATATGTTTGTAATAAGGAGGGGGGGACCGCCAGTGGTCCCAACCCGCTGGCGGCCCCAAAGGTTGGTCACATATCACGGTTTTGGCAACCACGACAACAAAAATTACAATCACCGCCTGCAAAACCGTAACACCATACTCCTATCACATGGCGCAGTTTCATTGCGTGTTTATGTCGACGGTTAGTTAAAACCATAACTCTGGCGGCTTCGACAAACACTGGTCACATGCCATTAAACCGCAACATAAAACTTCAAATAGATGGCTATCCGAACCATAACTCCGACGGCGATGTTTGCAGTCACATGTCACATGACATTAAAGTTTAATACGATGATTATCAAATGTGGCTTCGACGGTTCTGTGACGGCGTTAAATCTAGTCCTCATCACATGCTGCAGTCGTGACATTTGTTGCGACAGTTGCTAACCATTAACGACGATAATTAAAATTTTAAGTGGTCACATGTATGTGCGTCGAGAGTGGTGGAGTTTAGAGGGAACCATACCTATTCCGAGTTCCTCGCCTCATTTTTATGCGGGGTTTAATATATAACCATGACTGCGGGGTAAGGGGGGTCACTTTGTGACCACCCCTCCCCTAACCAATAAATGTTCAATTTGGCGGTTAATACTGACAGGGGTTTTGGCGTCGAGCTAATTTTTTGAAAATTTTCCAAAATAACTGCAGTTAACTGTAGTTCTCCACTTTTAGTGGAGGTTTTGTAGCTGATATTGGGAAAAATGCATCGGGAGGTCAATTTTTCGACCAATTTGGGTGAAACAAGAGTCTACCTAGAATAATTTAAGCATTCTGGAGCCACTGGTGCAGAGAAAATAGCCATTAGAGGCTTGTAAACACATGTATTTTCAATTTTGAGCATAATGACAAAGAGGGACATGCCGTTGGGAGCTAGACCAACAGATGTAGCCCAAGAGGGGTGAACTGCTTCATCATGCCTGCTGTGTAAAACTTATGTGTGATTTTTATTATCTGTTATACACTGTTGTACAATGTTATTTAGGCTTATTTTCATGCTTAAAGTTCACAAATTCATCTATGTTTCATGGTTAAAATACTCATTCCTTAAGAAAACAAATGGAGATGAATTGTACATGTTTTTATTACTGAAAGGACACTTAGCACAACAAAACTAATACACTCCTTTCAGATCACTAGATTTATGCAAGAACGCAATAAAATATAAAATTAAACATAAACGCAAAGATGTAATGGGAATAACACTTCATTTCATTAATATCAAATACTGAAAAATGCTTACAGACAGAATGGAAAATAAACTAGCTTGGGCGATGGTAGCTTATCTCTAAGAAGAGATGTGGCGGCTACATGCCTCTAAACTACATTATAATGGGGCTCAAGGGATTTTTATTATTGAACAACATGAGAAAACCCTAAACAACCAAAACCCTAACCCTAGGAGATGAAACACCAAGAGTTTGAGGGCTTTGTTGGGGTTAGTTAGGTAGCCAACTTCTCGGGGTCGTAACTTGGTCATATTTTCTTCGTTTGGTGCGTATAATATATCATTGGAAAGATCTCTCTGAGTACTATAGGATTTTCCATAGGCGTGAACCTATGTCTATGAATACGACGCTATTATTGACCTAAAAAAATGTCATTTAGGGGGTCAAAAATGCTTCGGAAGTTGAAGACCCGAAAAACTATTAAAAACAGTAAATGTTGCTACCAACATGGAAACCGATGAAACCAACTGGAGGTCTAGGAGGAATAGGTAGGTGGCCACCAATATCCACCTGGATCAGTCACTTGAGGAGATTCTTGCATATGTTGTCTCCAATCCTTCTCAATGGAAGGGTCCTTTGTATTGTTCATTAGGCTCTCTTTGTTGAAACAATAATACGATGAAATTCCCCTTTTGTAATCAACACTTTGAAGAGTAATTTGACTAGCACAAGGCCAAGACAAAACAAGAAATGTGAGTGTAGGTTTATGGGCTTCTCATTCTTTGGAAACAATTTAACAAAGTAATCATAACTTGAAAATGTCTCTTTAAAGGCATGGAGGAGGCTTGTATTTATAAGCTAAAACTAGGTTTGAAGATGAACTAGTTTCAATGTGAATGAAAAAGACACATGCATGGGAGTTTATTCACCCACAAAAACTTTTGAAGTGACCATTGGTATTAATAACTGACATGTTTTCTCAAATCATGGCATTATAGGAATAATGTGGGTATCAAAGTATTCTCCATAGAGGTTACATGGCTAGTAAAGGGAAAAGAGCACAATCCCTCTAATGGTCAACCTAAAGTTTGATTCAAATTCGAGGAATGAAATTGGACTATAAACAATTCTTTTGAGTGTTTTAGGCATGTCTAATTCTGACTTGGGGTGTCTCCAACTAAAATGACTTAAAATGTCATAGGTGAATGAAATTGGTGTGATAGCATCCCCTTTAGCTTAATACATATCTCAAGACCTATAATGGATAGGTTCATACCTCTTGTGGATGCCTTTGAATCGTATTCCTCCATTAAGACATTTGGGGCACAACAAATACCCTTAGAAAAAAAAGTGTTTCCTTAAGGGTTATCTATCTTATAACTTTTCCTTCATTGTGTGCCCAAGTCAAACTTAAGTGGGGATTTTAGTGTTTTGAGGGTTAATATTAACTTAGCACATTGTTAATGGTTAGTTAATGTACACCATCAACATGCAGGTTAATTACTATACACTAATAGTAAAAATCAATTTACACTATATTGGTTTCTAGGGTTAGAGCTGACTTATCTAGATTTAACGCTTATATACATGAGGTACTTACCTCATTTATAAATGACTTATTTGTATTTAGTGCATATTTTGGCAACAAGATTACCCACTCAAATACTTGTGCCTTGATCTTGCATAGAGTCACTTGTAATCCTCATACCCATTTTCTAATTTCAACAACTTTCCCAAAGTACCTCCATTGAGATTCTTGAACTCAAAAAATCAAATATCACGAGGCCTTTTGCTTAATGTTTCCATGCTTCTCGGCGGCTAGAGTCCCAACAATGCCATGAGGGAATCTATAAGGAACAATTTACCCATCATGAATAATGACCTTAAGTTTTTAAGCCCATTCATCCTCTTCTTCAATATATTTCTCTTTTAATAATGAAATTAATTCTTCAATCTTCAAGCTTCATTGGCAGGTGCCTTCTCTTTAGCTATGACAATAATCTCCTATTACTGCAACATCATCAATCCATTTGCTTTAGCATTCCAACCACCAAAATGAGGGAATGTGTCATCATGTCCTTACATTGATCATTAATTCTTTGTCACCTTTAACAATAAATTGTACCGTTCTTAATTTTAAAATTTGTGTTGCCTCTAATGAGGTCTCTCACCTTGATTAGTTCCCTGACTATTCATCTCTCTTTCTCTCTCTACATTTAAATAATGATCACACAACCTTCATGATCCTTTGACACATCACCACAAACCATTCTTTTTGGGTTCCACTAGGTTGCTATCTCAAATTTTACCTCATATCTTCCCTTTATGTAGAGTACTTGTTGCTTACATAATGCTTATGACCGCTACTTTATCATGATCTCTTTCTCAAAGCTTATAATTTACAATGATTTATAACATATTTTTCAAACTCTAAAAAATAGAGTTAAAATAGAAATCTCCCGAGAATGGTTAAAAAACATTTCCAAAGTAAATCATCCAACCTACACAATTTCAAATTACTTTAATACTAAGTTATAATTTAATTAAACATCTAAAAATTAGAGTCAAAATAAAAATCTTCCATTGAAAGGGTTAAAAGACATGCTTAATATAGACACTCTAACTTGTGTAACTAGAACTTTTTTTTTCTCAAGTGAATTAATAAACTTGTATCATTTATGTTATTAGGCATCTTTGAGATGCAACTATTATTCACATATCATTCATCATTCTCTTAACATTTTGTATGATAATGGTATTCTATTAAATTACTTGTATTATAATAAAAAATCTACATGTTTGGTTTATTTCATTGTTTTTAATAATTATTATGAAATATTATTACATTAAGATTGAAATTAAAATTTCAATAAATATAAAATTTTAATTATATATATATATTTTTGAAATATTTATCAAAACATACATAAAATTTAATCTTTATTCTATTCAAAAATTAAAGCAAAAAATATATTTTAAAAATAATAATAAAAAATAAAATTGTGCACTATACATACTTAGTTATTAAAAACACATTAGGGTTTTCTCAAATGTTTCTATTTAAGGTTTGCCAATATTTAATGGATAATATTATCTCCTTATTTTAATTATCTCCCTACTTTGATGGGATTTACTAAATGTTTTCATGATCATACCCTGACGCCAATGTTTAATGAATTATTATTCTTGTGGCCATGTCCATTAATAAGTTTAGATATGTTTAAATTAATTTTACTTTTGAGAATTAGAAAGAAGAAAGAAAAGAATTATTTTAGCCTCTATGAGGTTGAAGATAGTCTATGTCACAAATTGTTTTTTTATCAGATTCTTACATTCAACGCTTTTCATGTGAAGTCTCACAATAAACACTCAGAGTTTCTGGACAAACTTTTAGCTGAATAAATTATCCCAAAAGCTAACTCTGGTTGTCACATTTTCAAATGAAATGCTTTTCTATTTCTACTTTTCCTTAATTTCTATTTGCCAAAATTGATAAAAATTTAATGCTTAACTGATAAATACAAATTAATAACCTCACTTTATTAAAACACACAAACCCACTTACATATTAGTAGAGCACATTGAACCAGATTCCTTAAAATCATTAGTTTAACATTTTTGACGGTCATGCCGTCGCTCTATATTGTGTGCTCTCTTCGCGGGGAACGCAAAAATTGTGCTTGAAACGTAACAATGCGGCCAGCGTTACAGCAATTATGTGCTTGTAAGGTCGCTGCCGACCTCGTGCATTACCGAGACGAATTGCACTTATTGCCATCGGATTTGCAAATTCTTGTCGCCAATACGGTCCTGGAAAGAAGACCGAAGCCCAATCTTAATGAATTACAGATACTCTGTCAAACTGTATGGAAGCCTACAAGACTATGCCTGACGGGTATACCTTCTTTGAACGTTCGGGGACTCGAAAAATTGATCTATCTCAGCTCTCTCCTCAAATTGGACCTCAGCGGCTGTGGGTGGTGGCTTCATGAACTCTCCTTTCTTCCCGGTTAGTTTAAAATTTTCCCTTTTAAATTTTGTAATAGTAAAATTTATTAAAATATATTAAGATTTGCACCGCCCTCATCAGGATATTGTGGGGAAGAGGGGATCAGACATGTTTTTCTTCGACAAAAATATATGTGCGCAAATAAAAACCATGAATCATTCAAGATTCAAAGTACAATTCATGAAATTGGAAATCTAACTGAAACAGAGATTTCTATTGATATGTATTAAAAGAGTGTCTCGGCAATATTATCTAGAGAGTGCATATCATCAGCTGCAAATACAATCCCCCAAATATCTTACATATGGCTTGTTGGTTTGTTTTACTCTATCTTTTTTTCAAATTTGTTTTATGGAAAATGTTTTAGGAGAAAGTCTCTAGGGGCTTCTTCACATTTTATGAATGACACTGAAGTAAATGCACCACAATACAACATGTACCACTAATACAGATGGACTCTACCAGACTTAAACCACAACTTCTCAATGATCTCTTCCAACTCGTTAGTTCAAGCTGACCGAACAAATCCATTGGACTAAAATTTATATATGTCATCATTATTTCAATATTGAATTTCTTCATCATTAATATTATGAGCTAGGAATATTGGAAGATGTGGCACAATTGGATCTAGACGTAAAGTTTCCACTCAAAGAAACCACTAATGATGCATCATTGTTAGTCAAATTGATGAGTGACGTTCATGGACATTTTTAAGTCAACTATTTTTGGCTTTATTTTCGTTTTAATTATCTTTGGCTTTGTTTTCAACGATAAACTTTGATAGAGAACTAGCAACCTCCCAAAATATATGCAACAGTTCGCAAGTAACATATATCAGAAACTCATAGTTCTGCCTAGAACCGAGACGTCCAGAGACTATCTTTAGCATTGTTACTAATCAAATTAACAGTGTTGCTAAGGTTTTGACAACTTGCTAGATAGACACACATAGGGTAGGGACCACTGTCACTTCGATTCAAGGCTCCACTATTTAGGCCCAACACCCTCTAAACAAAGAAGGAAAGAGTCCTTAAATTACTCCCAACAACTATGGTACAAGATTAGTGCTGAATGTGGAGTCAAATGGGGTGGAGGTGTTTACTTTGTACCTACTATCTAGCTGTAAAATTGTCACTGTAGTAGCAGAATTTCAAATAGCAAATATCAATAGCCAAAACTCAATAAGCATATCGCATGCAACCTTATGAATTTTGGTCTACTTTGAAAGTCCTAGCAAAAAATGGTATTATCTATCAGTTTGGGACCTGGGTGCTTGGTTAGGGAGATATAGCTCAAAAAAAAGTTGCTGTCCTATATGACAAATTGTAAAACTTGCGTAAAATGCAGGGACAACAATTTCTTCAGAATGCTGAAACCACTCTACAAGTGTCAAAACACTTCTAGAGCATTAGTCTAGGGAGTGGAAAGGTTAGAGGGTTAATGTAAAGTCCTTTGTAGCCTTATCTCTACCCAAATTTGATTGAAAACTCAATTTCCAAAAAGTTGGAAATTGAATTTCAGATATCTGGGTGAAAGACTTATGTGTTTAAGAACTCAAAAATTTCCAGATTTAAAATATGCAATTATTTATGGCTGGAAAATAAAGAAAATTACTCTAGATAATGAAAATAATGTTTTCTAAACAATTTAAAGCAAATGACAAAGTTCTAGAGTGAAAGTACTTACTTGGGTCATTGTAGAACTTCTTGTAAATTGCAGATCTAGCTTGGTACAGCCTTGTAAATCCACAGATCTGCGATATCGATGGCTACATAAAAGTGTCAAATAGTGTGTAATGGAAACTTGTACCTATCTTGGTAAGATCTATCAATTAAATCAATTATCCTCAATATTTTAGCTTGCCTAAAAGATGAAAAGTGACAAACCAACAATCTGATATCCTAATCTAACTGTAGAAAAATAAAATAAATTTTGAATTTTTGAGAATAGGTGGTTGTTGTGATATACCTGTGCCTTTTTGGATCTCACCTGTTTTTTGGAACGTGAAGTTAATATCTCTCTAAGTCCATATAGATGGCTTGTTCCAAGGGAGTTAGATTGGTCTGAAACAGAAGTTACTCTCACTATTGCTTAACCCTCTTGGTGACTTTCAAACCTTGCTAGGAGCAGCCTCTCCTTGAAGTGGCGTCTCCAATCTTCGATCTTTGTGTGCAGGAGAATCCGAAATCTTGAAGACAAATTGAAGCTCCCTTAACGAGATAGTTCAAGTGCTTGGATTGACCTACCTGCAAAACCAAGAAAATTCAAGTGGGGTTGCCCCCTAATTGATTCTCTTCACGAGACTAGGTAACCCCTCAATGGAAAAAATTGCTAGTCTTAGAATATATATATATATATATATATGAAACCAAAACCAGAATTTCTGGAGATTTGGTAACTTTGAAATATCGGCTGCCACTATTATACTAGATACAACTAATTCATAAATGCCACAAATAGGCTGGTTACAACATGTCTTCGGAGACTTGAACCCAAGTAGCTGGGGAAACCAACTGTTCACCAAACCACTTGAGCTGAGATCCTTTGACAGAATAGTTTTATTAATTACCAAAATAAGTTAGAATAATTATGCACAAATCATATATGAAGAAGAAACATGAACAATTCCACCAAATGTACAAAATAAATACATAAAGGTTTGCAAAATAGAGTACTTTATTGTGATAGCACTTGTCTCAATTGACAAGAACAACATTACAATGAGGAGAGGCTACCCTTTTATAGAAAATTATAATGGCTAGTTAACGACTATTTGACTCTTTCTCAGTAAAATATTTACTAGTCATCCACATGTTGGATATTTAGTAAATTGATTTATAAATTATTACAATATACTTTTTCATTCACCAAGGGGTTGACTTTGACAAATTTCCACAATTCAGCTCAAGATTCCCATTTCTCATGGTCCATGGCTCAACTATTAGTCCATCTGGTCTCCAACAACTAGTTAGACTTGTTGAAAATCATAACTGGATTCAATCTTCATTATGATATAATTGCAATCATGACATTGTATATTCTTTATAAATAAATAAAAAGAAAGAAAGAAAAATATATTTTATTTTTGGAGCATGGGTTTCATACTCAAGTTTGAGTCAAAAACATGTTCTTCAGGCTTTTAGGTCTTTCTAGGATAAAGAATAATATTGGTCATGTGTCATAGTCCTATTTGGACTATGAAGGAAAATATTTATTTATTCATGTAAAATCCATGGATAAGCCCAAGACCAAGTCGGCCCAAGAGCAAGGACAAGTCGGCGTAAGGGAGGGCAATTCAACCCTCAAGAAAGGCTATAAATAGAAGGGAGCTCAACCTCATTTGGAGACACATCTCACACAATTTCGATTTGTAATAGTGAAGGTGAAAAGAGTAGTTGGAGGACGAAGAAGAGGAGCAAAAGTCGAAGTTGGTCAAGGGTTATCTCTCTCTCTGTCTCACTAGGATTTGTGAAGCTTCCAACTTCACGAGGACAAATTTCTGGGGCAATTGTTGTGGGCCGAAATTTTGTTGCTGGGGCTGAAATTGCAGTAGTTGGGTTGCAGTATCTAAGTTTTGGAAGTTGTTTTGAAGAAGATCTTGCTGGAGGCTGACTTGTGTCTTGGAGGGCTTGTTTGCTTGAGTCTTTGGGTCTTGGAAGTCTCTTTTGTAAGCAAATTCTAAAGAAGAAGAGAGGCATTTTCTGGGTTTTCCTCTTGGAGGGTTTTGCCCTGGCTTGGAGCCTATATCTGGTGTACTCTGTCTCTTTGTGATCTTCTTTGTTTTGGTAATTGCTTGATGAACATAATCAAAGAAGTAATAAAATAATATCTAACATCACAAGTAATTGTCAAGTTAAGGAAAATGAGTTATAATTATCAAGTCTCCATATTTTCCAACAAGGCCCTCTAACAGTTAGTTGACTTTATTGATGGCTATTTTTGACTTGACTTTTCCCTTTAGTAATTGTACTTAGCCACATGGAAGCTAGATCTCCAATGCCTTTGACTTTTTGACAATTTCGACACTTGGGTATGTTGAAAGCAGCGTGGATTTGAATTAGGTATCTCTCGAATTTTTCCCATCTTTCCCAACATTGCCACATCATCACCTTCTCGCCACATCATCATGCCCTAATGGAGCTTTAACACCCTTGGGAATTTGGATAAACTAAGACATGGGTTTTGTTCCTCGCGTTCCGTAGGCCAATTTTGACATATTACATGTTAAATTTCTGTCAAATTTTCCCCTTTTTAAGCCTCCTGGAAACTTGTTCAACCATGTTACCACTAAATCTAGTACGGGTCCTAGGAGGGGTACTTAAGGGACAACTACTAAACCAAATGACAACAATGGGACAAAGACCTGCTGTCACCTCAGTTAGTGTCCCCCGCTCTTTGCGGAATTTCATCGATGGGAGGAGTCCTGGTATAGGGAAATTACTTGAACGGTAGGGTCAATGGAAAGGTATGATGCGATTTTTGAGGCCCATTCAAAGGAGAGACTCAAATAATGGCTCAGTGCTTCAAAAGGAAGCTATTGGCTCTTTAAGAAAGGCTTATGAGGAGACCTATGTTGATTTTTGTAGCATCAGAGAGTGCCCTGAGACTCAAATTTGGTGTAGAGGTTTAGACACTTGTATTCCAAAGAACCCAGAAAGCGTTTGTGGAAATTCACTCGGATGTTGTTTTATTTGAAAAATTAATTATTTTAATGAGGACCCTAAGTCTAAACTTAGGGAAATTAAATAATTAAAGTGTATTAAAACAGAGTGTGAATCTTCTAGAGGACATGGATCAAGTCATGTTATGATCTTAGCCATTGATTAGAGATCTAATCTGGGCCGTTGATTTCTCAACGAGAAGACTATAACGAAAGGCTTGAGGGTCATTTGGAAAACACACCAGTGCAAATACTCAGTTGCTCGAGTAAATCGATTTTCTTAGTGGTCGAAGTTCGGCAAGAGAAAAGCGACTCAGAGGGAGAGTTGCAGGTGGAGGAGAAGCAGAGAGGGTTCAACAGCGATTCAGGGTGTAGGGGCAGGTGACGCAACACAAGGAAGAGACAATGCAGAGGCTGGGAAGGTGCAACGTAGAGGGGTGACACAATTTTGCGTAGTCCTCACGCAAAGCCAATGCAATGGTGACACAGGGGGCTTAGGAGGGTCCTTCCAAGGTTATTTCTCATCTGTCTATTTTCTGAGGAATTTCTCCATGTTATCATAATTTCTCTTCGTCACTTCTGACTGTAAATTGTACAAGAAGATTCTGCTGAATAATAGAAACCCTCATTTGCTGCACCAATTTTCCCGCATTGGGTTTTTCTAGGGAGAATTGTCCAAAATATCTATGTCATTTATGTGATAGTATTTTCCTTATTGTTTTGCTCAGTAATTATATGGTGAAGTCTGCATTCAAATTTATTTCAATATTTACTGAAAAGATTTATGCAAATAACTTATTTCCGAATAATAAGTAGAAGAAATAACATCAGATAATGCAATAGGATTTCAAGTTGAAATTTTCACATGGTATTAAAACAAGGCTAGGCAAGGAAACAAGAAGGTTTATGCCAAAAGGGATTCGTGGTGCTGCCTTGGCAGAAAATCGTACACCTAAGGGCTTACGCATTCCCTCTGCAGAAATTGTCCGGGAAAGGAAAAGCATGGAAAAGATGGAAGATAGAGTTTTGTCAGAGCTGGCCTCTAGGCTGGAAAAGGAATGTGCGTGCTTATCAAGCACTACATTGTCAGATGATTGGTATATTGATAGCAGGGCTTCAGCCCATATGACCGGAGAAAGAGATTATTTCTCCAGCTATCAAGAAGAACGGATGAACTTCCAGATTACTATGGGAAACAAGACAAAGTGCACCCCTGTAGGAAAAGGGACCATAGCATTTCAAACATAAGCAGGATACAGTGTTCGAGCCACAGATGTGCTGCATGTGCCAGGTATGGGAATGAATTTAATTTCAGTGTCTCAATTGCAGGACAAGGGATATGATGTATACTTTACCGGAATAAAAGTATATGTCAAGCATCCAAGCTAGAAGAAGAAGGCTCACATTGGGGCTCGAAGCAACAAGCTATACAAGTTGCAGCTCGAGTCTCCAATGGCACTGGTAGGTGTGAAAATTTCAATCCCGAAATACTAATGCAGTGATAGATTTATTTCTCCTACTTATTCTTCCAATAAGTTATTTATAGAATTCTTCCAGTAAATTTTGAAATAAACACTACTGCAGTAATGACCCAAGTATATGCAGAGAATAGAACAGTAAAAAATACAAGCATAAGAATCAATCACATAGACAGTTATTTTTGGACAATTGTCCCTGGAAAAACCCAATGTGGGAAAACCGGTGCAACAAATGAGGGTTTATATATTAATCTTCAATAATGAAATCTTTACAAGGAAAGTCTGGCAGAAATAAGTGAGAAATTTTCTCGAGACACACCTGAGATAATTCTTCTTCAGTCCTCCGAAGAATTTTTGACACCTGAGGGGTTCATTGGTCCTCCCTGCATCACTCTGCATGCCTCCTACGTACCTCTCTGAGCAGAGCTAGCGTAAGCTTGTGTCACTACTGCATGAGGCCTTTACGCTGCCCCTGAGTGCTGCCTTTTTGCTTCCCTGCTTCTGTCACTCTGCATGCCTCCTATGTACCTCTCTGAGCAGAGCCAACGTAAGCTTGTGTCACTACTGCATGAGGCCTTTGCGCTGCCCCTGAGTGCTGCCTTTTTGCTTCCCTGCTTCCTCCTTCCCTCGTGCCCTGACACTGCTGATGCCCTCTGCTTCCTCCGCCCTTGCAAATCTCCCTCTGAAATCGAATTCTATTACTTCAGAATCGACTTCCCTCAGGTTACTGAACACTTGCCTCACTTGCCTTCCAAATGACCCTCAAGCCTTCTTTTATAATCTTAATCAACGACTCAGATTAGAAGTTTAATCAATGGCTAAGATTAAAATTTGACTTGATCTTCGTTCTCTAGAAGATTCACACTCTGTTTTATTAATACCCATTAATTATTTAATTTCCCTAAGTTTAGACTTAGGGTCTCTATTAAAATAATTAATTATTTCTAATAAAACACGAACTGAGTGAAATTTCCACAAATGGTTTCTGGGTTCTTTGGAATACTGGTGTCTAAACCTCCTCACCAAATTTGAGACTTAGATCACTTTTCGATGCTACAAAAATCAACACTCCCTCTTAGCGAAGAAAGTGTTCTAGCAATATGCTTGCTGCATACTGCTCTGACCCTGAAGCATCCTCTGCGCTGCTGCTGCCCCTCATCTGCTGCACTGCTGCCTTCTTTATTGCTACCCATGACACTGCCACTATCACTACCTCATCTGTACTGCAGCTCCCTCTCAATTCTGCATCAATCCATTTCTGCTATTGAAATGGATTCTTGATCATCCCCATCTTCTCTCTGAAGTAGACAAACTTTGTCTTTCCCAGAGCCTTAGTGAGGATGTTTGCCACCTGTTCTCTTGTCGGAGTGTACTGCAATTGGACAACTCCCCGCTGAACAGTCTCTGATGAAATGGCACCTGGTGTTAATGTGCTTCGACCGATCATGAAACACAGGATTTTCAGAGAGCTTGATGCAACTCTGATTATCACATAGAATGTTGGTCGCTTCCATCTTTTCCTCGAGTAGATTCACAAGCAGCTTCCTAAGCCATATGGCCTCGCACGAAGCAGTGCTTGCAGCCATATATTCCGCCTCAGCTGAGCTCAGGGCCACAAACTTCTATTTCCTGCTGCACCAGGAGGTCATTCCTGATCTAACATTGAAACAATACCCACTGGTACTTTTCCGATCTATCGGGCTCCCAACCCAATCTGCATCAGTGAACCCACCCTATCTGATGCCATTGCCTTGGGTGTATCTCAATCCTAGCTCGACTGTTCCCTACAAATATCCAAGAACATGCTTAGCTGTTGCCCAATGTGCCCTCCTTGGTTCCACCATGAACTGAATGAGGGTGTTGACAACATAACAGATGTCCGACCTGGTGTTGACCAGATACATCAGGGACCCTATGAGCTGCCTATACAAGGTAGGATCAACTTCATCATCTTTAGAAGTATCAATCTTCTTCCAGTTGGTGATCATTGGTGTAGCCATGGGTCTAAAGTCCTCCATCTTGAACCTCTTCAAGATTTCTGTAGCATATCTTCCTTGACCAAGGAAGATCTCACCCTTTTGTTGCCAAACTTCCAACCCCGGAAAATAATGCATCAGCCCCAAATCCTTCATGTCTAATTTTGCAGCTAAATTTTCCTTGCAATCCTTGATGAGCCTAGATGATCCTGTTAGGAATAGATCATCTACGTACATCACCAGTATCAAAGGCTCATCCCCTACTCTCAAATAGTAGAGATTGGGATCTGCGTCACTCTTGACAAATCCCATCTTCTGCAAGTAGCTATCAATTCGACCATACCAAGCTCTAGGGCTTGCTTAAGTCCATACAAGGCTTTTTTAATCCTATACACACGAGTCTTCTGCTCATGCATCTCAAAGTCCTCTGGTTGTTCGATATATACTTCTTCTTCAATCAACCCATTCAAGAATGCAGTCTTGACGTCCATCTGGTGAATTTCCCATCCCATCTGCGCAACAAGGGATATCACGGATCTAATAGAAGTATATGTGGCGACTGGGGCGAAGGTATCTTCATAGTCTATCCCTTCCTTCTGAGCATACCCCTTTGCCACAAACCTGGCTTTGAATTTTTCTACGCTGCCATCTGCAACATTTTTTATCTTGTAGATCCATCTCGAACCCACAATTGGTCTGTTCTGGGGCCTAGGAACCACCTCCTAGACATCATTTGTCATGATGGAACTGTACTCTTCCACCATTGCATCAACCCATACCTGATGCTGAGTTGCCTCCTGAAAACTAGAGGGTTCCCAACTTGGGATACCAAGGCTTGGTACCTGTCCGGTTGCTTACGATGCCTCTTCTCATTTCTGGGGGCCCCAACAAACTCCTCTGAATCCTTCAGAATTTGTCATAATTCCCTGCTCGTCCTATCACTGGTTGTGGGTGGCTCTACCTATTCCCCCTCCTGCAAATCTTCTGGAGATGAATCCCTTGGATCTTTCTGCCTTGGAGAAACACTCGGGCTAACCTTCGCTGGTCGTAGAGGCTGGACTAGTGGGTCATCTTCAGACTGCGTTGCTGAAGGCATCTTTTGAGATTTTCTGAAAGCTCTTTCCTCCATGAACTTTACATCCTGCCGCACTACAACCTTCCTGCTCCTAGGAATGTAGATTCTGTAAGCCTTAGCATTTTCACTGTATTTCACCAAATACCCCTTTTTAGCGGTCCTATCCAATTTCTTCCTCTTTTCTTCGAGTACATGGCAGTATGCCACACACTACCAAAGATTTTGAAGTGGCTTACCTCTGGCTTCCTGCCAGTAAAGATACTTTCTGGAGTGATCTTAATGAATTATGAGGAATCCTGTTCTGAACATATACAACTGTATTACAAGCTTCAACCCATAGAAATTTAGGCATGTCTTGATCATACAACATTGCCCTTGCAACCTCGACAATAGTTCTATTCTTCCTTTCCGCGATTCCATTCCGCTTCGGATTATACGGAGTAGTCCACTCTCTTCTGATGCCTTTGCTTGCGCAGAACTCTGTGAAGGCTTTATCTATGTATTCTCCACCATTGTCTGATCGCAGTGTCTTTATCCGCTTTCTTGTCAGATTCTCAACCAAAGCCTTAAACTCCTTGAATCGATCAAAGACTGTCCTTGGTCTTTAGAAAGTAGATTCAAAGTCTTCCTAGAGTGGTCATTAATAAAGGTGACGAAATATTCGGCACCACTGAGAGCTCTAGTGGACATTGGTCCGCAGATGTTTGAGTGTATTAATCCCAACACACTCTTAGCCCTATTGCTGCTTCTGGGGTATGCTTCCTTGGCATATTCCCCAATACGCACTCTTTGCAGACGTCATCTCGCTTGGTGCTTAGTTTTGGAACTCCTGTGACGGTCTTCTTGAGAATCCTCAAAGCACCATGGTGTAAGTGCCCCATTCTCCTGTGCCATAGTTCATTCAAATCTTTCTCATCATTATTGCCTATCAGCGCCATTGGGGATTCGAGCTGCAACTTATAGAGTTTATATTGCTTCTGACTCCGATTTGTGACTTCTTCTTCCAACTCGGGTGTTTAACGTATACTCTTTTGCCAATGAAGTAAACGTCATAGCTTTTGTTTTGAAGCTGAGACACAGAGAGTAACTTCATCCCCAAACCAGGCACATGCAACACATTAGTGGTTTGAAGCTTATTACCAGCTTTAGTTCGAAACACTATGGTTCCTCTTCCCACAAGGGTGCATTTTGCCTTATTGCCCATGGTGATTTGAAAGTTCATCTGCTCTTCTCGATAGCTGGAGAAATATTCTCATACCCTCGTCATGTGTGCAGAAGCTCCATTGTCAATATACCAGATCTCTGGAGAAGCAGAGCTTGACACACAAGCAAATTCTTCTTCCAGTCTGGATGCTAGTACAGAGATGTCGTTCATGCTTTCCCATATCTCTGGAGAGCTGCGTGAATCTATCCAAGTTGTTGCTGCAACAACGTTTGGTCTTTGTTCCTTTGCAGGTTCTCCACTCTTGTTAATCATCTCAAGCTTTGATACCATTTGAAAATTTCAATCCTGAAATACTACTGCAGTGATAGATTTATTTCTCCTACTTATTCTTCCAATAAGTTATTTACAAAATTCTTCCAGTAAATTTTGAAATAAACACTACTGCAGTAATCACCCAAGTATATGCAGAGAACAGAATAGTCAAATACAAGCATAAGAATCAATCACATAGACACAGTTATTTTTGGACAATTGTCCTCGTAAAAACCCAATGTGGGAAAACCGGTGCAACAGATGAGGGTTTATATATTAATCTTCAGCAGTGAAATCTTTACAAGAAAATTCTGGCAGAAATAACTGAGAAACTTTCTTGAGATACACCTGAGATAATTCTTCTTTAGTCCTCCAAGGAATTTCTGACACCTGAGGGGTTCATTGGCCCTCCCTGCGTCACTCTGTGTGCCTCCTGCGTACCTCTCTGAGCAGAGCCAACGTAAGCCTGCATCACTGCTGCATGAGGTCTTTGCGCTGCCCCTGAGTGCTGCCTTTCTGCTTCTCTACTTCCTCCTTCCCTCGTGCCCTGACACTGCTATGCCCTCTGCTTCCTCTGCCCTTGCAAATCTCCCTTTGAAATCGAATTCTATTCCTTCAGATTCGACTTCCCTTGGGTTACTGGACGCTTGCTCAGCTTGCCGTCCAAATGACCCTCAAGCCTTCTTTTATAATCTTCTCATTGAAGAATCAACGACCCAGATTAGAAGTTTAATCAATGGCTAAGATTAAAACCTGACTTGATCTTCGTTCTGTAGAAGATTCACACTCTGTTTTATTAATACCCATTAATTATTTAATTTCCCTAAGTTTAGACTTAGGGTCTCTAAAACATGAATCGAGTGAAATTTCCACAAACGGTTCCTGGGTTCTTTGGAATACTGGTGTCTAAGCCTCCTCACCAAATTTGAGACTTAGATCACTTTCCGATGCTACAAAAATCAACAGTAGGCAGCAACCTAAGTGGAGAATCACATATGAATGAGCTATGGCATAGACGAATGGGGCATCTACACCATGGAGCTCTGAGAATGCTCAGAGAAATTGTTACTAGAGTTCTAGTTCTTAGCACCAAACATGATGACGTGCGCAGAGGGTGCATACTAGGCAAGTATGCTAAAGCAACATATTCCAGGAGCAACAATAGGGCGAAAAGTGTATTGGGACTAATGCACTCAGATATCTGCGGACCAATGCCCACTAGAGCTCTTGGTGGAAGTGAATATTTTGTCACTTTCTAGATGACCATTCCAGGAAGACTTGGATTTACTTCTTAAATGCCAAGGATGAGGTCTTTGATCGGTTCAGAAGATTCAAAGCTTTGGTAGAAAACCTGACAGGGAAGGAAATCAAAGTGTTGCGCTTAGATAACGGAGGTGAATATACTGATAGGGAATTCATAGACTTCTGTGCAAGGGAAGGCATCAAAAGAGAATGGACAACTCCTTACAATCAAGAGCATAATGGAGTTGTAGAACGGAAGAACATGACTATTGTTGGGGCAGCAAAGGCAATGTTGTTTGATCAGGATTTGCTTAGATTTCCGTGGGAAGAAGCATGCATCACAACTGTATATATCCAGAACAGGACTCCTCACAGAGCATTGGGCAAGATAACGCTCGAGAGTGTATTCACAGGGGTGAAGCCAGAGGTAAGTCACCTCAGGATTTTTGGGAGCGTGGCATATTGTCATGTTCCAAGTGAGAAACAAAGCAAACTAGATCAGAGTGTTGAGAAAGGCTATCTCGTAGGATATAGCGAGACATCCAAGGCATACAGAATCTACATTCCAAGGAACATGAAAGTGGTAGTAAGGAGGGATGTGAAATTCATGGAGGATTGAGCCTTCAGAAGATCTTGTGAAATGCCTACCGAAGAACAGTTTGAGGATGTGCCTGTTGTCCAGCGGTATCTAGGAAAGGATCCAGCGGATGGACAACCATCAGGATCTAGCACTGTGACTAGTACTAGTATTTCTTCAAGAGAATAAAATCCAAATAGCTCACAACAGATGGGACAACAAGAAGAGGAGATGATTGAGCCTCCTACCACTAGTGGCAGGATCAACAAAGAGGTACGACAGACGTTAAGGGATGCATAGGAGTTTGTTGGTGCTCCTAGAACCGAGAAAAAGTGGCGTAGACAACCAGACGGGTACTAAGCATTGCTAGCACAGGTTGAGGAACCTGCTAGCTTTCAAGAGGCCATACAACATCAAGTTTGGGTAGATGCCATGGTGGAGGAATACAACTCTATAATGATTAATGATGTTTGGGAAGTTGTACCTAGACCTCAGGACAGATCAATTGTAGGTTCGAGATGGATCTACAAGATTAAGTATGCTACAGATGGCAGTGTAGAAAAGTACAAGGCCAGGTCCGTGGCTAAGGGGTATGCTCAGAAGGAAGGAATTGACTATGAAGAGACCTTCGCCTGTAATATCCACAAATTAGTAGTCAGCTAATTGGGATATTAATTTTGATTAATTTCGGCAAATCTTAATGTTGGGCGGAAATAAAGGGGTGAGGGGACCCATGAATAAAACACTAGAATAAAAGAACTTTCCTAAAGTCTCTAGGTAGATTAATTAAAAGATGAAGTGGGGCCCATGAGGCCAAGTGACAATGCAGGAGAGGAGGCACTTAGGACAGCGCAGTGGCAGCGTGGGGCCAGGCAGCGCAGTGGCAACATAGGAGAGGCAACGCAACATAGCAAGGGACAGTGTGGCACAGAGGGACAGTGCAACATAGGTGGGCCCAAGGGTGTTTAGGGATTCACAAGCATAAACGGAGAGGAAGGCAACTTTTCTCATTAATTCTTGCATCTTATGATTTTCTGTCTGTCAAGACTAGAGCACGCTCACTCTGTTTTGCTGAGTCTGCAGTGCTATTTAGCACAAGGGTGTCTCCGAGCGAAGATCCCAACCTCGTCCTCGGGGGAATTCGAGTGGTCGCTCAGGAGAGGAGCCATCCCATTAGTTTTGGAGAGCAACATCATCGTTTCAGCCACATGATTAGGCAGTCATTTCTAGGGCAGCGCAGTCTTCCAGGGAGATTACGCAGTCATAGAGGAGATCATCTCCGAGGGAGGAGAACTTCATGAGATTTCAGTCCGGGAGATTGTGAAGGGATCAACCCTTCCATAAATGATTTTTTCAGAGAGCTGGAGGCCTTTCTTTCAGTATTTTCATCATAGAGGCCATTGTACCCAGCAGGAGAGTGTAGCCATCCCTAGAGGGCGAATTTCCGGGGTTAGCCTTTCTGGAATTCTTTCGCAGGTTTTTCTAGGTTTATTGAGGAGAAGCCAAGATTAATTTGGCAGAATTTTCTGGGCAGATTGGAGGTGTCAAACAGAGATCCTAACTCAGCCAGCAACCAGAGGAGCTAGGGGAAATTGGGTCAAAATTCCGGGGCCAACATTTGGCGAATTCCTTCGTGGGTTTTCGTGGGTTTCTTGAGTAGAGTCTGGGGTTAAAGTCTCGGAATTTTCTGAGCAGTGTAGCAGGCCCTAGCGATATTTCTTCGGAAGCAACAACAACATTTCTGGCATATTGCAGCACAGAGCTATAGCCATATAGTGTACCATCAGTGGGGGATTTCAGCATTGATTCAGAGGGCTTCTCTAGCTTGCCTTGGGCAAGCCTAGGTGCCTTGACTCCAACACCTCTACTGTACTCATTTCTAGCAAATTAATAAAATGGCTCAACAATATTCTATGGCTCCATTGGTGTTTTGATATCAGTTTTTGTTTTGTTGTCTCCTTAATATCTTTTAGCTTTTTATTACTGTTATTTTCCCATTTGGGATATTACATCACCCCTGTAGCCAGGTATACTTCTATCAGATCCGTGATATCCCTTGCAGCGCAGATGGGATTGGAGATTCACCAGATGGATGTCAAGACTGCATTATTGAATGGGGCGATAGAAGAAGAAGTATATATTGAACAACCAGAGGGCTTTGAGACACATGAGAAGAACATGTATGCAGGCTGAAGAAAGCCTTGTATGGGCTTAAGCAAGCACCTAGAGCTTGATATGATCGAATTGATGGTTACCTGCAAAAGATGAGATTTGTCAAGAGTGACGCAAATCCCAATCTCTACTATCTGACAGTAGAGAATGAGCCTTTAATTCTGGTATTATATGTAGATGAATTATTTCTGAGAGGTTCATCTAGGCTCATCAAGGACTGCAAGAAGAACTTGGCAGCAAAATTCGACATGAAGGACTTGGGGCTGATGCATTATTTCTTAGGGTTGGAAGTTTGGCAGCAGAAGGGTGAAATCTTCCTTGGATAAGGGAGATATGCTACAATTTTTTTGAAGAGATTCAGGATTCAGGATTGTAGGCCCATGGCTACTCCTATGATTATCAATTGGAAAAAGATTGATGCGTCTGACGACAAAGAAATAGATCCCACCTTGTACAGACAAGTCATAGGATCTCTTATGTATTTGGTCAACATCAGGCTAGACATTTGCTATGCGGTCAACACCCTCAGTCAGTTCATGGTGGAACCAAAGAGGGCACACTAGGTAGCAGCCAAGCACGTCCTCAGATATATACGGGGAACAATCGAGCATGGATTAAAGTACATCCGAGGCATTGACATCAGACTAAGTGGATTCACTGACGCAGATTGGGCAGGAAGTTCAGTAGATTGGAAATGTACCACAGGGTCCTGTTTCAGTATTGGATTAAGAATGACCTCCTGGTGCAGCAGGAAACAGAAGTCCATAGCACTGAGCTCAGCTGAAGCCGAATATATGGTGGCAAGCATGACATCGGGTGAAGCCATATGGCTTAGAAGGCTGCTTGTGAATTTATTCAGGAGAAGGATGGAAGCGACTAGTATTCTGTGTGATAATCAGAGTTGCACCAAGCTCTCTGAGAATCCGGTTTTTCATGATCAGTCAAAGCACATTGACATCAGGTGTCACTTTATCAGAGACTGTGTCCAACGGGGAGCAGTACAATTACAGTACACTCCTACAGGAGAACAGGTGGTAGACATTCTCACCAAGGCCCTAGGGAGAACAAAGTTTGTTTATTTTAGGGAGAAGATGGGGATGGTTGAGAATCCATTTTAGTAGAAGCGGATAATGCAACACTTGAGAGGGAGTTGTAGTACAGATGCGGTAGTGATAGTGGTAGTATCATGTGCAGCAGTACAGTGGCAGCAACAATGCAAAAACTAATGGACTTCAGCAGCGCGGAGGATGCATCAGGGACAAAGCAATATGCAACAGACATTATTACTAGAGCACCTTCCTTGCTAACAGGGACTGTTGATTTTTGTAGCATTAGAAAGTGTTCTAAGTCTCAAATATGGTGTAGAGGCTTAGACACTTGTATTCCAAAGAACCCAGAAAGCGTTTGTGGAAATTCCACTCGGATGTCGTTTTATTTGAAAAATTAATTATTTTAATGAGGACCCTAAGTCTAAACTTAGGGAAATTAAATAATTAAATGGTATTGAATAAAACAGAGTGTGAATCTTCTAGAGGACATGGATCAAGTCATGTTATGATCTTTTCCGTTGATTAGAGATCTAATCTGGGCCGTTGATTTCTCAACGAGAAGACTATAAAGAAAGGCTTGAGGGTCATTTGGAAATCACACTAGTGCAGATACTTAGTTTCCCGAGTAAATCGATTTTCTCAGTGGTCGAAGTTCGACAAGAGAAAATCGACTCAGAGGGAGAGTTGCAGGTGGAGGAGAAGCAGAGAGGGTTCAACAACGATCCGGGGTGTAGGGGCAGGTGACGCAACACAAGGAAGAGACAGCGCAGAGGCTGAGAGGGAGTCGCGCAGAGAGGTGATGCAGTCCTCACGCAGAGCCAACGCAATGGTGACACAGGGGGCTCAAGAGGGTCCTTCCGGGGTTATTTCTCATTTGTCTATTTTGTGAGGAATTTCTCTAGTGTTATCATAATTTCTCTTCGTCACTTTTGACTGTAAATTGTACAAGAAGATTCTGCTGAATAATAGAAACCCTCATTTGCTGCACCGGTTTTCTCGCATTGGGTTTTTCTGGGGACAATTGTCCAAAATATCTGTGTCATTTATGTGATAGTATTTTCCTTATTGTTCTGCTCAGTAATTATATGGTGAAGTCTGCATTCAAATTTATTTCAATATTTACTGAAGAGATTTTTGCAAATAACTTATTTCTGAATAATAAGTAGAAGAATTAACATCAGATAATGTAGTTGGATTTCAAGTTGAAATTTTCACAACCTAGACCTAGGGGGGAAAGGTTATTCAATTGCAAGGGATATTCCTAGACCTAAGGCTTCCTAAGGAGGCAAGACCTCTCTAAGGGCTTTGTAAGATGCTTACCATATAAGGGTTTGACACTAATAGACAAGACCTTGGGGAAAATATGTAATATCCCAAACGGGATAATTGACTGATTTTGCAAAAATTTAACTCAACCAAAAATTTCACCAGAAAATTACTATTCGATTAACAAAAGATTGCCATGTAAAATATAACAAGTAGAGTGCATGCAATGTAATAACACAATGAGCAGAAATAATCTCAGTTTTCATTATAAAAAATAACTGAAAGAGTGCACATGATGATATCGCTAAAATAAATAAGATAAACAATCTAGTCTCCAAAATTGATCTTCTCTGATGCTGAAACTGACTCTCCCAAAAATGAATTGGAATCAATCACTGCACCTGTGAATTCTGGCTGAATCCACAAGGAGATGAGGTGGGTTTTCATCCACTCTCACCAAGATCACCCAAGGGTTTCCGTCTTGGGGCTACTGCTGAAGTAGAGAGTCGAGCTCTCAAACCTCTCCACAAGAAAAAATCACAAATTGAAGATGTCCTCCAATGGCCTCCTCCTCCTCTTTTATAGATCTGATGGACCCCTCTAGAACCTCCTATTTTATTATTATTTTAATCATGGAGCAACTTTCCCTCTTTTATTTCAATTAAAATATAATTTTTAATGCGGGAAAAGGGTAAATTGGCAACCATGTCTCCTTAGGTCACTGAAACTCACATCTAACCATCCCATCAAGTAGATCTTCTCGTTCCAGTTTCAACGAGCTATTACACTAAGGTGTTCTGTCAAGTATTCCTCTCGGAATGCCACCTTAAGCGTAATTAATTGAGTCAGGCCCAATAATAACTCGGTTTTTTGAAAGTTGTCGGAATGCACCTGAACGGAAGGCAAACTGTGCGGATGATGGAATATACCAAACGAATGCCACAAACCTCATAGAAAATCCTCAAAACCCCTCAAAAAGTCCCTGGCCTGCTGATGACACCAACCCGCACTTGTGACCTGTTTGCCCCCAACTCTGAAAGTCCATCCTAACTATGTCATAAGGAACACCAAATAAAGGAACATTACAAATCCTCCCGCCCCAAGATTGCTTTCCCTCAAGCAATCCAAACCCGTGGACCAATCTGGTGGCCCAACGCAACTGGGACCCAATGCTCGGATCCCATACGAACCACTGGGTGATGCTCTGCCTTTGTGTCAACCCATCATGAATGGACCCCTCAAGGCCCGGATACCAAACTGATCTCTGACTGTAGCTGTCATCAACCAATCCTCGTGTATCCCAATGCCAATGCCACCATGGCCAATCATCGCCCAAGTCCCATGGCTTAGACCGTGCTCTGTCTCCGTCTATAGCTGCAGCTCCATAAAGCGAATACGAACTCATCAACTCTCTCCAATCCCACCTCTGGCATAGGCCGAAGTCAACCCCACTGTGCTGATGCTGGGCTAGTGCTACTGAAATACTGATGAACTGTTGGTCCACATCCCACTGCCCACTAAAACATGTAGTAACCCTCTCATCTAAGCGCCCTTGCTATACTGTGCCCTGGACTAGGGTTGATACTCCATCAAAACGAAATCAACTCATGATCTCTCACCAATCCATCCTGTGGGAAGGATCGGATGCATAGGCACCTGTATATGTGATAAGTCCTCTATGCTGCAACGTGCCCCACTCATTCAACCCCACCTGGTTAGTTAACAATATCCATCGAGAAAACCCTACCTCTCTCCCTGTAATGGGTACAAGTGGCCAAACTATTATGCAACCCTATCTATGGACTCTCGGAGAGGGCTGCTCCTTGAATGTACTACATGTTTACCATGTGTTTGATGAAATGTCTATTATGGACTAAGCATGTTGTTGAAATTGGCAACTAGGGACAAACTCCACCTTGGACAACTCATATGATCGAGATGATATTTTTGTTGGATTCCTCTTTCCGAGAGGTGCAAGATTGATCTAAAGATCATCTTGTTTGGATGAGCATAAGTGAGATTTTGAATTTATTCTCTCACACATGTGCAAATTGTCAAGGTCGGCCAGAAGTCTAATGTAAGCTCATAAGCCCCAATGGATGTGTCTCCACCCTCAACGCATGGTATAAATAAGAGAGACCTATTCTTCATTTTGGACATCCTCATCTCATCACATATCTCTCTCTCTACTCACATCATTGGTTCGTACAACACTTGGAGCTTCTCTCTCTACCTCGCACGTGTGGATGAAGGGCAGAATTTCGGATCTGTTTTAGGGCTGTTTTGTAGAACGTTGACCAACATTGACTTTGGGTCAAACTCACTCCATTTGCTGTGTTTTTGAGGCTGAAGTTTCAATCTCCCTAGGCCGCATTCCTTGGGACAAAAATCAAGGATTTATGAGCACATTGACCAGTGTTGACGCAACACTTTGACCGCAATGTTGACTGAGTTTGACTGAGTTTTTTGGATCTGTTTTGGGCTGATTTGAACTACTGTTGGAGGCTGCATTGACTCAGTTTGACTGAGTTGATTTGGAGGTGTCTTCTTGCTGGTTTGACCAACGTTGACTTTCTGGTTAGGGCATCTTGTTGACTGCTGTTTGACTGAAGTATTGGGCGAGTGTATTTTGTATATTGTACTCTCTCTTTGCTGAATTTTTGAAGATTAATAAGAAGATTTGATTAAAGGGTTTTCCCCGCATTGGGGTTTTTCCCTGACATCCACCAAATATTGTGTCCTCTTGTCTTGGCTTGTCTTTTGCTTATTGTTCATGTTCTATCAGCATTTACTGTCAAATATTAATGTGATTGCTAATCTGGAAATTGATATTGGGCTAATAAGAAAAGATGGAAGTAAATTGCTATAAAGCATAGAACATACCATTGTAACCTAAAATTAACATGGTATCAGAGCCCAGGTGAAGACAAAGCCCAAGTAAGAGTGAGAAGAGCAATCATTGAGATTTGTTAGACAAGGACAAGGGTCAATGGCTTCCTCATCTTACTTCAAATCTGATGACAAGCTCAATGATAAGTCTGATTATCATTCATGGAAAATGTCCTTGGACTTGACTTTGGAGGAGCATGATGCTATGGACTATGTGCAGGGAAAGATTACTGAGCCTCCTTCAAATGCACCGGCTGCCACTAAGACAAAGTACAAGAAAGGAGAGGTCAAAGCTAAGAAGATCATCAGTGATTGTACATCTCCGAGCTGGGCACATCTAAGGAGTTGTATGACAAGTTGGGTAGCATGTTCAGGGCTAGCAACGCAGGTCAAATCCTCTTTTTCAAGAATGTGAAAATTCCTAGATCTAACAATCTTAGGAATCCTATTGCAACCAGTTGAATTTACTACTATTTTGTAAATTACATTACAAAATTAATTCAAATTTCTTCATGAATTATTGCAGTAAATTACTAAAGCAACCTACACTTAATATTTTATGATTCTGAAACAAGGAAGCTGAGCAAAGAACAAATCACACATAGGACACCTTTATTTTGGACTAAGTCCCCAGAAAACCTCCATGCGGGAAAACTGGTGCAGCAAATCTAAGGGTTTGTATTATTAAGCAACAGTTTTTGAAATCACGGCAGACAAAAATATTGTGAGTTTTACCTCAAACTGCCAGTCTCGACTGATCCGGTTGCTGAACTGGTGAAATCCCACACCCTCTACGCTGCCTCCGTGCAATAGCTGCGTAGGCCTGCGTAACCTCCTCTCTCGAATCAATCTGCTCCTCGGAAGGTCGAGTTCCAGCCCTCCTGGCTCAAAACCCCGATCTCCCAACAAATCACAGACTATCTCTCGAAAACACTGCGCTGCCTCTACGTGGGCCTGTGTCACCCCTTCTGGGGATTGCGTCACACCCTCTGGAGGCTGCGCTGCTTCCACTGTTGGTTCTGCTACCTCTCTGCGTAGTATTCTTGGTCCTGGAGAAGATCCTCCGACCGATAACTATCTCTGCCCCTCACTGCGCTGGAATCACTTAGATACGATCTTCGTCCGAGCACTTGCTTTGTCAGAAGAATTCAATCTCTTGATTCACTCGGTGTATTTTTCCAAATGGTGCTCAAGCCTTCCTTTATAGTTTTCTTGTTGAGAAAGCAACGACCAAGATTAGATCTCTAATCAATGGCTAAGATTATACTTGACTTGATCTTCGATTTCTCTAGATCATTCTCACTCTGTTTTATCAACAACCTTTAATTATTTAATTTCCCTAAGTTTAGACTTAGGGTCCCCATTAAAATAATTAATTTTTACAATAAACATATTCCGAGTGGAATTTTCACAAACGGTTTCTGGGTTCTCTGGAATACCAGTGCCTAAGCCTCTCCACAAATTTGGAGACTTAGAGCACTTCTGATGCTACCAAAAATCAACACTCCCTCTTAGCAAGTGTAATATCCCCAAAGGGAATAACCAGTAATAAACAGAAATACACCAATACAGATATAGGAAATATAATACTGAACCAGATCACTGAATCATAGCACATGGAATACCAGAAACTGAGCCATTTTATTAATCAGAAAGTACATAGAGAGGAGTACAATAAATCAGAGTAAGTGCACCTATACTTGCCCTAGGCAAGTGGAGACCCTCTCAACAGAAAATGGCTGCAACAAGGACAGCGTCCTAGCTGCTCTACAAGCTGAAGATGAACTGCGCTGGTACTGGGGCTGAAGACTGATAAATCTGCTGATCTCCAACTTCAAACCCTCCACAATGAAAAACGCTGTCTCTGCTAGTGACAGCGCAGAAACAGATAGAGCACCAGTCACCAAATCCTCCAGACAAATAGATCAGCCTCTGAAGGCTAGAAAACGTTGTTGAGCCTGCCTCTCCCAAGTCTGCTCACCAGATCAGCGTCCTACCAAGTGGATCTGCTCCTGAACACTCAGATCTGACAGATCTGAAGCCTCCAAACCAGATCTGCGTCCTTCCCTTCCTGATCTGCGTCCTCCCCTATCAGATCTGCCACCAAACCTTCAGATCTATGCTAGATCTGACAATATCTTTTCAGATCTACAGCCTCTAGGGCTGGATCTGATGTTAACCCTTCAGATCTGGACTAGATCTGCCAATATTTCCTCAGATCTGCCACTCCCCAAGATGGATCTAGGGCTAAACCTCCAGATCTGCAAGATACAAGACTGGATCTGCAAGTGGCTGCTCAGATCTACCCTTTCCAAGATTGGATCTAACAATAGGCCTTCAGATCTGCAACCCTTCCCTTCAGAAATGGACAGCGTCCTCCCTTCCAGACTCGACAGCGTCCTCCTCCTCACTGGACAGCGTTCTCCCTTGCCAGAACTGGACTGCGTCCTTCCTAGGACAGCGTCCTCACCCTCCTGAATAAAACTGCGTCCTCTCTCTGGATGAGACGGCGTCCTCTCCTTAATGAACTGCGCAGCCACGAGAGGGCTTATCCTCCTCAGATTTGCTTCAGAAACTGCTGCTGCTCTGCTACTGGAACTGAAAAGTGTACTCAGAACAAACCTTACTAGGGCGGGCACTCGAAGTCCCCAGAAGCTAAGGGTGAAACCAGAAAACCTTACCAGGGCCGGCACTCGAAGTCCCCCGAGGCTAAGGGTGAGATCTCCGACCGGAGACACTCGTGCACTAAGCAGTGCTGCAGACCGACTAAACAACCGGCGTGCTGAAGCAGACAAAGTCTAGCTATCAATAAGAATATCAAATCATGAATGATCCAAATGAGGTGAGAACCTCTCCTTTTATAATGCCAAACTCCCTCCAAAACTTAACTCTCCTTTGACCTGTGCAGTTTACTTTGGGTCAGCCTGATGCCTCCCCCATCATACTCATGTGGACCCCCAAGGCCCCCTCTCTTAAGTTACAACGTCAATCTACTAGGAAAAGAACACTTTATTATAAAGTGAGGTGACTAAAGTGAGGTGACCCCTCTTATTTCTCACTTTATTTATTATGTCTAGCTAAAGCGGCAAAATAAAGCAAAAATGAAATATTCCAATTAGCAAGGCTAATTGGGAATATTACAGCAAGGAAGGTGCTCTAACAACATGCCTGTTGCATACTGTTCTAACCCTGAAGCATCCTCTGCGCTGCTGATGTCTGACAAGCTATCCACCAACCACTACGCTACTGCTGTTGTTGATTTTTGGGCAGCATCGGATGCGCTCTAGCTCCAAAATTCTGTGGAGGGGCTAGAACACATGATATCTCCAAGACCTAGAAATCGTTTGGAGAAATTCCACTCGGAATGAGTGTTATTCAAATAATTAATTATTTTTAATGTAGCCTAAGTTAAAACTTAGGGAATTAAAATAATTAAAGTGAATTAATATAAATGTGGGTGAAAAGCTTCTAAGTAACGAGGATCAAGTCTGATTTAATTTTAGCCGTTGATTAAGGATTAGATCACAACTATTGATTTCTCAACAAGAAAAGTATAAAGGAAGGCTTGAGGGTCAGTTGGAGAACACACACAGTGAGTGAATCTGGAGATCGAATTCTTCTGATGGATCAATGCTCAGACGAAGATAAGATCTGAGTGATTCAACAACAGTGAGGGGAAGAAGCGGTTATTGGTCGGAGGACCAAGAGTACATAGCAGAGAGGCAACAGAGACAACAGAGGAAGCAACGCAGCCAACAGGAGAGTTGACGCAGTCCCCAGAAGGGGTGACGCAGGCCCACGCAGGGGCTGCGCAGTGGTTCCAAGGGATAGTCCGAATTTTGCTGAAGATCGGGGTTTCTGAGCCGAGAGGGTTGAAACTCGATTTTCCAAGAGGCAGATCAGCGTAGAGAAGAGATGACGCAATCCTCAGCCATCCCCACGCAGGCCTACGCATCTACTATGCAGAGGCAGTGTAGAGGGAGCTGGGGTTTCGCTAGTTCGGATTCGGATTGGCCAGAACTTGCAGTGTGAGGTAAAACTCACTATTTTATTTGTCTGCCGGGATTTTTTCTCTGTTGGGTCAACTGGATTTGGCAGTCTAGTTGTACTCAGAAAACTATTGCTTAATAATAAAAACCCTCAGATGTGCTGCACTGGTTTTCCCGTATTGGGTTTTTTCGAGGACGTTAGTCCAAAAATAAGTGTGTCCTTTGTGCGATTGTCTCATTTATTTTTCAGTACTTGATCTATATATTGGTGTAGGCTGCAGAGTATTTGCATTAATATTTACTAAATAATTCTGTAAATAAACTTGTTAATTGAAGAACATAAGTAGGAAATGCAAATCAGTTAACTGCAATAGGATTTATGTTTGTTAGATTCAGAAATTTTCACATGGTATCAGAGGAATTGTAGATCAAGGAGGACTAAAGCCATCACCGAAAGAATCGAAGGAAATCTGCTGCAGGAAAGTAGCTGTCCCAAGAGAAAATGCAGTTCTGAACCAAAGAGGCAGAGGAAGGGTGACGCAGTCACCAAGGAAGGCTCACGCAGAGCCTGCGTCAGCCTGCTAAGGTGACGCTGTAGCTGCAGAAGGCAACGCAGTGGTTGCTAGGCCAGTGCAGAGGCTATTGAGTCTCAATTTTTCGGTTGCCATGGCTGGAGGTGCAATGCAGATTTCTAACTAAAGTTGTTGGTGGGACGTTGATTTTGTTGGTGCAGAATGATTAGTGGGGCAGAAGCAAAGTAGAGGGAATCCGTTCCTCAAAAGATTTCTTGCCAAGAAGTCTAGATCCAGTGCTGAGCAGCAACAAAGAGAGATCAAAGAGGAGTGATTTAACATTTGTTGGCAAAAGGATTTCCGTAAAGGAAATCGAGATTTAAAGGGAGTTTGTTCCTTGGAGGATTTCTAGTGCCAAAGAAATCCAGATCTGAGTTTTGCTGGGGCAACAACAAAAGAGGGAGAAAGGAACCTGTTTGATACTTAGTTGAGCAAAGATGGCCGTGAATGGACTAAGGGATCAAGACAGGTTAGATGGAGCATCCAACTTTGTCATCTGGAAAACCAAGATCCTGGCAGTTTTGGATGAACATCACATCAAGGATCATGCCTTGAACACGATTGTTATTTCGGTTGATGCTCATCCTCTCGAGAAGTACGAGGAGGCCCAAGCAAAAAGAAAATGCACGATCATGGACTGAGTCAAGGATCATGTGATCCCACATATTGCTGAGAAGAACACAACACGGGAAATGTGGGAGGCCTTGACTACATTGTACGAGGGATCTTCCGTCCAAAGGAAGATGTTGCTTGAGAACCAACTGAGATTGTTTTAGATGTAGAAGGGAGAAGAGATCGATCCCTTCCTTATTAGATTGCAAGGGATTCGAGATCAGCTAGCTTTCGTAGGGGCTACACCAGATGTTGGATTTATAGTCAGGACTGCCTTGAATGTAGTCATTGAAGACTGGGAAACCTTTTTCCAAAGCATTCTGGGCAGGGTTGCTCTTCCAAGCTGGGAAGAGACATGGGCAACTCTTCGATAGGAAGAGATCAGACAAGGGACCAAGGCAGGAAGCAGCCGTAAAGGGATCAAAGTCAAGAAGGAGGAAGAGGAAGATGCGACTCTCGCATCTAAGGGACAACAAGGGCAGCAGAGAAGGAAGAAGAAGGACCTCTCGAAGGTCAGATGCTTTAGATGTGGGGAAATGGGACATTTCGCCACACAGTGCCCTCTGAAGAAGAAGAGCAAAGAAGAATCTGACTTGAAGGTTGCTCCAGCTCAGGCTGATAAGGAGGATGACGATGGATGTGCCATGAGTTCTCATGCACCCAAGAAGTGGGGCGATATGGAGCTGTAGATTGAAGCTACAGTGTAGGGCAGGATCCTTGAGGTGCCCAAACTCTTGGATCACATACGGCTACAAGAGCCCTTAATGACAGTAGCAGAATGACAAGAGTCAGTTGGTGCAAGGGATGATGGAGCGGCATTGGCAGAGCTAGAGCGCCAAAATCTAAAGCATCGCAGAGTAGAGGTATCAGCAGTAGCAGCGTAATGCATGTTGATTTCTATAGCATCAGAAAGTGTTCTAAGTCTCATTTTTGTTTGAGAGGCTTGGACATCAGTTATCCAGAGATCGTTTGTGGAAATTCCACTCGGATATGACTTTATTAAAATAATTAATTATTTTAATGCAGACCCTAAGTTTAAACTTAGGGAAATTAAATAATTAAAGGGTATTAATATAGCAGAGTGTGAATCTTCTAGAAAACGAAGATCAAGTTATCTTTTAATCTGATCCATTGATTAATGATATAATCTTGGTCGTTGATTCATCAGTGAGAAGACTATAAGAAGAGACTTGAGGGCCATTTGGAAATCAAGTCGGGGACACTCTCAGTACCCGAAGGAAATCGATTCTGAAGCAAGAGAATTCGATTTCAGTGGGTGAGATTGTAGAGGCAGGGTTGTAGAAGCAGAAGGAGGAGGGAGGAGTCAGTTATCGGGAAGCAAAAGTCAGGAGGATGAAGGGAAGGGTGAGCTGATCAGCAGCAAGACCCCCTCCACGTAGAAACACACAGTCCATGGAAAGAATGCGCAGAGCTCTCACGCTGGATGACGCAGAGGGTGAAGGAGGTCACCCCGAGGGTCTGAAATTTGTCTGGAAGGTCCAGAAAATTCAGGCAGGTGTTTGCAAATTTTTCTCTGCTCATCAGACTCTTGTAAATGTACTTTCCATTTTTGAAGATAAATACAAAACCCTCATCTGCTGCACCGGTTTTCCCACATTGGGTTTTTTTAGGGATAATTGTCCAAAAATAACTGTGTTCATGTGGTTGTTTCTATTGTGCTACTTGTGTAAATTATCCTTCTGTTCTTATGCTCTTAATGATAGTGAAGATTTGTAAATGTGTTTATTTTAGAATTTACTGAATCATCTGTAAATAACTTATCTCATTAGTAGGAGAAATAAACCAAGTATTGCAAAAATATTTTCCGCTTGAAAATTTCACATGGTATCAGAGCAAAGGGCTAAAAATAGAAAGGGAGGATCTGCCATGGACCAAAGTTCCATCATCCGGAAGGGTTCACGCAGTCCTCCAGAGCACGCAGAAATGCAGAGAGAACACGATATGAAAGTGTTGGCATCCAGACTAGAGGAGGATCTTGCTTGTATGTCGAGCACAACTTCTCCAAGTGTTTAGTATATTGACAGTGGAGCATCTGCTCATATGACGGGGGCTCGAGAATGTTTTTCGAGCTACCAAGAAGAACAGATGAATTTCCAGATAACTATGGGAAACAAGGCAAAATGTACCCCCATTGGGAGAGGTACCGTAACATTTCAAACTGAGGATAGCAACAAGATTCGAGCCACGAATGTACTGCATGTACCAGGGTTGGGGATGAATCTACTCTTAGTGTCTCAACTTCAGAACAAGGGCTATGATGTATAATTTATTTGAGATAAGGTGTATGTCAAACACCCTAACTGGAGCAAAAATGCACAAATCGGTGTAAGGAGTCACAAGCTGTATAAGCTCCAGCTTGAATCTCCAGTTGCCCTGATTGGCAGTACATACGATAGAGATCTGAATGAATTATGGCATAGAAGGACGGGGCATCTACATCATGGAGCCTTGGGGATTCTCAAAAATACTGTCATAAGGGCTCTTGAACTCGGTACAAAGAAAGACGAAGTTTGCAGGGGATGCGTACTAGGGAAGTACGCTAAGGCAGCGTTTCCAAGAAGCAGCAGTAGAGCCAAAGGTGTATTAGAGTTAATACACTCTGACATTTGCGGTCCAATGTCCACCACTGCTCTCTGTGGGGCAAAGTACTTTGCCACTTTCATTGATGATCATTCCAGAAAAACTTGGATCTATTTTTTGAAAACCAAAGATGAAGTCTTTGATCGGTTTAAAGATTTCAAAGCATTGGTGGAGAACTCTATAGGAAAGAAGATCAAGAAGTTGCGGTCAGATAATGGTGGAGAATATATCGATAAAGACTTAACAAATTTCTGTGCAAAGGAAGGCATCAGAGAGAGTGGACAACTCCATACAATCCATAGCAAAATGGAATTGCAGAATGGAAGAATCGAACCATAATAGAAGTTGCAAGGGCAATGTTGTACGACCAAGATATGCCCAAATTCTTATGGGCAAAGGCTTGCAATACAGCAGTATATATTCAGAACAGAATTCCCAATAGAGCTTTGGGGAAGGTAACTCCTGAGAGTGTGTTCACAGGCAACAAGCCAGAAGTGAGCCACATCAAGATATTCGACAGCGTGGTGTATTGCCACGTTCCAGATGAAAATAGAAAGAAGTTGGATCAAACTGCAGAAAAAGGGTTTTTTGATGGGCTAGAGTGAGAATGCAAAGGCATATCGCATCTATATTCCAGCGAGTAGAAAAGTCGTGGTAAGAAGGGATGTGAAATCCCTGGAGGAGAGAGCCTTCAGGAAATCTCGAGAAATGGCCACAGATACATAGATTGAGGAAGATCCACTGGTATAGCCTCAACGACCTACTGAGGAGAGGTTAGGTGCCTCTCCAAGGCACAATAATTCTGAGGAGAGCTCGTCCGAAGAAGAACAGGAGGAAGAACAAGTAAGACCGCCCACAACTGATGGGAGACCGAGCAGAGAACTTCAATAATTTCTTAAGGATGCAGAAGAATTTGTTCGAGCCCCTAGAGAAGGAAAGAGGATAAGGAAACAACCAGACAGATATCAGGCACTGGTAGCTCAGGTTGGTGAACCATCTACCTTTCGGGAAGCAGCTCAGCATCAAGTATGGGTGGATGCCATGGTGGAGGAGTATAGCTCCATCATGACAAATGATGTATGGGGAGTAGTCCCTAGACCTCAGGACAGATCAGTTGTAGGATCCAGATGGATCTACAAGATCAAATATGTTGCAGATGGCAGCATAGAGAAGTTCAAGGCAAGGTTTGTAGCTAAGGGGTATGTGCAGAAGGAAGGCATTGACTATGAAGAAACCTTCGCTTCAGTAGCGTGATACACTTCTATCAGATCCATCATCTCTCTGGCTGCGTAGATGGGATGGAAGATTCACCAGATGGATGTCAAGACAATGTTCTTGAACGGGGTGATAGAGGAGGAAGTGTACATAGAGCAGCCAGAGGGCTTCAAGATATATGAGCAGAAGATTCATGTTTGCAGACTTAAGAAAGCCTTGTATGGCTTAAAACAAGCCCCCAGGGCATGGTATGGATGGATTGATAGCTACTTGCAGAAGATGGGGTTCGTCAAGAGTGACGCAGATCCCAACCTATACTACCTGAGAGTAGGAGATGAGCTGCTTATTTTTGTTCTTTATGTGGATGACCTGTTTTTGACTGGATCATCCAAGCTCATCAAGGATTGCAAGGAGAATCTGGCAACAGAATTCGACATGAAAGACCTGGGGCAGATGCACTGTTTTCTTGGATTAGAAGTCTGGCAGCAGAAAGGGGAAATCTTCCTAGGACAAGGAAGATACACGACAGAAATTCTGAAGAGATTTCAGATGGAAGATTGTAGACCCATGGCCACGCCAATGATTACTAACTGGAAGAAGATAGACACATCAGAGGATGATGAGGCTGATCCCACATTGTACAGACAGCTCATCGGATCATTGATGTATCTGGTCAACACAAGACCAAACATCTGTTATGCAGTGAATACCCTCAGTCAGTTCATGGTGGAACCAAGGAGGGCTCACTAGGCAGCAGCCAAACATGTTCTCAGGTACTTGAGAGGGACAGTGGAGTATGGGCTGAAGTACACCAAGAGTAATGAGATCTAGTTGAGTGGGTTCACAAATGCAGATTGGGCTGGAAGCGCAGTAGATCGGAAAAGTACCAGTGGGTACTGTTTCAGTGTTGGATCAGGAATGACTTCCTGGTGCAGCAGGAAACATAAGTCCGTAGCACTGAGCTCAGCCGAGGTTGAGTACATGGCAGCAAGCACAACTTCGTGCAAGGCCATATGGCTCCACAAATTGCTCTTGAACCTACTCAAGAAGCGGATAGAACCGACCGGGATTATGTGCGATAATCAGAGCTGCATTAAGCCCTCTGAAAATCCTGTGTTTCATAACTGGTCGAAACATATTGACATTCGGTGTCACTTTATCAAGGGCTATGTCTAGAGGGGAGCAGTACAGTTGTGACACACTCCTACAGGAGAACAGGTGGTAGATATTCTCACAAAGGCTCTAAGTAAGATCAAGTTCACTTACTTCAGAGAGAAGATGGGGATGGTCGAGAACCCCTTCCATTAGAGGAAAGGGTGGTCTTCAGAAGAAGAGGGAGCTGCAGTACGGATGCTGCAGTGGCAGGGCAACAGTACAGGAAGCAGCAGCGTGGAGATGAGGGGCAGTAGCCAGGACATCATCAACGCAACAGATGATGTAGAGTCAGAGCAATACAACGGTATCTTGCTTAAACACTTTCCTCGCTAAGAGGGAGTGTTGATTTCTATAGCATCGGAAAGTGTTCTAAGTCTCATTTTTGGTAGAGAGGCTTGGACATCAGTTATCTAGAGAACCCATAAATCGTTTGTGGAAATTCCACTCAGATACGACTTTATTAAAATAATTAATTATTTTAATGCAGAATCTAAGTTTAAACTTAGGGAAATTAAATAATTAAAGGGTGTTAATAGAGCAGAGTGTGAATCTTCTAGAAAATGAAGATCAAGTCATCCTTTAATCTGAGCCATTGATTAACGATATAATCTTGGCCATTGATTCATCAATGAGAAGACTATAAGAAGAGACTTGAGGGCCATTTGGAAATCAAGCCGAGGACACTCTCAGTACTCGAAGGAAATTGATTCTGAAGCAAGAGAATTCGATTTCAGTGGGTGAGATTGTAGAGGCAGGGTTGCAGAAGCAGAAGGAGGAGGGAGGAGTCAATTATCGAGAAGCAGAAGTTAGGAGGATGAAGGGAAGGGTGAGCTGATTAGCAACAAGACCCCCTCCATGCAGAAACACATAGTCTAGGGAAAGACTGCGCAGAGCTCTCACGCTGGATGATGCAGAGGGTGAAGGAGGTCACCCCGAGGGTATGAAATTTGTCTCAAAGGTCCAGAAAATTTAGCCAGGTGTTTGCAAATTTTTGTCTGCTCATCAGACTCTTGTAAATGTACTTTCCATTTCTAAACATAAATACAAAACCCTCATCTACTGCACCGGTTTTCCCACATTGGGTTTTTCCGAGGAAAATTGTCCAAAAATAACTGTGTTCATGTGGTTGTTTCTATTGTGCTACTTGTGTAAATTATCCTTCTGTTCTTATGCTCTTAATGATAGTGAAGATATGCAAATGTGTTTATTTTAGAATTTACTGAATCATCTGTAAATAACTTATCTCATAAGTAGGAGAAATAAACCAAGTATTGAAGAAATATTTTCCTCTTGAAAATTTCACAGTGTACAGTGGTGCAGCGCAATGCATAGCAGTGCAGAGCAGCAGTAGCACAGTAGCATCGGAGGGTCAGCGAAGATTAGCAGCAGAGGAAGCTTCAACATCAAGGTGCATCCAGATTGACCAGTATGTCAGTGTTTGGAATGTCTTTCAGTTGCTTAACTCTCAGCAACTGAGTTGCAGTGTAGTAGTTAGTAGTGGCAGTGCTATGGGTAGCATGATGTAGCATATTGAGAGGGAGTTGCAGTACAGATGCAACAGTGACAGTGGCAGAGCCATGGGCAGCAGTACAGATTGCAGCAGCACAGTGGATGAGGGGCAACAAGTCGAGCATCAATAGCGTAGAGGACCGATGCCATGGATCAGGATGATGCTTCTAGTGAGAAGTATTGCTAGAGCACATTCCTCGCTAAGAGGGAGTGTTAATTTTTGGGTAGCTTTGGATGTGCTCTAGCTCTGAAATTCTGTGGAGGTGCTAGAACACATGTGATCTCCAAGTCCCAGAAATCGTTTGGAGAAATTCCGCCCGGAATGAGTGTTATTCAAATAATTAATTATTTTTAATGTAGCCTAAGTTAAAACTTAGGGGATTAAAATAATTAAAGTGAATTAATATAAATGTGGGTGAGAAGCTTCTAAGTAACGAGGATCAAGTCTGATTTAATCTTAGCCGTTGATTAAGGATTAGATCATGACCGCTGATTTCTCAAAAGGAAAAGTATAAAGGAAGGCTTGAGGGTCAGTTAGAGAACACACACAGTGAGCTTTTGACGGAGCAGTGCTCAGACAAAGATAAGATCTGAGTGATTTAGCAACAGTGAGGGGCAGAAGCAGTTATTGGTCAGAGGACCGAGAGTACATAGCAGAGAGGCAGCAAAGACAACAGAGGAAGCAACACAATCACCAGGAGAGGTGACGCAGGCCCACGCAAGGCTCACGCAATGGTTGCACAGTGGTTCCAAGGGAAAGTCTGAATTTTGCTGAAGATCGGGGTTTCGGAGCCGGGAGGGCTGAAACTTGATTTTCCGAGAGGCAAATCAACGTAGAGAAGAGGTGATGCAGTCCTTAGCCATCCCCACGTAGGCCTATGCATATACTGCGCAGAGGCAATGCAGAGGGAGCTGGGGTTTCGCCAGTTCGGATCTAGATCAGCCGAGACTTGCAGTGTGAGGTAAAACTCACTATTTTATTTGTCTGCTAGTGTTTTTTCTCTGTTGGGTGAGCCGGATTTGGCACCCTAGTTGTACTCAGAAAATTGCTGCTTAATAATAAAAACCCTTAGATCTGCCGCACCAATTTTCCCACGTTGGGTTTTTCTGGGGGCATTAGTCCAAACATAAGTGTGTCCTTTGTGTGATTGTCTCATTTATTTTCAGTACTTGATCTGTATATTGGTGTAGGCTGCAGAGTATTTGCATTAATATTTACTGATAGTTCTGTAAATAAACTTGTCTATTGAAGAACACAAGTAGGAAATGGAGATCAGTTAACTGCAGTAGCATTTTTTTTTGTTATATTAAAAAATTTTCATAGCTGCAGCTGTCCCGCTGCCCATGACACTGCCACTGCCACTACTACATCCGTACTACAACTCCCTCTCAAGTGCTGCATCTGCTATGCTGCTAGCACTGCCACTGCTAACACTATATCTGCACTGCAACTTAGCTGCTGAGAGAAGCAACTGAAAATCACCCAAAATTGAACAAGCGTTCAGTGGATGCACCTCGGTGTTGAAGATGCTGACTGCTGATAGCTACTACACTGTCACTCTGATGCATTGCATTGTTGCTGCCCTACATTGTTGCTGCTCTAGAAGTAGGCGCTACTACCTACTGCAACTGTTGCTCCATCACTTCTAAGCTCCCACTGAAAACTCCTCCATCCCGCTATTGCTGATCATGGGCACCCGTAGCAAGGTTGTGATCCAAGAGGTGGGCTCTTCAAGGATCCTGCCCAACTGAAGTTCAAGATGAACTACAGTTCTATGTCGCCCCGTTTCTCTCGTGGAGAAGCGTGGGAACTCATGGCAAACTCATCCAACTCAATCTTCGCGGCTGCAACTTTTGGATCGTGCTTCTCATCCTTGTCCTTTTTCTTCAAAGGACATGTTGACGGGAAAATTTGTCCGGCCAACAGTAGGGGATCTCCCTGGTAGAAAGTCCCAATTAGACCTTGAACCGTTTGGAGTAGGGATCCCGTCCGGGGTGTGGGTCCGGCTACCGTTTAAGACGCCTTCCCTTAGGTCTCAAAAGAACCTGATTGAACCAGCGGACATACACTTATTCACATGATACAGAATACAGGATTGATGTATTAAACCCGATGTAATATCCCCAATGGGAAATAAACAGTAATACACAGCAAAACAACAATTGCCGGAACTAGAATATGGAACAAATAGACATAAAAATGTCGGAAATGCTAAGCCATTTTATTAATCTGAGAATATAATGAGATACAATGGATAATCAGAATAAATGCACCTATCCTTGCTCAAGGCAAGTGAAGAATCCTCTCAGGAAAATAGGAAATGGCTGCTACAAAAAAACTGCATCCCAGCTGCTGGAAGAAACTGCCGTAAACTGCTGCTGCTGGAATGAACTGAAGGTAGGGGCTGATCCCCTTGCCGGAATGAGCTAAAAATCTACAGATCACCTATACTCGCTGCTCCAGACAAAACCCAGAAACCATATGCCAAACGGACCACCTCCGAAAATCACCCCCTCCTCCTACAAACGGCTGCTGCCTCCGGGAACGGTGGAAGCTCAAGAAACCCTTGCACAGGCGGGAAAGGGCACGAGATCCTCCTGCCGTCTCACGATTTGAAATGGCAACCTCCCTCGAGGGTGCAGAAAAACGGCGGAAACCCGCGCCGCACCAAACAACACCCAACAAGGCCGCTCAACAAGAGCGCGCGTCCTCCTCAGCCCAAGCTGAGTCACTCTCTCCCTGGGCGCGAGTCCTCCGAAGAGCAACTCCCTCGCCGCGTCCACCAGAAAACCACTGCAAATCACCAACTGGAACTGAAGGAAAAACCTTGCACGAGCAGGCACTCGAAGTCCCCCGGAGCCAAGGGCGAGATCTCCGACCGGAGACACTCAGTTTGCACTAAACAGTGCTGCAGACCGACTAAACAACCGGCGTGCTGAAGTAGACAGAAGTCTAGCTCTCAATATCAATAACATATCAATAATACCAAATGGAGTGAAACCCCCACCTTTTATAGTGCTAGCTCCCCTCAAACCCTAACTGCGTCCTTGAGTTCCTCCTTGACCTGCGCAGTTACCTTAGGAGTTTACGTGAGGCCTCTCTCATGTGTGTGTGGACCCCCAAGGCTTTCCCCTTTAAGTTACAACGTTGCCTCTACTAGGGAAACACTTTATTTTATTTAAGTGAGTTAGACCCCTTTTCTCACTTTTATTTATTAATTAACTATAGTCGGAAAAACTATACAAAAATCAAATATTCCAATTAGCGGTGCTAATTAGGAATATTACAGTCTCCCCCGGCAAAACGTTGCTTGTCCTCAAGCAACTGAAGTGATGGATGCTGCAAAATCTTCTCATTCTCCCAAGTGGCATCCTCATCCGGCAAAAATTGCTTGTCCTCAAGCAACGCTTGAACAAGCCTACTCTCTAGCTGATGCTCCCCACCGATACTGCAAAATGTGCCTGGGTCCCACTGAAACCTCTCTGTCTCCTGCATCACCCTGATACGAAGGGATATCTCAATGCCAGGATCCCAAATTGGCCTCTCACAGTACCAGTCAACCAATAATCCCCCCGGATCCCATCACCACCATGGCCAATAATCGCCCAAGTCCCACGGCTCAGACCATGCACTGCCTCTGGCTATGACTAATGCTCTAAGAGGTGAAGACCACCAATAAGCATCAATGCTCCTGGGCTCCTGCTGCGTTGTACCTGTAGCTACATATGCTACCCCTCCAACTACATACCAACTCATCACCTCTCTCCAATCCACGTCATGACTCAATCCCATGTTGATCCTGCTCTCCTGAAATTGGGAAGGAGTCCTGAAGTAACGACAACTGGTGCCCTCCTGCCGACTGGGATCTGTAACATCTACTATGTCCAAGGGCCCCTGCTCTGCTGTGCTCTCTACGAAGAATACCATACCATCAAGAGGGTACCAACTCATGATCTTCCGCCAGTCCAACCTAGAAGAAGAATCTGATGTAGCAACAACAACGGTATATGGAACATGCCTGGGATGTTGCTGCCAGTCTGTAATCAACTCCCACTGCGCCACCTTGTCTGTCAATGGAAGCTGCCTGTAGAAGGAGGCCCCTCTCTCTATAATGGGCAAAAGTGGGCAAGGTATGCTGCAAACTCCATCGATGCACTCCTGGAGAGAGCTACCCACTAAAAACGCTGCAGCTCTGCTGACTGCAAGTACATCTGTCTGCGCCTCATCCCAGCGTCGACCCAAAGATGGATGCTCCAACATATCCATCAGCTCCTGCTGTCTACTAGTCCCCTGCAAAACAATCCCATCAACCTCCAATACCTCCAGAGGATATGGATCTGCAACAGCTGTCACCGTATTCGATGTCAATGCAGCCGACTGCTCCTCCTCAATGGCTGACCCCGCGGTTAGCTGCATATCCACCACCGACTCGATGTGAGTGCCCATCTGGCTCTCTCTCAAAGGAATATCATGCCTGATGTGAGTAGTGCCCTCCTCTGTCGACTCAGGCTCCATCACCTGCTGCTCTAGCTGAATTGTCACAAGTGACTCTTCACCCGGAGTATCTCTCGCAGAGTCCCATGACTGCTCACCCTGGACACTAGAATATAGCTCCAGTCTACTGTCACCATCCATGCATGACTGCCCTCGCTCCCCAGAAGCGACCTCAACTGATCCTATGGACTCATGTGAAAAGGAGTCCTCACCTTGGCATACAGAAGGAATGCCCTCCTGTTCTACCTCCGCCATCTCATCTGCATCGAACATGCCATCCACCCTCTCGACAAAGTGTCGATACAGTGTCTGGAGCCCAGACACATACTGGGATACTACCTCTGCTGTACCCCGTATCCTCTGCTCATGCATGATCTCGACATGCCCTGAGGGAAAAAAGATGCATGTCTCCCTCATGACCTGCTCCCCAAGCGTAGGCTCAGTGATGACTAATGCACCACCTCTGCAAAGGATCATCTCATCCCCCAACCTGTGGCTGTCAACTAGCACACCAACCCAGTGCCACTGCTGAGAAGTCTCTCGTCTAGTGTACTGAGTGTCGTCCAAATATCTTGGGTGAACCTCGCATACCCTGCTGCTCACGCCCAAAGTGCCAAAGATCGAAAACATAATCAACTGTACCTGTGAGTGATGTCGAAGCGAGTCAGGTGTGTGAGTCCCCACAGATACCGCCAAGTATCGCTCCTTTGTCTCTCCATCGATCCTGGGTGAACTACTCCCAAAGGTAAGCCCGGTGTCCCTGTCCATGAGTCTGCCTGGAAGCAATGCTCTAAGACCCTGTTGTGCAGCACCGTATGCCCTCGCATACCACCGATCATCCATGTACTCCTCGCCATGCCACTGCACGCTGAGGTATACCCCTGTATACTGCTGGATACCCCATGCTACTATCGTACCACCCAGTACCGTCTCGTGCCCTGACTGCGTCCAGGCATCGGTCACTCTTCGCGAGCTCTCAATGTGATGTAGGACACTCCTACTCCACAATGCAATCCCACACACTACGATAGTACACCATGCAACTCCATGTCCACCGGCAGTCCACTGCTCAATGCTAGAGGCTCCCACACATCCCTGGATGTGATGACCTAGAGCTATGCCCCTACCTGTCGGACTACCACCAATCGGTATCATCGTCTCCACCGTCGCATCACTATACCTGCCGACGAATGGAACATCACTCCAAATCCTCCTCAAGGGGACCGAGAAGTGAATCTCCCTGTGTGTCAGTAGTGTTACCACCATTGCTCGGCTCCGCTACGTCCTCTGTGCCCCACACAAAGGTGAAGAATCCTTGGCCCCATACAAGGTGCCATCTGGTGGCCTGCCAATGCCACCTCCTCCGACAAGCTCCTGCCAAGGTGTGCTGACCACCCCGTGATCCCGTGTATGAATGTCATGCCAAGACAACCTAGGAAGTCTGCCCATAAACTGGTTGGCCACTGGAGCTGACCGAAACTGCACATGCTCTACTGCTAGGCCAACTGTACTCTCCAAGACATAGTCAGCCGACCTGCCTGGGAAACGGTAGGTGATCCCTCCTGGATCCCAATGCCAATCTGGGGTCCCTGTATGCCCAACACCTAGGAACTCCTGCTGAACTACACTCGGATCCATCACCATCTCCATAGCCTGCTCCACCGAGTACCAACTCAAAATCTCTCTCCATCCAACCTCAACATGTGGATGCTGTACCCTGTGCAACTCTGATCGTCTCGTACCGCTATCAAAGTCAACGTATGAGATCTGACTAGGTGGCTCTGCCTCTCTCTCTCCAACGGAAAGAGATGACCCAACAACACTGCTAGTCCCATCCATGCATGCCTGAAGGGGAATGATCTGACGCTGCAATGTGCCCTCGGGTTGTACCATCAGGGAATCCAGTTGTTCCCCAATGCGGGCCAACTTGGCAGCCGACTTGGCACAAGCCACTCTCATGCCCTCCAGCTCCATGTCCTGCAACAAAATGGCCTCCCGAACTGATGTGGCCTTCCCTTTCAAAACTCGAAGGTCTGCTCGAAGCCGATGATACCGCTGTCTGCGACCATCATCCAATACCTCTGTACCTGCTAGTGCCTCATCGAAGGTGGATACATCTCCTGACACTGCACCCATCTGTGTGCTGCTACCACCCGAAGACTCGGATGCGACTCCGGACATCACCTCAATGGATGGCTCTACTGAGGTAGGCTCTACCTTCTCCACTACCACACCAACCGACATGGCCAAGGAGGTCTCCAATGAGGGTGAATCTTGTGTCACACTAGGTGTAACCTCGAACTCCCTGCAATCCTGTGTGTCCTCATCCTCCAAGTGCGAGGTAACCATTTTAATGGTTTCCCTCTCCGATACTCGGTCAAGCTGGAAAGAGGTATCCAACTTGTCCACCCAAGCTTTTTCTGAGCGCCTGGATGACCTGTCAAATGTCGGTAGATGGAATCTGTCCACTATGCGCTGTAAGCCCCCATCATGTGAGCGCATGTTCCCTCTATGAAAGTTGTGAGGTCTACTACCACACTGGATCTGAACATAAGCTCTGAATGAGAGAGCCTTCATGAACTCCTGCCCGTATGCCTGGTACTCTGTAAAAAGGTCAGCCATCCGACCCAGATCTATCTTTCGCTGTACTGTTGCCCCTATGTCTTCGTCCAGAAAAGTGGGCATGGTAGGACGTGTGGGTGAATGTGATGCCATATGCTGAGTGGCATCATGCTCCCGCAAATGGTGGGATGTGCCTGATCCCTCACCAATCCGAAATCCCCTTGGGGTTTCCCGCTGCCTAACCTCCAGCGCAGTGAGTCTCTGTGACACTTCCTGTATGTATTGGAATGCCTTTCTAAATCTCCTCTCATCATCACCACCTGCCATTGGCATTTTCTGCTAGGTGCCTACAGGCTCCTCAGAAACTGCACGGCTGCTGCAAAACCATACTGCTGCTTAACTTCGACCGCCGATTTACCCACCGAAAACTACTCAGAAAATTCCAGGAATTTGGGAAGGTGATCCTTGCCCAAAACCCAGAAAAACCCAGAAAACGTTTCTTCTAATTCCAAACTTCAAAATTTGACCCTTTATATTTTGGCCCTTTTTCCAATTGCGTTTTTGGTTGCAACTACTATTGCTCTGTATGATCTCTTTCCCGATGTCATAGACCACAGGCTGAGCCAGAATTATGCTTTGATACCACTGTAATATCCCCAATGGGAAATAAACAGTAATACACAGCAAAACAACAAGCAGCTATATAGAGCAAAATGCCGGAACTAGAATATGGAATAAATAGACATAAAAATGTCGGAAATGCTAAGCCATTTTATTAATCTGAGAATATAATAAGATACAATGGATAATCAGAATAAATGCACCTATCCTTGCTCAAGGCAAGAGAAGAACCCTCTCAGAAAAACAGGAAATGGCTGCTACAAGAAACTGCATCCCAGCTGCTGGAAGAAACTGGCTGTAAACCAAGCCAGCTGAATGAACGTTTAAAGGATCCCCTGTTTAATGAGCCAAAAAATTCAGCGTACCATACTCGCTCCAGACAAAACCCAACCATATATGCCAACCGACCACCTCCGAAAACTGCCCCCAAACCTCCCAAAAATGTTTCAGGCAATCCCTCTATCGCAAGCTCAAGAAACATTGCCGAGGAAAGGGTCAACTTCTCCGCAAAACCTCCCATTGAAACAGGCAACCTCAATAAAATGCCAACCATCAACCAACAACCCAACAACAAAGTCAGTTTCAACAAAAGACCGCGTCCTCTCAACTCAAACTGCCCTCTGCATCACAATACCAAACAGGGGCAACTCCTCTGCAAAACGTCTACCAGGAAACTACTGCAAATCACCACTGAAACTGAAGGAAAACCTTGCTCGAGCAGGCACTCGAAGTCCCCCGGAGCCAAGGGTGAGATCTCCGACCGGAGACACTCAGTTTGCACTAAACAGTGCTGCAGACCGACTAAACAACCGGCGTGCTGAAGTAGACAGAAGTCTAGCTCTCAATATCAATAACATATCAATAATGCCAAATGGAGTGAAACCCCCACCTTTTATAGTGCTAGCTCCCTCAAAACCCTAACTGCATCCTTGAGTTCCTCTTTGACCTGCGCAGTTACCTTAGGAGTTTACGTGAGGCCTCTCTCATGTGTGTGTAGACCCCCAAGGCTTTCCCCTTTAAGTTACAACGTTGCCTCTACTAGGGAAACACTTTATTTTATTTAAGTGAGTTAGACCCCTTTTCTCACTTTTATTTATTAATTAACTATAGTCGGCAAAACTATACAAAAATGAAATATTCCAATTAGCGGTGCTAATTAGGAATATTTACAACTAATCAAACACCGAATCAAACACTATGCGTAGCAAGATTATGAATAAAGCATGTACGCCTCAGGAGATGTCCTTAGCAACACATCTTTTGGGGGTAATGCTTATAAGGTAGTCTGACCACAAAAGAAATAGTTCTTTATGGCGAGATATCCCTTTACTTTCTAAAAGATAAAACGAAATGCTAACAAAATAGTTCATTAACATTCATTAATAGAGCAAATGATAAATTGAACATCATTGACACAACACAGATAGCCATGACACATAAATGATGACATAAAGAGTGCAGCTTCATTAATCATAGGATGTTCTGAAACTGTACAAGGAATACACACAGTGTTTGCACAGCAAAACACATCATAACCATAGGGTGTTTTAACAAGTATCTCTATATTCATATGCGTAAGAGTATAATCCTTCAATACAATGCCATGTAGTTCTTCAGTTTCCAAAAGAAAAAGCCCCTATACAAGTTCCCGAAGGAAGTATTTATAATGCAGAAACTTCCCTTTGGGCTTCCTTGATCTTTCATCTTCCTGACCGTTGGCTGCCTTGCGACCTAGTCCCTTTTGCGACCTGCGACCTGAGCTGCTGTTGCGACCTGCGACCTGGCTTCTGTTGCGACCTGCGATCTGAGCTATCGTTGCGACCTGCGACTTGACTAGGTCGCGGGGTCACAAGTTGTAAGAGAATGGCAGAATGCGACCTTGCGACCTTGCGACTAGGTCGCTGGGTCGCTAGGTCGCAAAAGGTGGAAAACCAAAGAGATGCAACCTTGCGACCTTGCGACTAGGTCGCTAGGTCGCTAGGTCGCGAAAGGTGGAAAACCAAAGAAATGCGACCTTGCGACCTTGCGACTAGTTCGCTGGGTCGCTAGGTCGCAAAAGGTGGAAAACCAAAGAAATGTGACCTTGCGACCTTGCGACTAGGTCGCAAAAGGTGGAAAACCAAAGAAGTGCGACCTTGCGACCTTGCGACTAGGTCGCTGGGTCGCTAGGTCGCAAAAGGTGGAAAACCAAAGAAGTGCGACCTCGCGACCTCGCCAGATCTGCGAGTCATTTGGAGTTTTCGCCAGCATCTTCTCGTTCTGAAAATGTCTCCTTGTTGGTTGGGGAAAACCCTGGCTCTTGTGCAAACAGAAGGTTCTTCCTGCAATACAATAACACAGGTCACATGTCTATATGACTGAACAATAATAATAAAGCTAAGGGCATTTTAATCAATTATAAGAATGAAAACAATAACTTAGACCCCTGGTGGTCAATTACTGAATCTTTGGAGAGAATGGCTAGGGATAGTTTTCTCTGTGCCCTTTCTCTGTCGGGATTATCATCCTCCCCACATACCAGGTCCTCTTCAAGTCTCGGATTAAATTAATTGATAGGCATGAGTTTCTTTATTAACGTTCTTAGTGTTTGCCACAGGTTTTCATGCTCATCGATTACTTATCCATAAGAGGAGCAGTACTTGTCACCTTCTATTGGAGAATCTCGGGTATCTGGACTGAGGAGAACTGGTCAGGTATAGCGATCTAGGTGGGCTTATAACAGTCTTATACACTGGGGGCTGGTCAGTTAGGTCCATTAAATCATAGCTAGCCTAACTAAAAGCTTTCCTTTGTGCGGCTGCAGAGCCACCATATTAAGATCCGATCTCTGGGCTAGCTATTATATAACATCCATTAATAATCCTGCAGAACGACCTCCACCTGCACGATTACTTCTGTTTTATGATGCTCCCATTCGCTACAGGGACCAAGCGACAAACTGATAGCGGCCCTGCTCCGATTCCAGATCAGTAACGAGGTAGGAAACCATCTCTACTTTCCAAAGACCCCAACGACAGCATCATTCTAGACGTAGCACTAACTACCAAATGAGCTCTTCCAAGCCTCGATGGCGGGCTACCTTTTCCAGGCGACAACACCTCGACAACGCAGCTTTTCCTCCAGGAATAAAACAGTTCTCTATACAGAGTTTTCGCCATTCAGCCTCTAATGTTAGGTAAGCCAGTTGTATAAAGCGTCTAGTGTTGAAGGCTTCTGCTTCGGTCATGGTTCTCATGGGCCTGCGATTGAACACGCCGCAACAGTCTCAAATCGACCTATGTGGAATGTGAGATAGCAATAGCAAGCGCCTTAGGCATCATCGAAGATTGAGCTCTGTGAAGACAGCTCAACGTAGTCAGTAATGGCAGTCTCGGAAATTCAGCTTCCAACGAGTATGTAACGATAGAATTTTTCTAAATATGGTGAACATAGCAGATCTGAAGAGCATTTCTCTCCTGGAATATCGCCGTCGAGGCTGCAGAAGTCAGGATAAATCATTCATATTCTATTTCTGCACGATATCCTGCTGCACTTACCATAAACGCACGGTCTTGTTTATGACAGTTGCCATGCAACTTGGAGATGGACGCGTCAACAATTACACCCATGCAGTTAGACCAATCCACGTATTGTAACATCTTGCTGCCACACGTAAACACTACTTTGAATCGTGAACTATATCGGCTTCAAACTTTTTAGTGCAGGTCGACAATTTGCCATCGAAATCTTGGGTTCCATGCAGCGTGTGTGTGCATTCTTGCGCCATGCAACGTTGGGCTTCATGCATCGTGTCTGTGTGGTTCTGCGCCGAGTTTCCAAATAAGGTTGACCGTCATCTACGCCTGGTCCACGTGGATTATAACTGTCCGCTTCATATCATCGAGTGGAAACGCCTTCGAAATTTTAAACTTATTTGTAATCCCTTCGTTTACTTGATATGATCTCGCTCCTCCAACATAACGCTCGAGGCATGGTCGTATATTATCATCCATCACATTATAACGTGCCACCATATGTTTATTATAACACCCCGCTCCATGTTTCAACAATAGCCTTTGACCATTATATGCGCTCAATACATTTTAACGTAAGTCGAAACTGTACCACAAAATATTTGCGCCGCATGCAACGTGTCCATGTCATTCGGCGCTGAGTTTCAAAGTTGACCATTACATGCAACGTAAATATTGCACGTTTGAATCCATGCAGCACCGTTGGACCATTCTGCTCCCAAATATTTACCATAGCACGCAAACTCGCCTTCGACCCTTTTGCCCATTTGTAATGCACCATACGTTCCAAAGGTTAGTCATAACATCCCGTTCCATGCTTCAACATAAACTTTGGCCATTATACGTATATGCCATCGAATGTTTGACATTTTATATGACTTAGAAATGACATGGGTTTGCACTTTAATTTTAACAACATCACCCTTTCCAATTGAATGCGCGCCCTTCATAATTTTATGGTTTTCGAAACCATATGCTTACGAGCTTTGTTTTAGTTTGAATATTGCTTTACCTCATAATACAAAGGATGTTTGTTTTGAAAGGTGTTTCTCAAGCCACATTGATGGCTCTTCTAACATTTACCCGTCCTATTTCATGGTTCCAAAGACTTTATTTGCATATGCACCAGTGTGCCTAGCTATTAAAATGTGTATGCATAACCTTTTAGTTTCAATTTGAGGTTCCCCATCTCTTGTCATCCCGCATAGACAAGCTTTATGGATATGAAAGAACAAGGAGACTAGGGTTTTAATGTCATTTCCTTGCTCCACATTGTACTCCTTGCAGCGTGAATAATTTCACACCATGTAGCTTAGGATTCATAAAATTTTCTTTTGAAAGGAGCGTCCTCATATTTGAAACCCTGTCGTTGGCTTGCCACACTACCCTGTATGTTTTCGCACTGCTGCCTGGCGCGAGGATGCCTCGAATGAGATTGTCATTGTCTAGAAAAATATTCTGAGTTTTCTTTGTTCACCGGGCCAAACTTCAGGCTAGCTTCATCGAAGTGGAGAAAAATTTTCCTTTGCGTGCACCCCTCGACATTCAGATGATATGGTGTAGGATCTAGACATTTCCAAACGGAGCGCTTTAAGCATCTAGTGTGCACTGGTGAAGGAGGCCTTTGCATTAGTGACATAGAAGGTTCTCTCTGATCAGCATGCATCGCACTATCCTCCCTTTAACAGTACTGATTACTTGCTCCTGATCCTCCCCTGTTCCGCAGCTTTTGCCTCATCATTGAGCCCAATTTTATTACCCTTGATGTCGTGATACGACCGAGGAGTTTGTCACCCATGGGGTCGACCTGTGTGGAACATTACGACATCATAATTATTCTTTGATAATGGTGCCCACAGATAAACATATGAGACTAGCAAATGTAACAGAGGTATTCAAACCACATGCTTAATGACCTACGACGACATGGCCTTCAAAATTTTCCCATTTAAAAGTATGCGCGGCAATCTCATTACACATGACGCGACTGCGATAAGAGTGTTCAGTCGTATGCCGGATGATCTCCTCCACATATGGCGTGATTGCAGCGACAACATCAAGTCATGGTGATGAGACAACTCATGAGGGATTAGAGATAGGTCAGTGGGATGTCGTTGGCTGCGGGTTAGGTGAAAGACTTTAACGCCTAGGCGAGCAGAGGGGGAACCCGAAATTTTAAATATACCCAAAATTTTGGGTGGTGTTGTAGCGGCTACAAAAAATGGCGAACCACTGGTAGAATCCAGCATCTCTGTCAATATCACCACAATAGTCTGAGTCTGGATAATGATGCAAGGGAATATTGAACCAGCTCCGTGGGTACCCTTTGTATTACTTTGGCCCTTTACGAGTATGTCTAATCCTTGTGCCTCACTAAGTCCCGCTAATCAGAAACACATCAAAGAGAAAGCTCACAGACGCCGGTAGCTTGTTGATGATGTGACGAGCAAGGCAATGGGCTTATTATTTTCAGGATTTTTAAAGTAAGTTTCTGGTGTTGCTCCGCTGCCAGCAGGCCTGGACAGTACCCCGGCGGAGTCACTTCAAGAAATCACAGACGTTGCTCCGCTGCCAGTGAGCCTGGTCAGTACCCCGGCGGAGTCGTCGCATTACCTCTCTGCGCAGGAAGCCTTTCTCGATCGCTTACCCTTATTTGTTTCATGTGCTTACAACACTTATTTTCATGTGCTCGTGGCACTTATTTTCATGTGCTCATGGCACTTATTTTTCATGGGCGGATGAGGGATCCCGACTTATTTTACGAGCAAGAGAGGTTGTTTCTTGTGTTACAGAAACTGAAATATATCCTGATTTGGGTTTGCCCTCATGCCAAACCTTCACATCCCATTCACCACAATAGACGCAGCGCGCAGAACAACACATTAAAACGTCCAAGACTATGCTGGGCACAAGGCTTAGGCTTACGGGTATGGGCCATTTCAACTCATCAGGTCTCCCATAGACAACCGGCTCGTATCTCCCCAGATAATAGGTTTAGACTCATAGGCATCTTGTTAATAATGCGACTTCGATGACTGGTCCTAAGAGAAAGCTGCCTCTTGAGATAGCCACCGCAACCTCACACAAAACAATTGGGTTACTGCTTCATCAATCAGGGCAAAACAAGACTGCAAGGTGATAGGGTTGCAATGAGGGCTTGTGCAGCGGCAGGCGACATGACAGAAATGATGTGAGGAAGAAAGAGTACGACGCAATGAAATAGGCAATGCTTAAGATGCAATGCAACGCCATGTGTGAGAACGATCAACCAGTTGTAGGTGGAAAAGAGGCGTAATACAAGCAATGATTATTTATGCAGCAACAAGCAACTGAAGAGGAAATGAAGGAAGATACTTGTAACATGATGTTGCCTAAGATATTAATCGTAAACAAAACAACAAAACAAACTTTTAACCTATGAAGTAAAAAATTTGGCAAGTAAACCTAATTAACTTTGAACTAAAAATTTTATGCAGGTCCTAGCTAGCCTACACCTAAACCCTAGTTAACCAATGATGCGATCGGGTTAGGTAAAATCAGTTTTCCAGTGCAGCCACCGCATTAGTTCCCGACCTGCAAGGACAAGCATGGTCAGGATCAGAGCTAGTATCCAAAAAAGTGCAGTAGCAACAAAACTTACCTGAGGAGCCATTGCAACGGCAAGACGATCATAGATACCTACCAAAGAACATGCCAGAACAGATTGTGCAGGCTGATTCCCACTCTCATCTTGATATACCTCAATCTGTTCTTGAAACTCAACATTATTGATAAATGACATAAAATCATTCATGCATGATCCTGGATTTGAGGGGTGATGGGTAAGCCAATTCCTATTCGCAAGCACATTCACCGAAAGGGGTTGGTTGACTTGATTGACAATCTCATCATGGTGTTGGGGACCATCAGTTTTATGGAATGGAAACAATACGCAAGTGCCAGGCGAATTATAGATGCATGCACATCCAAGCGTAGAAATTCTAGTTTCGAAAACCCTAGTCCGGGGTTGCTCCTGGGTTTGGTTAAAGGTATGGGGATCCGAATCCACGTTTAAAGGAGCCTGAAATTCCTCACTGCTTTGCACAAACTCTGGACCTTTGGGCAAGGGGTTTTCCAACTTTGACTGCTTGGCGAGATCAATAGGCGAATGGGTATGATTGTCAATTGCAGTGATTTGAAAGATGTCAGTAGGCTTTGTATCAATTTGGTCAAATGTTTGCGCACTGACAGATTGATAAATCAAAATTTCGGATTCTCCAGATTTGCCAAGATGGGGTGAATTCGACGCGTTTATGCTGGAAGGAGCATGGTACTGGGGAATTGTCATTTCAGAAACGGTCGGCGGAAGCTGAAGCGTTTCGATTTTTTGGTGGGTATTTGAATCTTTTGAAAGAGAATCATCGAATTTAGGTGTCCTCATAGGGTCAGCCAAGAGATCCGAGTGATATTCCTCGATGGTATGATTGAACATGTTTTCAGATAAGCAGGGATCACTGTAATCATTGATTTGTTCGAAATGGGTACCTGAGATGTCAGGCTCCCCGAGAGTTACCGACTGGGATGGATCAACAGAGGGAACATCTTGAAGTTGTTCAGACGGGGAATCACTCCTATGGCTATCTAAAGATCCCAAGTGAGAAAAGTCAGATGTAACAGATTCATCGATTTTGGACTGTGATTGTGAAACACCTTCTACGTGCTTATGATTGTCGCCAATACCAGTATAAGGCAATTTTGAATGTCTCGAAGAAATTACTGGTGTGGCGGGATCGAGAAACAAACTAGGAAATAATGAACGAAAAGATTGAATCGCAGGGGCGTTAACCACACGAGGCTTTTCAACACGCACATTAGTGTTGTTCAGAGAACACAATGATTTGACAGGCCTTGTAAGGGAATAAACTTTATGCGGGGTAGGAGTCGATTCATAATACGTATGTAAACCAGATTCATAGTCTGAATGTGAGCTAGATTCATTATCCGAATCTGAACCGGATTCGTAATCTAAACGTGAACCAGATTCGTCGCCCGAATCTGAACTGGATTCATCATCCGAATCTGAACCAGATTCATAATCCAAATATGAACCAGATTCATAATTTGAATGTGAACCAGATTCAGGACTAACTCCCGGGAGACATCGAGTGGGCTCGGGGTAGGTGTCATGAACCGAGAGAGGCAATGAGCCACTGGGGTGTTTAAACTCTGATTCGACATGGTACGTGAAAGACTCAAAGTCAGAACAGTTGTTTACTTGCGGGTTGTCATAGGGCACACTGGGATCTAACTGAAATTGTTCAAGGGAAGTAAGAATCACATACTTGAACTGTTTACTTAAACATTCCCAATTTACATCCCTCTCAAGGAACTCAAAACAATAATGAACAAATCTGATAGCAAACTCGTCTAAAGATTCCTGAGGTTCCATTATGATGTCATTTAGCTTTATTACAACGTTATGAAGATCATACCTGTGAAAAGCTTGCTGTAATTCCCTGGCGAGTTGTTCAAACGAGTGGATGGAAGCTTCAGGCAATGTGCAGCACCATTTTTTAGCGCGACCTTCGAGAGTGAGGAAGAAAAGCAAACAAATGAAACCTTCATTTTCAATTTTGTAGCACTCACCAAAGTCATAGAAATCTAAAAGGTGTTGGGTTATAGGTACCCCATTTTCACCATCAAATTTTAACTGGGACAAGCGATACATAAGTTTATCGGGGATGAAGTATCCAGGTTCATAAAACTCCGACAAACATCTCGAGAGAATGATTTGGGAACGAGCCATTACAGATATGAGATTAACTGCAGGCTCTAAAGGCTCAGCTTGTCATCGGGCCTCCCCCTTTTCGTTAAACATCTGGTCGGAGGTCAGGCCCTCCTTCTAGCGCCAAATCTGTTGACGGGAAAATTTGTCCGGCCAACAGTAGGGGATGTCCCCGGTAGAAAATCCCAATTAGACCTTGAACCGTTTGGAGTAGGGATCCCGTCCGGGGTGTGGGTCCAGCTACCGCTTAAGACGCCTTCCCTTAGGTCTCAAAAGAACCTGATTGAACTAGCGGACATACACTTATTCACATGATACAGAATACAGGATTGATGTATTAAACCCGAATCAAACACTATGCGTAGCAAGATTATAAATAAAGCATGTACACCTCAGGAGATGTCATTAGCAACACATCTTTGGGGGTAATGCTTATAAGGTAGTCTGACCACAAAAGAAATAGTTCTTTATGGCGAGATATCCCTTTACTTTCTGAAAGATAAAACGAAATGCTAACAAAATAGTTCATTAACATTCATTAATAGAGCAAATGATAAATTGAACATCATTGACACACACAGATAGCCATGACGCATAAATGATGACATAAAGAGTGCAGCTTCATTAATCATAGGATGTTCTGAAACTGTACAAGGAATACACACAGTGTTTGCATAGCAAAACACATCATAACCATAGGGTGTTTTAACAAGTATCTCTATATTCATATGCGTAAGAGTATAATCCTTCAATACAATGCCATGTAGTTCTTCAGTTTCCAAAAGAAAAAGCCCCTTATACAAGTTCCCGAAGGAAGTATTTATAATGCAGAAACTGCCCTTTGGGCTTCCTTGATCTTTCATCTTCCTGACCGTTGGCTGCCTTGCGACCTAGTCCCTTTTGCGACCTGCGACCTGAGCTGCTGTTGCGACCTGCGACCTGGCTGCTGTTGCGACCTGCGATCTGAGCTGTCGTTGCGACCTGCGACTTGACTAGGTCGCGGGGTCGCAAGTTGTAAGAGAATGGCAGAATGCGACCTTGCGACTAGGTCGCTGGGTCGCTAGGTCGCAAAAGGTGGAAAACCAAAGAAATGCGACCTTGCGACCTTGCGACTAGGTCGCTGGGTCGCTAGGTCGCAAAAGGTGGAAAACCAAAGAACTGCGACCTTGTGACCTTGCGACTAGGTCGCTGGGTCGCTAGGTCGCAAAAGGTGGAAAACCAAAGAAGTGTGACCTTGCGACCTTGCGACTAGGTCGCTGGGTCACTAGGTCGACAAAAGGTGGAAAACCAAAGAAGTGCGACCTCGCGACCTCGCCAGATCTGCGAGTCATTTGGAGTTTTCACCAGCATCTTCTCGTTCTGAAAATGTCTCCTTGTTGGTTGGGGAAAACCCTGGCTCTTGTGCAAACAGAAGGTTCTTCCTGCAATACAATAACACAGGTCACATGTCTATATGACTGAACAATAATAATAAAGCTAAGGGCATTTTAATCAATTATAAGAATGAAAACAATAACTTAGACCCCTGGTGGTCAACTACTGAATCTTTGGAGAGAATGGCTAGGGATAGTTTTCTCTGTGCCCTTTCTCTGTCGGGATTATCATCCTCCCCACATACCAGGTCCTCTTCAAGTCTCGGGTAAAATTACTTGATAGGCATGATTTTCTTTATTCACGTTCTTAGTGTTTGCCACAGGTTTTCATGCTCATCAATTCCTTATCCATAAGAGGAGCAGTACTTTTCACCTTCTATTGGAGAATCTCGGGTATCTTGACTGAGGGGAACTGGTTAGGTACAGCGATCTAGGTGGGCTTATAACAATCTTATACACTGGGGGCTGGTCAGTTAGGTCCATTAAAACATAGCTAGCCTAACTAACAACTTTTCTTTGCGCGTCTGCAAAGCCACCATATTAAGATCCGATCTCTGGGCTAGCTATTATATAACATCCATTAATAACCCTGCAGAATGGCCTCCACCTGCACGATTGCTTCTGTTTTATGATGCTCCCATTCGCTACAGGGACCAAGCGACAAACTGATAGCAGCCCTGCTCCGATTCTAGATCAGTAACGAGGTAGGAAACCATCTTTACTGTCCAAAGACCCCAACGACAGCATCGTTCTAGACTTAGCACTAACTACCAAATGAGCTCTTCCAAGCCTCGATGGCGGGCTAACTTTTGCAGGCGACAACACCTTGACAAAGCAGCTTTTCCTCCAGAATGTGCCGCCTTTCATACTGCAGTTTTCGCCATTCGCGGGGCCCCAATGCCAGTGCTGGGCCAGGGAATAAAGCGTCTAGTGTTGAAGGCCTCTGCTTCGGTCATGGTTCTCACGGGCCTGCGATTGAACACGCTGCAACAGTGTCAAATCGACCTATGTGGAATGTGAGATAGAAATAGCAAGCGCCTTAGGCATCATCGAAGATTGAGCTCTGTGAAGACAGCTCAACGTAGTCAGTAATGGCAGTCTCGGAAATTCAGCTTCCAACGAGTATGTAACGATAGCATTTTTCTAAATATGGTGAACACAGCAGATCTAAAGAGCATTTCTCTCCTGGAATATCGCCGTCGAGGCTGCAGAAGTCAGCATAAATCATTCATATTCTATTTATGCACGATATCCTGCTGCACTTACCATAAACGCACGGTCTTGTTTATGACAGTTGCCATGCAACTTGGAGATGGACGCGTCGACAATTACACCCATGTAGTTAGACCAATCCACGTATTGTAACATCTTGCTGCCACACGTAAACACTACTTTGAATCGTGAACTATATCGGCTTCAAACCTTTTAGTGTAGGTCGACAATTTGCCATCGAAATCTTGGGCTCCATGCAGCGTGTGTGTGCATTCTTGCGCCATGCAACGTTGGGCTTCATGCATCGTGTCTGTGTGGTTCGGCGCTGAGTTTCCAAATAAGGTTGACTGTCATCTACGCCTGGTCCACGTGGATTATCACTGTCCGCTTCATATCATCAAGTGGAAACGCCTTTGAACTTTTAAACTTATTTGTAATCCCTTCGTTTACTTGATATGATCTCGCTCCTCCAACATAACGCTCGAGGCATGGTCGTATATTATCATCCATCACATTATAACGTGCCACCATATGTTTATTATAACACCCCGCTCCATGTTTCAACAATAGCCTTTGACCATTATATGCGCTCAATACATTTTAACGTAAGTCGAAACTGTACCACATAATATTTGCGCCGCATGCAACGTGTCCATGTCATTCGGCGCTGAGTTTCAAAGTTGACCATTACATGCAACGTAAATATTGCACGTTTGAATCCATGCAGCACTGTTGGACCATTCTGCTCCCAAATATTTACCATAGCACGCAAACTCGCCTTCGACCCTTTTGCCCATTTGTAATGCACCATACGTTCCAAAGGTTAGTCATAACATCCCGTTCCATGCTTCAACATAAACTTTGGCCATTATACGTATATGCCATCGAATGTTTGACATTTTATATGACTTGGAAATGACATGGGTTTGCACTTTAATTTTAACAACATCACCCTTTCCAATTGAATGTGCGCCCTTCATAATTTTATGGTTTTCGAAACCATATGCTTACGAGCTTTGTTTTAGTTTGAATATTGCTTTACCTCATAATACAAAGGATGTTTGTTTTGAAAGGTGTTTCTCAAGCCACATTGATGGCTCTTCTAACATTTACCCGTCCTATTTCATGGTTCCAAAGACTTTATTTGCATATGCACCAGCGTGCCTAGCTATTAAAATGTGTATGCATAACCTTTTATTTTCAATTTGAGGTTCCCCATCTCTTGCGATCCCGCATAGACAAGCTTTATGGATATGAAAGAACAAGGAGACTAGCGTTTTAATGTCATTTCCTTCCTCCACATTGTACTCCTTGCAGCGTAAATAATTTCACACCATGTAGCTTAGGATTCATAAAAGTTGCTTTTGAAAGGAGTGTCCTCATATTTGAAACCCTGTCGTTGGCTTGCCACACTACCCTGTATTTTTTCGCACTGCTGCCTGGCGCGAGGATGCCTCGAATGAGATTGTCATTTTCTAGAAAAATATTCTGAGTTTGCTTTTTTCACCGGGCCAAACGTCAGGCTAGCTTCATCGAAGTGGAGAAAATTGTTCCTTTGCGTGCACCCCTCGACATTCAGATGATATGGTGTAGGATCTAGACATTTCCAAACGGAGCGCTTTAAGCATCTGGTGCGCACTGGTGAAGGAGGCCTTTGCATCAGTGACATAGAAGGTTCTCTCTGATCAGCATGTATCGCACTATCCTCCCTTTAATAGTACTGATTACTTGCTCCTGATCGTCCCCTGTTCCGCGGCTTTTGCCTCATCGTTGAGCCCAATTTTATTACCCTTGATGTCGTGATACGACCGAGGATTTTGTCACCCATGGGGTCGACCTGTGTGGAACATTATGACATCATAATTATTATTTGATAATGGTGCCCACAGATAAACATATGAGACTAGCAAATGTAACAGAGGTATTCAAACCACATGCTTAATGACCTACGACGACATGGCCTTCAAAAGTTTCCCATTTAAAAGTATGCGTGGCAATCTCATTACACATGACGCGACTGCGATAAGAGTGTTTGGTCGTATGCCGGATGATCTCCTCCACATATGGCGTGATTGCAGCGACAACATCAAGTCATGGTGATGAGACAACTCATGAGGGATTAGAGATAGGTCGGTGGGATGTCGTTGGCTGCGGGTTAGGTGAAAGACTTTAACGCCTAGGCGAGCAGAGGGGGAACCCGAAATTTTAAATATACCCAAAATTTTGGGTGGTGTTGTAGCAGCTACAACAGGACACTGTGATGCAAAGTGGTCCATCTCACCACATCTGAAGCATTTCACCTTCGAAACATCTCTCTTTTGTTTCTGTTGCCCTTACTGCCCCTTTGATGCGAGGGCTGCATTCTCCTCCTCCGGATTCTTCGATCCACTCCCGTTTCTACCGTCAAGTTTGCACTTGACTAGATCTCTTCTTAGCTCGTCCTCCTGAAGTGTTGCCCACATCTGCTCCCAACTAGGAAGCGTTGCCCTGCCCAAGATACTTTGGACAAAAACTTGCCACTTCTCAGTGACCGCGTTAAGGGCCAACCTTACTATAGTTGCAGCAGTTGGGGTGGATCCCACGGGTGCCAGTTGATCACGGATTTCCTGAAGTCTCGTTAAGAATGGATTAATGCGCTCCCCCTTCTGCGTCTGGATCATCTGGAGCTTCTGCTCTAACTACATCTTCCGCTGCTCGGAAGTTCCTTCCTACAGCAGGGCCAAGGCCTACCATATCTCCTTGGCTGTGTTCTTGCCAGCTATATGTGAGACTATATGATCCTTGACACCATCAAGGATAAGTCTCTTGGCCTTTGCCATATCGAACTTGTAATTTTTGTTCTGATCCAGATCTGTATGCACAACAACCACGTTGTCCATGAATGTCTTGAGATCATATTCATCCAGAAGAAATTTGATCCTTTCCTTCTAGATTACGTAGTTGGAGGATCCCTCCAACCGATCCTGATCTCTAAGACCATGAGATGCCATCTCCACCGAAAACTGTCGAACTGCTTCCTCTTTCTCCCTACTACGTAACTTCTAGGCTGGCTTATGCACTCCCTAATGGAGTTGGTAAGTTTGCTGCTCCTCGGCTGCCCAACAACTGAGAAATGTTGAATTCCTCGGCAAAGGAACTCACTGAGGAAGAATTCCCCGCTATGTGGTCTTCTTCTTGTTCTGACGCTTCTCTGCCCAGCAACTATCTACAGGAAAGCTGTGTCCCTCTGGCACTGCGTGAAGGCTCTGCGCTACTCCCTCTTCCATGGCAAGATCTCGATTTGGAAGTCTTACCTCTATGTTGACTCAGTCAGAGGGAGACAACCTCGAGGATTTAGCCCTCCTGGCTAGAACTGCGCAATCCCTCTAGGGATTCGATCTGTTGTTGTAGCTTCAACCTTCACTTCAGTGCTCAGATCTGCTCTTCGTGTTTCATTTCAAATGCTCTGATACCATGTGAAAATTCCTGGATCTAACAATCTCAGGAATCCTACTGCAACCAGCTGAATTTACTACTCCTATTTTGTAAATTACATTACAAAATTAATTCAGATTTCTTCATGAATTATTGCAGTAAATTATTGAAGTAGCCTACAGTTAATACTTTATGATTTTGAAACAAGGAAACTGAGCAAAGAACAAATCACACATAGGACACCTTTATTTTGGACTAAGTCCCCGGAAAAACCCAATGCGAGAAAACCAATGCAACAGATCTGCGGGTTTGTATTATTAAGCAGTAGTTTCTAAATACAATCTTTGGATTCCTTGCTGGCTATCCAGTACAGAGAAATCTTGACAGACAAAAATATTGTGATTTTTACCTCACATTGCAAGTCCCGGTTGATCCATTAGTTGAACTGGCGAAACCCTAGCATCCTCTGCGCTGCCTCTGCACAGTAGATGTGTAGGCCTGCGTGGGGGCCTCTGTGGACTGCGTCACCTCCTCTCTTGGATCGATCTTCTCCTTGGAAGGTCGAGTTCCAACTCTCCCAGCTTAGAACCCCGATCTCCCAGCAAATCTCAGACAATCTCTCGAAAACACTGCGCTACCTCTACCTGGGCCCTACGTGGGCTTGTGTCACCCCTTCTGGGGGCTGCATCACACCCTCTGGAGGATGCGCTGCTTCCTCTGTTGGTTCTGCTGCCTCTCTGCTTAGTATTCTTGGTCCCGGAGAAGATCCTCCTACCAATAACTGTCTCTGCCCCTCACTGCGCTGGAATCACTTAGATCTGATCTTCGTCTGAGCAGTTGCTCTATCAGAAGAATTTGATCACTTGATTCACTGGGTGTATCTTTTCAAATGACCCTCAAGCCTTCTTTATAGTCTTCTCGTTGAGAAATCAACGGTCGAGATTAGATCTCTAATCAATAGCTAAGATTATAACTTGACTTGATCTTCGCTTTTTCTAGATCATTCTGACTCTGTTTTATTAATACTCTTTAATTATTTAATTTCCCTAAGTTTAGACTTAGGGTCCCCATTAAAATAATTATTTTTTACAATAAAACATATTCCGAGTGGAATTTTCACAAACGGTTTCTGAGTTCTTTGAAATACCAGTGCTTAAGCTTCTCCAAAAATTTGGAGACTTAGAGCACTTTCGATGCTACCAAAAGTCAACAAAGAACAAGCTGAAGGACATAAAGATGGATAGAGGAGAATCCATCCAATCCTACTTTATGAGGATTACCGAAATAAAAAATGATCTTCTATCTATTGTAGAGGTTATTGCCGACTGGGGCTCACTCTTATTGCTCTTGGAGGTCTTCCCGATCATGGTATGTATTCAATACCACTATTCTTAATAATGACAGGATTCCAGATTTTGATGAATTGTTGACTGACAAGGATGATGGAGAGAGACATGCCTTGAAATAGGAATGAGCCTACTGCATTCTCCTCTCAAGCTAAAAGAAAGAACAACGCTGGTCCAAGAAATCAAGGACAAGGAAGACCGAGATTCAAAGATGGAAGGAAGGGTAGATGTTTCAATTGTAACAAGTTTGGCCATTGTGCTAGAGAGTGTCCCAATAAAATGGATACACCACGAGATGATGATTACAACAACAACAATTTCAAGGGAAATGGAAATCAAAGGAACAACATGTTCAACAACAAAGGAAAGAGAAAGGCTCCCGCTACACGAAATGGAAATGGTCAACCTTCCAAGATATCAAGAAACTCCAGGTATGATGAGTCTAATGTTGTAGATAACAAGCAAAAAGAATTTCTTCTTATATCTCCTCTCTTTGCTGCCTCTCCTCCCGACACCTTGGACAATTGGTTGATTGATATGTTGATTTTTGTAGCATCGGAAAGTGTTCCAAGTCTCAAAATTTGTAAGGAGGCTTGGACATTGGTATTCCAAAGAACCTAGAAACTGTTTGTGGAAATTCCACTCGGTTTATGTTTTATTAAAATAATTAATTATTTTAATGGAGACCCTAAGTCTAAACTTAGGGAAATTAAATAATTAATGGGTATTAATAAAACAAAGTGTGAATCTTCTAGAGAAAGAAGATCAAGTCAAGTTTTAATCTTGGCCATTGATTAGACTTCTAATCTGGGCTATTGATTCGTCAATGAGAAGATTATAAAATAAGGCTTGAGGGTCATTTGGAAAGCAAGCCGGGCATACACTTAGTAACCCGAAGGAAGTCGATTATGAAGGAATAGAATTCGATTTCGGAGGGAGAGTTGCAAGGTAGAAGAAGCAGAGGGAGTCATCAGTGATAAGGGTCAAGGAAAGAAGGACGCAGAAGGTCGGAGAAGGCAGCGTAGAGAGCCCACGAAGAGTGACGCAGTCTCACGCAGGCACTGCATAGAGAGACACGCAAAAGGAAGCAGTGAGTCTTCCAAGTGTCAGAAATTATCCAGAGGGTTCATGAGAATTTATCTCTGGTGTTTTCTACTGAAGTCTGCCAGTCTTTTCCTTGTAAATAATTTCATTGCTGAAAAATAATATATAAACCCTCATCTGCTGCACCGGTTTTCCCGCATTGGGTTTTTCCGGGGACAATTCTCCAAAAATAGGTGTGTATATGTATGTACTTCTTACTGTTTTATTCTTTGCATATACTTGAGTGAATGCTGCAGTAGTATTTATTTCGAAACTTACTAGAAGAATTCTGCAAATAACTTATTGGAAATAAAAAGTAGGAGAAATAAATCTATCACTGCAGAAGTATTTTTAGGATTGAAAAATTCACATGATAGTGGTGCCTCAAGGCACTTCACTCGATACAAAGAAGCCCTCTCACATTTGATTGAAAAGGAAACAAATTTGGAGATTATACTTGGAGACAATACCACCTATTCCGTGAAAGGGATAGGGACTGTTACTCTTCATCTAGATCAAGGTCAAATCCTTCATCTACAAGATGTGTTATATGTAACTGTCTTGAAGAAGAAAGACGAAGTGTTCAAGTGGTTCCGCTCTTTCAAAGCCTTGGTTGAAAATCAAACAGGGAAGAAGATCAAAATATTGAGGACCGATAATGGAATCGAATATGAGTCAAATGAGTTCAATGATGACTATTGTAGGGAAGCTGGCATTAAGAGGGAGACCACTACTGCTTATACTCCCGAACAAAATGGAGTTTCCGAAAGGAAGAATCGAACCATCATTGAAGCTACTCGTGCCATGGTTCATGACCAAGGCCTACCGAAGTTCCTATGGGGAGAAGATGTTCAAAATAGATGTCCACATGAAGCTTTGGACTCCAAAACTACCGAAGAAATATTCACCGTTAAGAAACTTGATGTTTTTCATTTTAGAATTTTTGGAAGTCTCGTATATTTTCATGTGCTGAAAGAAAAGAGAAGCAAGTTTGATGCTTCTAGAAAGAAGGGAACATTTGTCTGCTACAGTGAAACTTCTAAGGCATATAGAATCTATGTGCCTGATCAAAGAGAAGTGGAGATAAGTCATGATGTCACCTTCGATGAAGACGCTGCCCTTGCGAAGGTTAGAGATCTTCCTATCTCTAAGGAAGACAAAGATGAAGTTGTAGGAAAGTAGGAAGAAACGAAGGATGAACCGATGCCCGATGTTGATGGTCCGATGGATCCCATTGATCCACCTCCTGGTGAGCCCTCTTATTCTAAAAGAAGACCCTCACAACTTAGAGATACTCTCGAATAGGGACATTCCATGAAAGTAAGAAGCCGAACAGGTACCAACGATACTTAGTAGCCATGAGCACCATTGTTCAATCTGAGCCTGGACTGTTCGAAGAAGCCGTGAAGCACCAAGTTTGGAAGGATGAAATGAACAAAGAGAATGAGTCGATCATGAAGAATGATGTTTGGGATGTGGTCCCTAGACCAAAGGACAAGTCTGTTGTCACCTCGAAAAGGCTTTACAAAATCAAACATGGAGTTGATGGGAGTGCTGAAAAGTTAAAGGCTAGGGTCGTTGCCCGAGGCTTCTCGCAGAAGGAAGGTATAGACTATGATGAGATATTTTCACCTGTTGCTTGATATACCACCATTCGTTCGATTATTGCCCTTGTTGCCTCACATGGATGGAATCTACATCAGATGGATGTCAAGACTGCCTTCTTGCATGGCTCGCTTAAGGAAGAGGTCTGTGTAGAGCAACCTATGGGGTTCAAAGTTCGAGATTGAGATACACATGTATGCAGGTTGAAGAAAGCCCTCTATGGGCTGAAGCAAGCCCCCAGGGCTTGGTATGAGAGGATCGACAACTATTTGATGAAGCTGGGCTTTCAAGAAGTGAAGCTGATCCGAACCTTCACTTTAAGGTTGATAATGACAAGCCTCTCATTTTGGTGCTCTACGTGGACGATCTATTGCTAACAGGTGTAGACCCTCTCATTCATCAATGCAAGAGGGAGTTAGCTTCAAAATTTTAGATGAAAGACCTAGGACTGATGCATTACTTCCTAGGCTTGGAGGTCCGGAAAAAGCCAGGTGAGATTTTCCTTTCTCAAGGAAAAATATTGTGAAGTTACTTGAAATATTTGGGATGGTGGACTGCAAGTCCGTGACCACTCTGATGGAACTCAACTTTAAGAAGCTATGCGGAAGTGCTGCTGGGCCTGATTTGGGAAATCCTTCTGAGTATCATCAACTCTTGAGGGCCCTGATGTTCTTAGTGAACTCCCGTCTGGACATATGTTTTGCAGTGAATACGTTGAGTCAATTTATGGTCGAGCCTCATCACATACACTGGATTGCTGCCAAGAATCTTTTGAGATACCTCCGGGGCACAATCAACTATGGATTGAGATACACTGCTGAGAATATGAGGCTCCATGGATATACTGATGTCGACTAGGCTGGCAGTGTGGTGGATCATAAAAGCACATCTTGATGTTGCTTCTCTCTAGGTTCTGCTTCGATATCTTGGATGAGTAGGAAGTAAAAATCTGTTACTTTGAGCACCACCGAGGTCGAATACATTGCAACAAGTATGGCTTGTTGTGAAGTTGTTTGGTTGAGGAAGCTCTTTAGTGAGCTGTTTGAGCATGTGCTGGATACCACCATGATCAATTGCGACAACCAAAGTGGGATTCGACTTTTAGAGAATCTTGTGTTCCACGATCGCTCCAAGCATATTGATATCAGGTACCACTTTATCTGGGATATGGTACAATGGGGCGGCGTAAGGCTCCATCACATTGGGACTGATGAGAAGGTCTCAGATATTCTCACTAAGCCCTTGGGGAAGGTCAAATTCTTAACCTTCCGTGAGAGACTTGGAGTCGTGGACAAACCCTCCTATGAGGGTCCCGCTTGAGTTGGACATTCAGTTCTGGGAGCTCCAGGGGGCTTGGGGTTACTCCTTGGAGCTATGAGCGACCATAGGGTGAGGTTCGCCTTCCTCTATTGGTGCGCTATGTACATGGTGCATGGTTCGCCTTCCCCTGTGATACCCCATTGTCGTTTGATATATGAGCAGGTTCACCCTCTCTTGTTGATGCCCTACATACATCCCACCCATGTAGTCCGGGACTCATGGGAAGTACCTCTCATCTGGCCAATGAGTTGGGAAATGAGGATAGAGACCATAGCACTACCGATGGACACATCGTGTACTACCGTACTCTCTATGCTAGGATGCATGGTGTCCAACAACTTGATCTGGGATCAAGTCTGGTTGAGGTTTTTACCTATAGACTAACTTTGGGTTAGTGGAGAGTAGCAAGGTCTTGTGACTCAGTCTCGATCAAATTCTTCTTCATTATTTCTTCATAGTTCAGCAGAGCAGTGCAGGGATGACAAGATGGTACAGGATGACAGGATGATACAGGTTGACAGATGGATTGACAGGTGGATTTCTCCCTAGTTGAGAGGGAGTGTTAAAATTTGCAACTAGGGCCAAACTCCACCTTGGACAACTCATATGATCGAGATGATATTTTTGTTGGATTCCTCTTTCCGAAAGGTGCAATATTGATCTAAAGATCATCTTGTTTGGATGAGCATAAGTGAGATTTTGAATTTATTCTCTCACACGTGCAAATTGTCAAGGTTGGCCAGAAGTCTAATGTAGGCTCATAAGCCCCAATGGATGTGTCTCCACCCTCAACGCATGGTATAAATAAGAGAGACCTATTCCTCATTTTGGACATCCTCATCTCATCACGTATCTCTCTCTCTCCTCACATCATTGGTTCGTACAACACTTGGAGCTTCTCTCTCTACCTCACACATGTGGATGAAGGACAAATTGCGGGGCATAATTTCGGATCTGTTTTAGGGCTGTTTTGCATAGCGTTGACCAACGTTGACTTTGGGTCAAACTCACTCCGTTTGCTGCGTTTTTGAGGCTGAAGTTTCGATCTCCATAGGGTGCATTCCTTGGCACAGAATTCCAATGTTATCGGAACCAAATCGATCATCGAACCGGAAAACCTTGTGGACCGGGAACCGGTCGGAACCGGAAAAAACGGGAAAAAAACCGGTTTACCAAAAACACATAAAATATTGATATTTAAAAAAAAAAACAAATATATTCATGCGCATCCATATGAATCCAAACCATTTATACACAAATATGCAAAAGTTCTCATTTATATAGCAAGTAATAGTGCATACAACCAAAATAGCACTTAGTGCAAAACATCGTTGAACTTAAAATGTTACAAACATCAAGAAGCAGGCTCTAAAAGGCCTATATAGTCCAAAATAACATCATAGATCATATTATTATACGACAACCTACAATACTACAAGCTAAAACTACAACAAATCAATGATCAAATCATCAATCATCATCTTGATCGTCCTCCTTATCCTCATTTGAAGAATGAGAAGCATCCAAGTCTACAATGGGATTATGGCTTGATTCCCATGGCCCTTGATCACTGTTTGAAATTTTGGAGAAAATCAGCTCCAAAATATTTTGAAATCAACTATGTAGCAACCCGAACAAAATAAAAAAAAATCTTCCACCAGTTGCAAAAACCACTGAAGAAAACTCAAAGATCTTTGGGGAAAAAAAAAAATCTTTGAAGTATCTCGAAAATCTGCCAACCCAACAACTCTGCAAGACTCCAATCAGCTCTTCAAATCTGCAAAAAAAGTCCCTTAGAACAACCCTAAAAAAAACTCGCTGAATTCTCCTCACCGAACTCAGCTCAAGAATTGCAAGAGACTCGAATGAATAACATGAATGAAATAGAGGGGGTGAGGGTGTTTAAGTAGCTTTAGGGGGTCTAGGGTAGCGTTAGTAACTAGGAAAAATAATAATTTAAAAAAAAAATTAAAAAAAATAAGATTTTTTTTTTTTTTTTGGAAGCCCTGGCTTGTGAACCGGTGGAACTGGTCTTTGAACCGGACCGGTACGGAACCGGCCAGTTCGGACCGGTTTTGCCTCCAAACTGGTCGGACCGGCCGGTTTTTCAGAACCGGTTCGGTTCTGATAACACTGCAGAAATCGAGGATTTTTGAGCACATTGACTAGCGTTGACCTCAACATTGACTTTTCTGTTGACAGAGTTTGACCGAGTTTTTCAGATCTGTTTTGGACTGATTTAGACTATTGTTGGGGGCCGCATTGACTAGGTTTGATTGAGCTGATTTGGAGGTGTTTTCTTGCTGGTTTGACCAACATTGACTTTCTGGTTAGGGCATCCTGTTGACTGCAGTTTGACTGAAGTATTGGGCAAGTGTATTTTGTATATTGTACTCTCTCTCTCTGTTAAAATTTTGAAGAATAATAAGAATATTTGATCAAAGGTTTTTCCCTGCATTGGGGTTTTTCCCTAGCATCCACCAAATATTGTGTCCTCTTGTCTTGGCTCGTCTTTTGCTTATTGTTTATGTTATATCAGCATTTACTGTCAAATATTAATGTGATTGCTAATCTGGAAATTGATATTGGGCTAATAAGAAAAGATTGAAGTAAATTGCTCTAAAGCATAGAACATACCATTGTTAACTAAAATTAACACATGTCCTAGGTCAGTTCTACTAGTGGAAGATATTCCTCCCACTTCCTCTGCTAATGCATGAAATACATTCTCAGCGTGTCCTCAAGAATCCTGTTAACCCTCTTTGTCTGTCCATTTGTCTGCTGATGATAAGCTATACTGAAGGCTAAATCTGTCCCCAAACATGCAAATAATTCCTTCCAAAACTTGGAAGTGAACTTGGCAACTCTGTCTGATATAATCTTCTTGGGAACACCATCCACCCTTACTATCTCCCTAATGAAGATCTGAGCTATGTCACTAGTTGAATTAGTAGACTTCACTGCAATGATACCTTGGTCAACCTGTCAACCACAACCATAATGGAGTCACGTTGTCTCGATGTCCTCGATAAACCTGTAATGAAATCCATGGAAATGACCTCCCATTTCCACTCTTGAATCAGAATCGGCTGTAACAGACCAACTGGATGCTTACACTCTGCGTTCACCTATTGAAAATAAAAACATCCAGCCTCAAACTCAACCACTTCCTTTTTCAAGTTCGGCCAATAGTAAAACTTCTTCACAACTGTCAAAGTCTTCTGATATCCTGAGTGACTTGAATATTGCTTGACTTGAAATTCCTTCAAGATAAGCTTCTTGAGCTTATTGCTGTCCGACACATAGATCCTGTCCCCAAATCTCAACAATCCATCTGCCGTGAGATGATCATCCACATCCTGATCACTTGTACCCTGCTGTTGTAACCTGTGATTAAGCTACTGTTTCTTGTCATCATGTTGCCCTGCATGCAAGATCCGCTCCTTTAAGTCTGTCCCATATGAACTCATATCTAATATATGGTTCACCTGTACTCTCTTGCTAAGAGCATCTGCAACCTTGTTCTTGTTGCCCTTAATGTACTTGATCTCAAAGTCAAACTCACTAAGGATAGCCAACCATCTAGCTTGCCTGGGATTCAGATTAGGTTGGTCAAACAAGTACCTCAACCCACTATGATCACTCATCAAAATGAACCTCCTGGCAAGAAGATAATGCCTCCACATCTTCAATGCATGAAAGATTGCTGCCAACTTAAGATCACGAGTCACATAGTTCCGCTCGTGCTCATTCAATTTTCTTGACTCATAGCATACCACCTGTCCTTCCTGCATCAGGAATCCACCAAGTCCTTCCTTGCAAGCATCTGTGCACACCACAATCTCTTTATCTAGATCTGCAATCTTCAAAACTGGAGCATTTGTAAGAAAATGCTTCAACTGCTCAAAAATAGCTGCACATTCCTCTATCCAATCAAACGTCTTCCCTTTTCTCTGCAAAGATGTAATAGGATAACCAATCCTTGAGAAGTTCTTGATGAACCTTCTATAATAACCAGTCAATCCCATGAATGATATCATCTCATCCACATTCCTGGGAGTAGGCCACTCCATGATAGCTCTAATCTTTTCCGGGTCCACTGCTATCCCTTCCTTGGAAACAACATGTCCCAAGTAATGAACTTTAGTCTGAAAGAAACTACACTTGCTGATCTTGGCATACAAATGATGCTCTGTCCACAATATCAACATTGCGGCCAAGTGTTCTGCATGCTCTTCCTCATTTTTAAAATATATCAATATATCATCAATGAATACCGTCACAAACTTGTCCAAATAAGGACACAACACACTGTTCATCAAGCACATAAAAGTAGCTAGAGCATTAATCAAACTAAAAGGAACCACAACAAACTAATAATGCCCATACCTGGTATGATATGCAGTCTTGTAGATGTATTCTTCTATAATGCGTACCTGATGATATCCCGATCTCAAATCAATATTTGAGAACACTATTGCTCCCTTCAATTGATCAAACAAGTGATCGATCCTCGGCAATGGATACCTGTTCTTGATAGTCACCTTGTTCAACTGCCTGTAAGCAATGCACAATCTGATAGTACCATCCTTTTTCTTCACAAACAACACTGGTGCATCCCAAGATGACACACTTGGCCTTATGTACTCCTTGTCAAGCATTTCCTTAAGCTGCAACTTCAGTTCCACCAATTCTGGAGTGCTCATCTTGTGAGTGCCTTCAATGCTGGTGCTGCTCCTGGCATCAACTCAATACAAAAATCCACTTCCCTATGAGGCGGTAACTTTGGAATCTCAGTTGGAAACACATCCTGCAACTGTTGCAAAACCAGGTACTTCTTGAAGACTTCATCGTCCTCCACATCTTTCCTTTTGTCACTGGAAATATGCACTGCAAATAACAAACATCTTTTCATGCGGCTACGCTTTGCTCGCATAATTGTAAACATCCTCACTGATGTAGGCTTCTTTCCCTGCAATATCCTCTTTCTCCATCATCGTCCAGGCACTCAATAGATTTATCATAACAATCTACTTTAGTCTTGTGAATGAAAAGCAAGTCAATGCCCAAAAGCATACTGTATGATCCTAAAGGAAGCACATTTAGATCTGCTGATGTAGGCATTTCATTCAACTCAAATGCGCAAGATCTCACCTAGTGATGAACTCTTCTCTTGGTCCCTGTAGCCAACTACACCAACAAAGATTTTGCATGCACTTCTTTACTCAAACAACACTTATCCACTAGGTCAGGGCTGATATAACTATAGTTATATCTGGGGTCAATCAAAATAGAGATACTTTGATCACAAAGCTTACCTTCCATCTCGATAGTGAATACCTGATGGTAAGCCCGCCTATTATCTACTCTGCTTCATACATAGGAGGGATACTTTTCCCAACATACCCAATTGCATGTGCCTCTTGAGCACTGTATATCTGAGGCCCGCCACCCTGATGCCGTGGACAAAAATCTCCTGCGATGCTCTCCACCACAACTCCAACATCTCAAAGGCTGCCTACCATTGCCCTTGTCTTGCTCCTTAATCTGATACCCATGTCCTTTATTAGTTGCATTGAATTTCTTGTGCGACGCTACATTCTCCTTGTCATCTGTGTCCTGAGGCTTTCCTCTCTTCTTAACACACTTTCCTTTATTCTTCTCATTCCCTTTCGAATCTTGCTTAGATTCAGACCTACGCTTTGATTGCTCATAACAATGCTTTAACTTCCTGATGGCTTCCTCCAACGATCTAGGCTCATCAAACTCAATCTTGTCTCTGAATGATACCGACAATCCCTTGATGAATCTCTGAATCTTTTCTTTTTCATCCTTAAGATAAGGCACATATCTCAGCAACTCCAATTATCTACTAGTATACTCCTCATCGGTCATAAAGCCCATCTTCAACTCATAGAATTCCTTTGCCTGGTTATCATAGTACCTTTCAAATAGATACTTCTTCCTGAAGAGTCTCTTAAACTCCCTCCAAGTCAACTCCTCTTCTCGAATGCCTTTGACATTCTTCACATCTTCCTACCAGATGTATGCCTTTCCTTTAAGACTGAAGGTAGCTATTTTGGCTTTCATATCCTCTAAATAATCATGCAATTTGAAGAACTCACTCATCCCAAGCAACTAGGGTTCTGCATCTTTTGACTTCTTCTTCTCTCCACCAAATGTAGGAGAATTGGCTTTCTTGAACTCTTCTAGCAAGTCCTGCATCTCACTCCTCCTACAAGGATGACGACGGTGATGTTTCTCTGAACCAGAACTAGAATAGAACCCATGATCACTACCCCTCTTGTCAGGTGTGTCCAAGAATCTGCCACCTCTGATTGTGTCCTCTATATCCAAACCATGTCCTGATTGAGACCTGCTACCATATGCCCCATTAGTCCTTTCTTGCTATCCATGACTGATCCTCAACAGTCCCTGTCTCTACAAATATGATAGACTTTGAAGTATCGTTGCATTGAATTCCACTTGCTTCTCCTAAGATCTAGCAAGTCTTTCCTCTGCCTCTATCAACCTACTATTGTCTACCTTGCAACTTTTGATTTTTGCTTTCAATCTTCTCAATGTATCCGCTATGACAGGAGAATACTCATCTCTTTGTTGCTCATCTGATCTGCAAGGAGAGTTACGTGAATTGTAGTCCACCATTCTGCTAGTCATCTTTGATCTTCTACCTCCTGCAAACATGCCATGTTAGATAAAATAATAGAAACATAATCAAATCATAACTCAATGAAGTTCAGGGGAGGCTATCACATCTGCACAATTCAGTTCAGATTAGCACGATACATGTATATACATAATCATATCAACATATTGACATCATGCATGATAATTGTAACTACATACAGTGACCTCATGCACGATAACCATAATCATGACAAGAACTAATCAACATGCATTCATGATGAACATACAACAACTGACATGCATACATAACCATAAACAACTAGCCTTGTGGTATCAGATATCACCCCAAAAGAACGTGAACTCGCTCTGGTACCAACCTGTAACCACCCCCTCCCACATTTACCCAATTTAACTGGCCTGTTAGGGTGAATATGAGAGGAAGAGTTACTATGACATGGCCCGACCTCCAAGTTCTAGTTATGGAAGTGGGGTCAACTAATTTAACACATATTGACATCCTATAGGGACCACAGGACACTGAGGGGACAAAAAACCACCCCAGGTGTCCAAACCCTGAGTTGGAGTTGTTTTTCTCTAGCCTAGCATCCTAACCGCATGCACAACAAGGCAAGGGTGTGGTTATAGGCCTCTAACCGCATGCATAACACTGCCTCCATGTGGTTATAGCCCAATTTCTCCAGTTTAGAGGGTGCGATCTTGAGATCTAAACCACTTTTCAGGCCAATCTCCAGACCACTGCCCAAAACTGCTTGTAACTTGTCAGAATGATAAATAACACGATGAAAAAGCTATTCATACAAAAATTGAACAAGAACTGACCCAAGACATGCCTAGTCCATAATAGACATTTCATCAAACACATGGTAAACATGTAATCTACAGGTCAAGAATGCATATCAGATCATAAGAATTTGAAACCCATCTGATAATCATCAAGAAGGCTCTATGCCTTCCTTGCATTGCTGCAATAACACTCATTAGTCCATGCATTCATCAACCATTCATTAGCTTATCAAAACATGTAAAGAGCCATAAATAGAGTACATCATTTAACCATCATATAACTAGCTTATAAACTGGATAGAAACCATGGCAAAGCAACCATAGATAACCATCATAATCAACACATATGCTTATAGATTACAATAGAAAATACCTCATATTAACGTATGAAATGGCCAACCAAGTTAGGAACTTCCACGTACCACCCGACCATAGATTGGGCTAAACCAAATCTTTCTTTCAGCCTATCGACCCCGCACTGTATTCCAAGCATGAATGTGGGATCTCATGGAATAAACCAAGACAAAACCATCTAGGGCTTCCAAAGGCCAAACCACCTCAACCACAGTGATTCCACCTCTATGGTCCGGAAATCAGTGACCATAACCAGATCATCGGTCTCTACACAAGTTGTTTAGGGCTCCAGGAACTAATAAATTAACCCACAACTATCGCAGTGCTCCAAAGCATTTATCCAACCCGGTTCCAGGGACTAGTAACTCAACCCACAAAGGGCTCTAGAGCGTTTGCCCCAACCTAGACTCTAGGACTAGTAACTCAAGCCAAGCTATTCCAGGGATTCAAAGTGTTTCTTCCAACCCACAACCATAGGGAAAAACTGAGATCCATTTAGAAAAACAAGTGGAAGAAAACCCACAACATCATGGCTATCCAGGAGAAGGCAAGGCAAGGCTAAAAACACTGTCACTCCAGGCAAATATTTATGCCATTGATTGCACATAGCCAAATAATCACATGCATATGCCACGCATCCAAAAATCAACAAGGAGATCATACATGCAACCTGTTACCTGCAAAGCAATCCAACTGTAGCTGCTAATCTTGCTGTCTCCTTGTGCTCCCTTGCTTTCCTTTTGTCTTCTTTCTCCAATCCAAGGGAATACTAGTGTGCTCCAAGCATTCTCCAAGAATACTCTAAGTGTGCAAGAGTATATGAGAGCCAAAATCCAAATTGGCAAAAGCCATCAACTGATCCTCTGATGTCTTTTTATTATTGATGCCTCTATTTTCTTCATTTTCCTCTTTTTTCTTTTTAATTTCCTTCTTTTGCAAATCTGTGACTCTTCATCTCCCTTATCTCCTATTTTCCTTTATTTTCATAAACAAATGCCAATTAAAGTCGCTTTTCCTTTGCCAATTTTCATAGCCATTAATTATATCACAAGTTATGCCCACTATAATGTTTGCCCAACATTTAGCTTGGAATACGTGTCCCGTGACCTTGGTCTTTTTTTAATTTAGATGGAAAATCAACCAGGGGTTGTTACACTCCTAGAACAAAGCGAAAAACAAGAAGTAGAAGAAATTGTGCCATATCCTTCAGGTTGGATGAGGAGTTGATTGTATTAGGGAAATGACTCAATTGAATGATTGAAGAGACAAAGAATGATATGACTCAAAATTCTTCTTATTGTCTCGACTCTCAACATTACCCATCTACTGGATACATTATTCACATAGTGGAAAACATGGCACCCTCATCCAAGGTTGACCTGGACATGAGCATAAGGGGATATTGAGTGAACCAGTGACATCATACTCAAAAGTTTGACTTCAACAAAAAATGCACAACAAACTAATAATGAATGCAACTAAGAAAATTGAACCTCCTAAGGAGCATCTCAAATTTTCCTCATATTTCCCCCAATTGAACCTCTTAAAGAGCATCTAGATTTTTCCAATCTTGTTGCAGAAGGAGAGAAGCAAAGGGAGTAATAGATATGACCTGGTGCCAGGAATGTATCTGCTATAGTGATTGTCCTGCAAGTGGTACATCCTAAGAAAAGTTATGATCGGTGAACCTTTGACTAAACTAGTCTACCCCAAAAACCAGGATCAATAAAAGAATCAAACACAAGGCCAGTGGACCAAAATTACTTAAAGTATTCAATTTTGATAAAAACATATATCATGTCCATGTAAGTACAAAGCATTAGACACAAAATATGCAAATTTTTCTCATGTATATAGCATGTAAGGGTGAATATAAGAAATAGCACAAGTGCAAAACATATCTAAACCAAAATACATAAACATTGAGGCTCTACATGGCCTCTAGTGTCCAAAAATAACATACTTTAGTCTACAAGTACAATCGAATCAAATTACATAATCATCCAAATCTACAAAATAGCACGAGTGCAATACATATCTTGGAAATATAAAGTGATAACAATAGTGAAATCATAAACATGCAATAAAAATTGTACACACATGTAGAAATACCAGATTACACCAGAAATAATACCCAAAACCAAGGTTACTTGGGAGCTGGAGCGAAAACTGGAAGCGGGAGTGGGAGCAACATTTTCAGAAGCTCCCTGTCTGGGAGCTAATCGGGGAGCGAATTTTTATATAATATATATTTTTTTATATTTTGATGCATATATGTCAACAAAATCATGTAGAATGATGAATTAGATAAAAAAAACATAAAAACATAGATTGAACCATATAACATCAATCATCTAGAAGTTATAATCTTCATCAACCACGTCCACAAGTTAGAAACAACATATTGGCTCCTGAGTCTCGTGATTCATCAATCTTAAAGTTTCAAGCTTTCAAAATTCAATATATAACATTTATCATCATTGATCACCAAAGTTTTACTTGTAAGCTAACTATAACCATTACAACAAATAATATCTAACATGAAATTAAATGTTATAAAATGAAACTAAATGAAACAACTTTTAACTTCCACGAAGCATCATATTCATAATTCATAATGAGTTAAAAACTTAGAACTGCCAACTTCAAACTTAAATTGTCATATATTGTTTACAAAAAATATCATAATAAATATGAAAGAGTCAAGTTTCAACAGTTATAAAAAGTTAAAAACTACTAGAAACTAGAAAAGAATAGTAAATCTATTTTATCTATTGCTTGGCGGCTGGTCCCTTTCCAAGCCATGAGAAATGTCTAATTTTTGAGCAGATCGTGGTCATGGTGGTCTTCTAGTAGTCTCCTCCTGCATAGTAGAACGACCATAACTAAAAGGCACATGCCCTTGACGTGAGGATGTAGGTGGTGACAGCGTCAACAAAGGAACAATAGTTGGAACTCGAACACCGGCATTGCTACTGGATGGTGGGTGTGGCGGTGGCATGGATGCTGTTGCTTCATCCTCATCTCTGAAAAGTTCTGCTTCCAATTCTTCTAGATGTATAGAGCCATCCTCCAAATTATCGTCCTCTGGGTTGTTGTCCCAAATTTTATATGATAGATCCTCATAAGCCCGATCACAATAATGACTTAACAACCTCAAGTTGTAGTGCACATAAACCAAGCTTTCTGCTCGGTTTTCATTGAGTCTGTTTCTTCTCACATTATGGATGAAGCTGTAGGTGCTCCAACACCTCTCTGCAGAAGAAGTATTTACAACTTGTGAGAGAACTTTGTTTGCCAATTTTGGCAAAGTCCCATGCAACCATATGCTTCCCACCATGTGAGAGCATCAAATCTGTCTCTATCTTCCATTGCATGCAAAGAACAAAAAAAACCAGTGCAACTGAAGTATTTGCCTAATTCAAAACGAAGATTGGCTCACTCCACCCTGTCAGGGACCAACTTGTCTAATGCTTTCATATATCCCTCTTGTACATCTGGATCTGTATGGGGTTTGATCCTAACCCCACCCCCAGGTGTAGGTTGGCCCAACCAAGATGGAGAGTAGTATTTTTGCATAAGGATATACGCCAAGGCATGAACATTAAGTTTATTCCACCGTGCAAACACACAATTGTGAATCATTTAATACAAGTTGGGATCATTTTCCTTAACAACATCTTTTATTTTCCCCAACATGCTATCCATCTGCTCATACACCTCCCCAATCACTGGTTTATTTGTATCTGCAAAGCAAATCATGCTATAAATGGGCTTGGTGAAATTCAAAGTTTCCCTCACACGTGCCCAAAACAGACCATCAAGGGCAGTCTCCTCCACATATTAAAAACCTTACCTGTCAACTATTGATGCTGCCCTGTCCTTTAATACCTTCCAGTGTGGACTTGATACCATGCTAGCCAATGACTCTCTTACCTTCAAAAGGCGCCTGAAGGTGAGGTAATAGCCAACAAATCTATTCTTTGCAATCTTCAACAACTCCAATCTTGAGTGACTGCGAAAAAGCCCATGGGTATTGCTATGATTTGTAATAAATATTATAATTTTTTTGCCTCTCTTGTACATCACCAATCCATTTGTATTGAGGTTGTTTGTTTTTAATTATATCATGCATCAAAAGGTTCATTGTGTGAACCAAACACCAAAACCAAAATATGTTGGTGTATTTATCCTCAATAATTGCTCCCGCTGCCTTACAATTAGCAGCATTATCAATGATGACTTGGATGACATTGTATGGCCCAATACGTTCAATTGTTTCAAGTAATGTTTCTGCAATGTTGATGCCGGTCTTGAACTTTTCTGAGTAATCATATGATAAAAGGAAGATTGCACCACTAACAGACACAACAAGAACACTTATCAATGGATTGCCTTTTACATTTGTCCATCCATCAGATACAATGGACACCCCATGCTCATTCCAAGAATTTATCATTCTACTCAAAGAATGAGCTATTTTTTCTTTTTCATGATCAAGTCCCACGGTTCTAGCCTTGTCATACCTAGGACTCTTGTATCCTTTGGGGGCATCATTAATGGCAGAAACCATTTCATGCTAATAAGGCGAGCGAAGAACATTGAATGTACCCCACATGCATAGAGAAACCATAATTTTTTTGAATCCACATCATTGCTACACCCTTCGTCAGGGAAATCTGATATGGTTCTACGCCTTAAACATATGTTGTTCTTGTGTTAGGTGTGGCTCCATATCCACTGCCATGGGTGGAAGTTGATGGACTTCTTTGTGCATGATGTGATGGTGGACTAGGTTCTAAGAAACCCTTTGATCTTTTAGATTTGTATTGGGCTTCCTCCTCTTCCCTTATGTATTTGGCTCTATCTGTTGCTGACACAATTACACAAGTTTTGATTCCTATTTGTTTATCTCCATCCCATGGCCTTTTCCCACAAAGGTGCCTTATGGCACGGGTGTATGAACCAAAGTAACAAAAATCGCGATCGGGATAAAATCGGAAAAAATCGGCACATACAAAAATATTCATTTTTTTTCAATTTTTTTAATATCTAAAGCATCTACAGCATAAAATAAATGTATTGACACATAAATATGAAAAAAAAAACTAATATATAAGATGTGTAATATCATGTCTAGTGCTACATCACACATAAAACTGAATCCTGTCTTGAATACTAAGTCCTGAGTCTCAACTCAACCTCAAAATATCAACAAAAAATATAATAATGTATCTCATATCATGAGTCATAATGTTATATACAAAGGAATGCACCAAATAACCTATACTACTGATTTCCTCTGCCCCTCTTGCGAGAAAATGTAACAGCTTTCCCTCTAGACGAAGAAGTTGGCGGGGCTGGCAATGGACTCTGTTGTGCTCCAGATCCTGAAGCACTAGGAGCTAAAGGAGGTAGACCACGTCCTCTACCGATAGCAGGGGTACGTGGTGTCACCTCCTCCTCCTATTGTTGCTCCTCCTCCTCCTATTGTTGCTCCTTCTCCTCCTCCTCATGAAACTCATCATTGATTCATCGCTACTAGAAATGGGATCATCAACAAGAGATACATAAACATCATCTAGCTCAAAGTCTTCAGACTTGGATTGCTCAACCTTAAAATGCGGTAGAAAAAGATTAACATGCCTAACCAGTTGTTTTCCTTTGAGGAATCAATTTTCTTTTTATTAAGGAACTGGATCGAATCTATCCTTCCTTTTCCCTCCGGTAATTCGGTCCATTTATGGTTCCAACCATCCATAGCTGTGTAACCCTATTCCTAATAGATTGACCCCCAAATAACGGATCCAAACTATAAAAAATCCTAAAGAAGCCACAATTGCCGGTTCCTCACCCTGCCAACCCTTATTCATTCTAGTATGCAGATAGATTGCGAATATGGTCCAAGCAATTAATGCCCAAGTTTCTTTCGGATCCCAGCTCCAATAAGATCCCCATGCTTCATTGGCCCATATTGCTCCAGAAAGAGTACCTATGGTTGAAAGAGAAAAACCGAGACCAATTGCACGATAACTCCAATGATCTAATTGTTTAATCAATTTACATTTACGATAATTCGTTGATGAAAAATAAACAGTGTATTGCAAATCAATTTTTTGCTTTTCATATGAATAAAAATTTTCATTGGGAAGAATGGATCGGGAAAATAAATTGCTTCAAAATTATTCTTATTTTCTTATATACTCTCCAAGTCAATCTTGTTTCCACGTGATTCCATACAAAGATGACGAATATTTGAATCGTTCTATTGTTAAAGCCTAGGATTTTCTATCGATGTGTCTAACATCTCGTCCCAATACAGCGACAATCCAACAATTCATTTATCTCTTATTCTCGATTGACAATAGTGTATTGTGTCGATATAATTCGTCCATTCACAATAGAAATAGATATCTTAGGTTCATCATTTATCAGTGATTCTATCCAATCATGATAATTCTGTCGATGGATCATTTATTCATAACCTAGATTACTTTATTCCGGAATGGTGGATCAAAACTATACATATCCATATATGAACTGACGAGTGAATTATTTGGTCATTCACATAGGTTTTTGATCCCTCCCGTTCGTCAATTAGATTGGTAGGATTCTATTTACCGGTTCATATTGAGTAACCTCGCATTCCACTTAAAATGCGGTAGAAAAAGATTAACATGCCTAACCAGTTGTTTTCCTTTGAGTGAAGGGTACATTCTTGTTAAGGCCACAGTAGGGGAGTTCAACAATCAATACCACCAACATCAACAAAGTTCAACAATCAATGCCACCAACATCAAGGTTCTTAAAGGGACTTCATACTCTTGATCAAATGCCAATCTCATACCCTTACACATAATAGAATCAAATGGAAACAATGCAAATCCCCAAACCATGAAACCCTGAAAACCATTAAGTCTGCTGAATTTTGAGTGAAATCTAAAATTCTAGTTTCTCCATATGAAATCCAATGAAGTCGAAACCACTCTTAAACATCCTGAGTCATTTCATGGTAATGTTAAAAATTTAAGTAAAAGGATGAAAATATCCTTTTACTTTAAGAATTTAACATTACCATGAACTGCCAACAGGGTGTGTTAGGAAAATGAGAGGGCTGCAAAAATGACAAAAAAAAAATCGATTTTTGAACTTATAGGGTTTCTATTTGATGGGGATTTTTTCGTAAAAATCGCGATTTTTTCAAAAAATCGTTGAAAAAATCGCCGATAAAATCGGCAGCCCGAAAAACTCGCGATTTTTTCAAAAAATCGCGATAAAATCGCGATTTTTGTTACTTTGGTATGAACCTGTGTATTGTTTATTGCAATGGTCGCAAAAAAAATTTAGTGGTTCCACCCCCTATTCTTGTGTCAGGCCTAATAACATATTTCCAAAATGGTGTTTGGTCAATTTTAGTTAGTGTGGCCTGATCATCTCGACTCTCCCCTTCCTCCTCACCAAGGTACTCTCCAGGATTTTCATCAAATCCACTATTACGCACTTCTTCATCCTCCTCTTCATGAACAACCCTCTTTCTTCTACTCTCCAACACCATAATAACAAAAAAATGAACCAACAACAAGAAAATGCCAAGCCATATAGCCATGATATTTCAAGTTTTTAGCCTGCAAAAAAATGGAGGAATGCCAAATGGGAATAGGAAACAGGAAGAAAGCATTTTCATTTTGCAAAGATTCAACATATAAAAAAATAATTCTAGATTAGAGTGTAGATCCTACCTCTTTGGCCTTCAATCCCAAGCTCCAATACCCCTTGCAAGCTCCTCAATCTCCTTCCTCAACTGAAGCTCCAAGCTCTCTCTTGCTCTCTCCAAGCTCGAAGCTCTCCTCTCCCTTGCTCTCTTGTAATATCCCCAAAGGGGAATAACCAGTAATAAACAGAAATAAATATTCCAATTAGCAAAGCTAATTGGGAATATTACAAAAAATCAGGAGGGCCCGCCACGACCAATAGTTGGCTCAGGTAATTTCACGATAAGGTAAGTCTAAGAAGGCAGTACGAAATTCGATACCTGCCTTGTCCGACACGTGGCCCCCACCTACTCAGCTACTGCCAGCCAACCACCTAGTGCCACATATTTGACTGTCGACATCATCCCTACAAGTGTCACCCCGCCTCAATACTCTGTAAAACCCTGTTTTCCGTAGCTTGTTTTACTCTTGATTGTGCAATGTTACTG